>JAVIAB010000051.1:27203783-27301283 GCA_032433765.1 Megaustenia siamemsis
ACACCTACAGACATGACCACCTACAGACATGACTATCTACAGACATGACTATCTACAGACATGACCACCTACAGACATGACCACATACAGACATGACCACATACAGACATGACCATCTACAGACATGACCACCTACAGACATGAACATCTACAGACATGACCATCTACAGACATGATCATCTACAGACATGACCATCTACAGACATGACCATCTACAGACACGACCACCTACAGACATGACCATCTACAGACATGACCATCTACAGACACGACCACCTACAGACATGACCACCTATAGATATGACAACCATCATACTTGATCACCTACAGACATGACAACCCTCATACATGATCACCTACAGACATGACAACCCTCATACATGATCACCTACAGACATGACCACCTACAGACATGACAACCATCATACATGATCACCTACAGACATGACAACCCTCATACATGATCACCTACAGACATGACAACCCTCATACATGATCACCTACAGACATTACAACCCTCAGACATGATCACCAGCAGACATAACCACCTACAGACATAACCACCTACAGACATGTTCACCTGCAGACATCACCTACAGATATGATAGTTGAAGACAATGAAGAGGAAGCTATTGGTCGTTTCAAATCTAAATGTTCACGATTAACATGAAATATCTCCTCTTTCCCTGCACTTACAAACTTGATTTTTTGCATCTGGCCTTGTTTTTCCAAGGTCCCACCGATTTCACAAAATTTAATGATGTAGGAAGTATGCTTCATCATGAAGCAGCACTTTCCTTTGATCTCAGTGAATTTACGGATCTTTTTGCTCCTGGAGAAAATAATTTACCGTACATTAATGGAAATCAGCTTCTCGACATAGGCGTCTCTACACAACTTGAAAGTTGGAGGCGTTTATCAACTGTTTACTTTCTATTGTTTACTTTCTTTAAAATACTATGAGAATGTCAATGTTATAGCCTTTACAGACGGTCTAAAACAAATCAGCGTATAAACAGTTCCATTAATGAAAACTATTTAAACAATATACAACAAAGAATACATTTTAAAAATTAATTATCCGTTGCGAGCGATAACGAGCATGACATATCAGCAAAGTTATTGTTTATGGGTACGCATGTGACTAAAGAGTCCGATGTAAGCACGGGATCCTCTTCACTGTAAAGAGCTACATTGTTCGTTTTATGTCTTTCCATGTGACTTTCATTATTTTACGTAAACAAGACATATGAAAGTGATTTAGTTTCTTTGCATGCCTGCAGTACACATATCAAGAATCTTTACATTTTCAAAACGTTATCAACTTTAGCTAAAGATTGATCATGCGGACATATAAAAACGTCCATTATTATTTCATTTATTCTGAATCAGAGGAGTCTAACATATTGATTACTAATCTGGGCTGAACGAACGATAGTCCATCTTTTTTTCCAATAGTCATTTTCTTCTTTTAAGACATGATCTTCACATTTGCACCAAAAATCTTTGTCAATCTGTGATAGAGCAGCATATGTCAGTCCTTTTATATCGCATAGTTTAAAACTTGTATTCTCAGCTGCCACCTGCCCTTTAATTTTTGCCCAACGAGTTCAATGGGGTTTAATTGTGGATGATAAGGGGGCAGTCTCAAGCACGTATGACCATGCTGTTGAATGATTTTGTCTATTTGGAATACTTTGGTCTTTTGCGATTTCTTAACAAGTGACAGTAATTCAGGTTTCAAAAATCCCTCGTTAAATGGAATTCTTCCTTTCTTAGCCAAATCTTTATAACATCTTTTGTACTGGTAGATGTAGGAATTTTGTCTTCTTCTGCCACAGCGTTGTGGTACGACGCGTTGTCCATTACCAGACAGGATGGTCTGTCTAGAATTGGAAGAAGAGTATTTTCAATCCACTCTCTAAATATATGGCCATTCATCTCGGTGTGATAGTCCCTGTTGTCAGTATAATTAGAGGTGAATATAAGTTCTGCATTTTTCACCAACCCTTCTTTTCGGCTGCCTGCATGTGCCATTATAATACGCTGTCCTTTTCCAGTGGGTACACATCTTTTAATACTTCCATCTGATAACTGCCATTCCTTTGCACTTGTGTGGTGAGAATTTATCCAAGATTCATCTAGAAATACAATATCATAACCTTGGTTACGCATTTCCCGTACTTCACGTAAATATTTACTCCTCATAGAAACTAAGTGCGGCTTCTCGCAGATGACATTTCTACCACTATCGTACTTTCTAAACGTAAAACCGATGCTTCTAACAGTTCTCCATAATGTTGTTTTCGACACAACAATGTCATTTTCTGCTCTCAGTCGAATTTTCAGTTTTCTTAAAGTCACAGTTTCTTTGGAATCGAACATTTTACAAATTGCTCTTCTAATCACTTCCTTGTCAAAACTATCTACTACTTTCTTTCTTCCTAGCGTCCTAGTCTTGATTGAACTGGACACTCCGTTAGCTTTAAGCACTTGTTTGAAAAAGCGTTTGCTTATACCCAATGCGTGAATAGTTCTCTTTTCTGGCTTTGAGATGCTTCGATACAGTTTTCCACGCTTAGCTTCTATGCAAAAATATTTATACACCTTTATTGCCACTGATTGCAATGTAAGGAACTTTACTTTTATACCCATTGACTAACAGATCACAAATTTAACGAAATTACCCAATAATTAGGATACGCCGTTGCACATAAATCACAACAAAACGACAGGAAATGGGATGCACCGGATATAAAATTATAACTATGACGCGTTTTATGTGTTTTTTAGTGCTTAAAACAGGGAAATTGGCGCGCATTACGTTCAAGATGACAAGTCCGTGGGTGCTCACTCATATGAAGCGGTAATTCCTCCAAATATATGGTTTGACCAAAATGCCTTAAATTGTATACTTCAAATAAAGAATATTTAAAACTATACGTTTGTTGGTGAGGAAATGAATGTACTTCTTGGGACCAAAAAATCACAAGACCATATGCAAAATTTCAGCATTATCAATCAATTGGTTGCAGAGATATGGAATTTTAACACCTTCAAAATTTTTGAAACGACCTATAACTATGATGTTGCTGTGAATACTTTTTTATAAAACACAATCTCTAATCATATAGAACGAGGTGCTGCTGTCGAATGTTTGGACAAGAAGGTTCAGATCTCGCTGGAACGTGTCAATCACAAAACAACCTTACCACGTCAACAGGACGTCACTTGATAGTGGGAAAGGCAACGGCATTATTTGTTGAGCGAACAAATGAGAAGAGCATAAATAAGAACTTCTGCTTTCCTTTCTCATTTCACTTTCAGCATTGAAGGGAGATATAATTTGCGGTATTTTGTTAGTCTCTCCTGCTGTTAAGTTTCCTAGTGTTTCTAATAATCCATCAATCTTTTCCCTGGCCGGCCCTTGGGTATGATGTCCTCGTAACGTGTATTGAAGGTTCTTTGTGTTGAATGTAATCATTCTGTCTTTTCACGTGGCCAAACCGTTTTATTTGTTTCTTTATGTACTAAATGACGGGAATGATTCCTAGCTTTTTTTTCTCAGTTCCTCATTTTTGATCGTATCTCTCATGTTGTTTCCTGTTATACGTCTAGCACATTTCACTTTGATAGTGGTTTTTTTTTGTTATTGATCTTAGCATGCAGGTCTCACACAAGTAGCACACTGTTGGGTTGTTGTAGAGAGCCCACTTCGCATCTGGTGTTAATTCCTTGTTGGACAGTAGTGGTTATATCCGCCCTTCTTCGTTAGATCTTGAATCTGTTCCTACTGCTTATAAATTAGCATGCCTTTAGATTTCCATTTAAATTCCTCCACTATTTTAACTGTATGCCGTCTATCATTGTGTCCATGTTTGTGAGTCTATCATTATTTTTTGTTTGTTGCGTTGTTCTTGACTTCTGTTTTATTCATGTTGATTTTATTTTGTATTGAATGTCTGTGCTGTTATGCCTCTTTACCTGTTCTTGTAGGTCTTCTGTTTTTCCGTGTATAAGTGCCTGACCGTCTGGAGAAGAAGTTCACAAATCTCTTTTGCGTCAGAACTAAGAAACGAACGTGCGCAAGATGTCCAACAGGTTCACCTGGTGAAGCCTACCTGGAAGAAATCACATAGCACGAAGATCTGGTGGCAGGGCTCTGTGTCTGTTATAGCTCGTTTCAAAACATATGCCCAACTTCAAAACGCTATTACTCTCTAACCGTTTGTTAAATACTTTTGAAATTTTCCAAATGTTATTAGAATGCAAAAGACCCTTTAAATGTATACTTAACAAATATCTTGCAGCTGCAGTTTTCTTAAAGCGGCGATATTTCTTTGATGTTTGTCAAAATTGTAAATTGTGAAGCCCTAAAGAATAGAAATTACCGTAGTTGCTGGTCTACGATTAATTTTCACTAGGTAAAGGCGTGGCCGTTATGAGGAAATAACTGGATAAAACAAAACACCAGGAGAATTATTGTCTGCTCAGTTCGAGGACGGACGATAATAATATCAAGGTATACCTGTATGTCCAATTTTCATAGTTGTGTGGTCCTGAAAAGGACCGTTTGTTGAAATAATTTAAGGTAATATAGGGGCCAACATTGTGGGGGCTATATACTTTCATTCTGAATCAGACGAGTCTAAAAGATTAATAACGTTTGGGGTTGAACATTCCACAAACCATCATTTTTCCAATATTCCTCTTCCTGTTTAAAGACGTGGTCTTCACATTTAGCTAAATAATCTTTGTCTATATTTAATAAAGCGAGATTAGCAAGAGTCTTTACATCGCATATTTTGAATGTTGTATTTTCATCTGCCACTTGTCCTTTTAATTTTGCCCAGATTAGTTCTATTGGATTTAAATGAGCATGGTAAGGTGGCAGCCTCAAACTTATATGACCGTGCTCTTGGATAATCTTATCTATTTGAAAAATCTTTGTCCTCTGTTTTTGCTTTACTAGAGATAGTAATTCAGGTTTTAAGTACATGTTATTAAATTGTATGTGCTCCTTTGTGAGCCATATCTTAATAGCATCTTTTGTACTGGATGACGTCGGGACTTTATCTTCAAGTGCAACAATGTTGTGGTACGCTGCATTGTCCATTATTAGGCAAGATGGTCGATCTAGTGCTGGGAGAACAGAATTTTCAATCCAATGTCTAAATATGTGACCATTCATCTCAGAGTGATAATCCCGATTGTCTATGGATTTTGAAAGAAAAATGAGCTCTGCATTCTGTATTAGTCCATGTTGTCGACTACCTGCATGAGCAATTATCAAGCGCTGTCCTTTGCTGCTAGGTATTAATCTCTTAATCTTTCCATCTGATGACTGACATTCCCTTTGTTAGTGTGGTGAGCATTGATCCATGTTTCATCCAAGTACACAATATCATAACCTTGCTTGCGCACCTCTTTTACTTCACGTAAGTACTTGCTTCTCATGACTACTATATGTGGCTTCTCACAGATGATGATTCGTCCATTGGAATACTTTCTGAATGTAAAGCCTGCAGCTCTCACATTCCTCCATAATGTAGACTTTGATATTTCAATACTGTTGTTCTTTTTCAGCGATACTTTTAATTTTCTTATTGTAACAGTTTCATTCATACCCAATATTTTGCGAATTTCACTTCTAATAAGTTCACTGTCGAAATTATCCAACATTTTTGCTCTTCCTTGTGATTTTGTATATTTGGAACATTGACGGTCACGTGCTTGAATCCAGCGATTAAATGACCGTTTAGATAAATCCAAAATGTGTCTTGTCCTATTCTCAGGGTTTTCTAAAGAATGAAATAATCTTCCTCGTTTAGCCTCTTTGCAAAATAGTCATACATTTTTATTGCGATGTTTTGTAAACTGCAGAATTTCATTTTAAGACTCATGATAAATGTTATTGTTCCACGTTACGCCGCTGAATTAACGGAAATGGAACACACAATGTCTCGTGTTTACTACAAGTGTCTAATTGTGTCAGATAACTCACGTGGAAGGCGTGCAAAATCGTAAATTTGAGTGTGTATGGATTTGTAATCGCTATTTTTAACTTAAATACTGTAAACACTAAGTTTTGACTACATCAATGGGTCGTTATAAATTTATATAAATCAAATAAGCAATAATAATAACCAAATGTTTGTTTTTAATGAAATTAATTCCCTGTTGGGTTCTAATCATTATAACTATACATGCAAATTTTGAAAAAATTACAAAAAGCGGTTTAAAAGATATTGATTTTTAAAGTTGGGCACGACTTATGAAACAAGCTATAGTACCGATTATTCTGTCTCTCGGAAATTTACCAGACGAATATCCCTCTTCATCGTCCGCCCTCAAAAGGTCGTTAGGTGGGCGTTATTGCGTTGTCTTGCGGTTTCCAGCTCTCATATTTCTGCCGTTTGACAAGAGACATTCAACTTGAGCATGGACATTTAGAGTACCGGGTAACCTTCTCTCTTCGAGTCCTCCTGGCCCGTCCATGCTGGTTAGTCTGTTTCCAGGGCACCAATGGGAGGTGGAAGAGGGTCAGGATCACTCCTAGCGTAAGCAGCCAGCCGTATGTTGCTGACCTCACTCATTTGATAGTCTTTTTGGTTCCCAGAACCGATTATATTCCTTAATAATCCATGTTATTTTATGTCTCCCCTGTTGAGAGTTGTTTGTAATTCCCAGCGATAAGTTAACGCCTGTGTCTGATTAATATGTATGTCCGTCTGACTTCATAGTTTCCCATTATTTATTCATGTACTATTTGTAGAAATATTCCAAACGTTTATGCGTTTCTGTTTGTGACACTCAGTGACGTCTATAAAGCGGTTTCTCTTGTTTTGTTTGTTCCCAGACAGTACTATGTTACCCACTCAGTGAACAAAGTTAAGAGTTTACATTCATCCTATTGCTTGCATTTGTTTTATTGAATGTTGATAGTTGTATTTCTACAATCATATTTCATTAATCTCGAATTAAGCTATCCTTATTCCTTCTGTTACTGTCCTCGACAGCAATCTACATTATTCGGTTCCATTTGAAGCCTAAATTCATTGACAGCGACAACATTCCATTTCAATCAGGCTAATGTTGTACAGACATGCACTACCACTGCGACTGCTAGATGGCGCTACCAGTACTTTGAATAGGATCGTTGGTAAGTATCGAATTCGCATCAACCGACATTGGTGTGATAATCACGCCATCACACCTGCATTCAGGCCGGAACACTGGTGTGATAATCACGCCATCACACCTGCATTCAGGCCGGAATCAGTTTGAGACGATTTTGCAACATATGTCGTTAATGTGTTTTAAAAGAATATCTAATG
Source organism: Megaustenia siamemsis (assembly GCA_032433765.1). Lineage (NCBI taxonomy): Eukaryota > Metazoa > Mollusca > Gastropoda > Stylommatophora > Ariophantidae > Megaustenia > Megaustenia siamemsis. The sequence goes on from JAVIAB010000051.1 coordinate 27,211,121, forward strand.
GACGAGGCGTTGTGCTTGGCTTATAGCAACTGGAACATCTCCGTATTTCGACCCACAAGGATCGTCATTTCCAGGTATCGGGTTTTCTTGTATCTATACCCGCTTGGTTGGACTTGTTAGTTTCCAGACTCCCCACAGGGAAGGGAAATATTTCTTGTTATCAGTTTAGGCTCAGCAATGATGACGCAAATAGTCAATTATGAGTCGTTGATAGTTTTTCAGCTCAGGTATTTGTATACGTTGTGAGCTCATAACTTTTCTTGTGTTTGCGTGTGTGTGTGTGTTTGAGAGATAGAGAGTATGTGTGAGAGAGTGTGTGTGAGAGAGAGAGAGAGAGTGTGTGAGTATGTATGTGTGAGAGATAGAGAGTATGTGTGAGAGAGAGAGATTGTGTGTGTGTGATATATCACCAAAACTTATGAAATAAATTCTCTAGAGATTATTTTTAAACACTAAAATCGAATTGAATGGCATTTTTCTGCCCTTATTTTTCATGTTCTCTCATTTGAATTTGGTATTAGCCTTTGTTTCATCAAATCTATGTATAGATCGTTATTTTCATTGAACAGGTTCCTGGGATTAGATTATTTAAAAACGATGTTTACGGCAATTATCCCATTTATGGGGTCTGTTGGATGGGCTTAGAGCATCGCAGAATAAAGGCCGCTTCTCTAGTGCAGTCGCCATGAGGTGTTAGTGTCTACGGATTTATTTCAACTCCGAAAGAAAATAAAAACGTTTGGCAGTACTGGGATTCGAACCCGCGTTACCCAGGTGTTGTACTCGACAAGCTATCTAATCGGACACGAGTTCTCCTAGATCATTACTGCAGTCCCAATAAGTTGCTAGCTTTATCCTCATATTTGTAACATCCAAGCACCTCTCTTCTTCTACCTGTTTAGCTCCCAGTGGAGCATAGGTCTTCAATAAACACTTTCAAGACGTTCTGTTTTTTGTCATTCCTTTAAGATCATTCCATGTCTTCCCCATCATCTCCATCTCTGCTTCTATCTGTCCTCTCCAAGAATTCTTTTGTCTTCCGCTTTGACTTTTCCTGTGGGGACTCCAAAAAAGGGCCTGTTGTGTAATACTCTCAGTTTGATTCCGCAGTGTGTGTCCTATCCAGCGCCATCGTCTTCGCTGTATCTCTTTATCCACTGGTATTTGACTGGTACATTTCCATAATTCTATTTTAGTGATTATGTCCCGCCATTTCCATCCTTTTATTCTGCGTAAGCATCCATTATTTAAAGTTTGTATCTTCATGATTGTCAATTTTTTGTTCTCCATGTTTCACAGCTATATAATAGGATCGACTTAACATTTTAGTTGAACTTTTTTTATTTTTGAGCACCTCTCTACGTGGGTACAATGTTGTCGGAAGACAACATATGACGTCATAGGAATAACATAACAGGAAGTTGTTTAACTCTCACAGTCAGATCTTTCTCGCAACTGACACTCCATCCATACTCAGACTGTCTAAATGTCATTCAATCTTCTCTTTAACAAATGTTGAAGTTTCAGCTCCAAAATGTGGAATGGAAACAGGGAAATTTGAGGCGGTTGTTTCCTTTGTTTGTGCAAATCAGGTAGTTATCTTTTCATGAGAGATTTTATTTTGTCTATCAGCGGCAAAAAAAAAAAATAGAAAGAAAGAAAAAAAAACATGAACCTGCACTGTTCTGTTCTGGTCAAGAAATCAACTTTCACTGAAGTTGAGAATTACCCAAATCCACTCCACTCAGGTCACAGCTCCCGCTGTGCAAAGCGTGTTGGCAAATTCTGTTGACAATGTCGACTACAGTGCAGCCCTGATCGGTAGCATAATCGACGATTCCAATTATTTTCATTACACAGAGAATGCATAGCCATTTCCTCACGTGTCTCCTCAAAAATACATATTTAAAACAAACAAATTAACCGAAACGATTTAAACGATTACTTTAGTGACTGTCTTTACAAAAACGGTGACATTCAGCCATTTTGCATTGTCCGCTATAATGTTAGCAAGGTCCAACTCCAGTGTGAACCAGGTCGGTTGCGTGTGCGACAATTCCCCACGACATCACTGAAAAGAGAGTGCCCACAGTCACTTCCAACTTCAATCCACTCCAACAAATCGAAAAAGAACACACCAAAAAGTGTCAAAATACTGAGAAGGGTCGGTTTTAGTGATGGCGCTCTCTAAAGTAATGTGAGCATGACCGCCATCTTCCCGAAGAGCAGTTTACACGCTGCACCGTTAAAGCACATTTCAAGCAGCCTTTACTATCAGTCCTTCGGGAAACTCTCAACAGACCCTTAGAACGTGACAATGCTTTGGTTTTTCAGATGTATCCAGCCCGGCATAAATGTATTCAAATTGTAGATACAATACTAGGAAAGATACTCAATGAATTTGATTTGCCAGGAAGACATTTAACTTTTAATAACTCACAGTTAGGTTTCTTCATTTATCTGGGCTAATAATAAAAAGCTCGCAAATCTTCAGACTTTTGTGGAAACATATACTAAAAAGCTCATAGTTAATCTGTATCACGTGTCAGTAAAAAAAAAAAAAAGTAAAGTACCCCCGTCACGCCAAGTGGCGTATAGGGAATACGGTGTTAGTGACCATAAATTTTACAGACCTTCGGCACATGATTTTTGGGGTAATGTGGTCGGTATTACGCCCGTGCCGCTTTACTTTCCTAGAAAAAATCAGGTACTCATTAAAGGCTGGGTGAACCGGAGCCGTCGATTTGGATCGAACCCTACCTCTTGTCCTATGTAGCTCAGTGGTTAGTGAACTGGACTACCACGGACAAGGGGTAGGGTTCGATCCCAACCGACGGCTTCCGGGTTCACCCAGCCTTAAATGGGTACCGGATTTTTTTCTGGGAAAGTAAAGTAGCACGGGCGTAATACCGACCACAATACCCCCAAAATCATGTGCCGAAGGTATGTAAAATTTATGGTCACTAACACCATATTTCCCTATACGCCACTTGGCGTAACGGGGGTACTTTACTTTTTACTACCATATAACTCTCACTGTTTTCTGTCTTCTAAATGTAACATTTAAAAAACTCGCATTTGATTCTCTTCATTTATATCTGTTAACCATTAATAACTCACAGTTATTCTTCTTTAGTTAATCGGAATAATGCTCACAACTGTCCATATTCTGGGCTTACATAAACAATCTATCAGTTCCTCTTTAATTTTCAGGGGTGACAATAACAACTCACAATTAAATTATCTAGTAAGTAAAGTAAAGAGCCTCGCCACGCCAAGTGGCGTATAGGAAATATGGTGTTAGTCACTATAATTGTTACAGACCTTCGGTACATGATGTTTGGGGTAATGTGGTCGGTATTACGCCCGTGTTGCTTTACTTTCCCATAAAAAAAACCCGGTATCCATATTAGGCTGGGTGAACCCGGAACCCGTCGATCTGGATCGAACCCGACCTCTAGTCATTTGTAATCTAGTCCACTAACCACTAAGTTATCACGGCTCCAAGATTATCTACACTAACTATGCAAAGCTCACAAGTATCTTGCAGTTATCTGGACTGATCATAAAAAAACTCACTATTTTTTTCTTTAGACATCTGGTAGAAGACAAATAGATCAAAACACAAAACAACGAGCCTTTAATAAATATTACGAGAACACCAAACTGAATGGTCGACCACGAACAAATATGGATTGATAAAATATTTGAAAAACTATAAAACAGCAGCAACAGGGTCTTACTGCAGGGTAAAAGAGCGCAAATTATGTATTTCCCCTCGACGCTGAAAGGCAAATGAGGAAGGAAAGAAGAAGAAGTAGGTTATCTGAATTAACTATAAAAGGTTCACTTTTTCTGCCTCGATTATCCGGACTAACTAAAAGCTAACAACTGTACTTAAATATTTCGCAAGTGTACAGACTACTCCACGTCACGACGGCATGACTACGAATTTCACAATTTCTTCAATTTCAAGCTGTGCTCATCAATTAAACTATTTGCCTGAAATAAATGGCAAGCACTTAACTCTAGAGCGAACATAGATTGAGTGTCGATAAAAACCGTGCGGCGGGTGCAGTATAGCTAATTACTTCAGATTTCTGTAACAGAAGAAACATACTAAACAGTGTACGTTTAAAGAAGTAGATACTGGCATAAACTAAAGTGAAATGGGCTGGCCATTAGACATCTTCATCTTTTTCTTCTTCGTTCCTTCCTCATCTGCCTTTCAGCGTCGAGGGAAGACATAATTTGCGGTCTTTTGCTCTTCTGTTAACCTCTGCTACTGTTATGTTTCCTAGTGCTTCTAATATTCCATCGACCCATCTTTTTCGCGGTCGACCCTTGGGTCTGGTGTTCTCACAACGTTTGTTGAAGGCTCGTTGTGTTGTGTTTTGTTCTTTCTGCCTTGTCACATGGCCAAACCCTTTTATCTGTTGTTTCCTTATATATTCTATGGCGGGGGCTATTCCTAGCTTTTTTCTCAGTTCTTCATTTCTGGTCTTATCTCTCCGACTGTTTCCTGTCATTCGTCTAACACATTTCATCTCTGTAGAGGTTAATTTTCTGATTGTTCTTGCATCTATGACCCAGGTCTGGTATTGGTAGCACAACGTTGGAATGAAGATTGTATTGTATAGTGCTCGTTTTGCCTCCAGTTATTGAGACATCAAGGGTTTAAAAAGGAAGTAGCGAGGAGAAAGGGGGGGGGGGGGGGGGGGGTTTGTCATTTACATGGTATGTTATGGATGGCAGGGGTAGGGTGATTGGGCGGTGCACAGTAACCGCTTTGTGGCAGCGGAATATATTGATGCCGACAGGTTTTTCTTGAATATATCTGATTTCAACAGCTTCATTAATTTGTTAACAGAATCTATTTCATGCACTGAAGGCAATCTCAGAAGTATTTATTTCTCTTGGGTAGATGGAGCTGGCTATGTTAATTGTCGGGTTTGCAGTAGTACAGTGGTTAGTCTAGTGAGAATAGACATGAAACAAACCTCACTGATCACCTACATAACTGGTCTTGACACAACACAATAAAGAAACAATATGATATTTCAACTTCCTCGATGTAACAGAATTCAACAGACCAACGTTTCGTCTACAAATGGTTCTCATCATCATCATCTAGGTTACCATTATTGAAACTCAGCTCAAATGACATCTACTCTGATGTTTTCTCTGTTCTGCGCGAGATGTTCAGCGTCTACAAAAGTTAATCCCCACTCTTGAACTCATCTTCACTAAGGTCTTCCTCTCTTTCGTTGACCTGGGTCTATGCCATCCACCATTGTCTTCTCTGTATCATTATTTCGTTTCACATGACCAAAATATTTTGTTTTCTTTGTTTCTATGTCCTTCAAAGTTGTCTCAATGAAGGACAAATACAACCAAAGTAGACCAGAACTCTCAACCAATCTATTTAAAGTTCTGCGGTAGCTGGAAGTGTGTATCCTTGTGTAGACACACACCCACACACACAAACTATATGCCCTATGACATGACGCCTGTTGACTTGACGCCTGCTGACATGACGCCTGCTGACATGACGTCTGCTGACATAACGCCTGCTGACATAACGCCTGCTGACATAACGCCTGCTGAACCAAGTGTTAGATCTCAGTTTCAAACACAACAGGAGCACGACGCATTGGCGCGTCATGACGCAGGGGCCTCTCCATATAATATATATATATATATATATATATATATATATATATATATATATATATATATATATATATATAGATAGAGAAAACAGAGAAAGAGAGAGTCTATAAAAGGTATGCAACTATTTTTCAAAAGAACATGAAGTTTCATAATAGCTAATAATGTAAAGAATTAATCCCATTCCCCCCCCCCCCTAATTATGAGACTCATTCTGTCAATATTTCAGTGAAACTATGATCTACACGAGTAACCTCCCAGGAATCTATCCTTTATTGGGGTAGTTAACCGACAGTCCGTAGTTGTGTTGTTAATTTTTTTGTCTATTGACAATGCGATGTTTCATAGAGCACAAGTTGGAATATGGGCCGTCTGGGCTGTCTATTGTCTTTTTGCTTGCTGTTATTTGTGGATTTCTCCGATTGTTATACGAACTTCCGTCACTGTGTAACGGAAATCAACATCGGCAGCAATAAAGCAAAGCAAATGGCTTCACTTCCGCAACACAAGAAAGTCTCTTTAACACAAAATAACACCACATAAAGCAAACATCCCCACCTTATGGTTTCAATGTCACTGAAAACAAGAAAGAAGCAAAAACTAGGTAGAAGCAGAGGCTAGATAGAAGCAACAACCAGATAGAAGCGAAAACTAGAAAGTAAAAATTAGACAGAAGCAAAAACTATAAAGAAGTAAAAACTAGACAGAAGCAAAAACTAGAAAGTAAAAATTAGACAGAAGCAAAAACTAGAAAGTAAAAACTAGACAGAAGCAAAAACTAGAAAGTAAAAACTAGACAGAAGTAAAAACTAGAAAGAAGTAAAAACTAGATGGCAGCAACAACCAGAAAGTAGCAAAAAACTAGACAGAAGCAAAAACTAGAAAGAAGTAAAAACTAGATGGCAGCAACAACCAGATAGTAGCAAAAAACTAGACAGAAGTAAAAACTAGAAAGAAGTAAAAACTAGATGGCAGCAACAACCAGAAAGTAGCAAAAAACTAGACAGAAGCAAAAACTAGAAAGAAGTAAAAACTAGATGGCAGCAACAACCAGATAGTAGCAAAAACTAGACAGAAGCAAAAACTAGAAAGAAGCAAAGACCGGACAGAAGCAAAAATTAGAAGCAAAAACTAGCGTTCACAAATATTAGAGTTTTATGGAAACTGCATAAGAAACTAGAAGAGCAACAACAACAACAACAAAGTTGGAATGAAATAACAAGAGATAGAATCTGCACAGAACTAATCTAGGACTTCAACAAAGAGCATTTGTTCTTCTTCCAACAAGAATGTCTTGTGACGTCATACAACGCACGAATATTAAAGATAATTCCAAGACATCAAGAGAAACCCAAAGAAACATTAGGAAAAAAATAAACGATCATCAACGGCAGCAGTTGAGACTGCTCGAAGACAACTAGATCTAAGTTTATCTTTTAATACCAAAATAGGAAAATAGGGAGAAGAAGAAAGAGGTGGGGTGGGAGGAGGAGGAGAAGAAGTAGTCGGAGGAGAAAGTAAAGAATTAGGAGTGGGAGAAGAAGAAAGAGGGGATGAAGAAGGGGAAGGAAGAGAAGAAGAAGGAGGGGAAGGAAGAAAAGAAGAAGGAGGGGAAGGATGAGAAGAAGAAGGAGGGGAAGGGAGAAGAAGGAGGGGAAGGAAGAGAAGAGGAAGGAGGGGAAGGAAGAGAAGAAGAAGGAGGGGAAGGAAGAGAAGAGGAAGGAGGGGGAGGAAGAGAAGAAGAAGGAGGGGAAGAAAGAGAAGAAGGAGGGGAAGGAAGAAAAGAAAGAGGGGAAGGAAGAGAAGAAGGAGGGGAAGGAAGAAGAAGGAGGGGAAGGAAGAAAAGAAGAAGGAGGGGAAGGAAGAGAAGAGGAAGGAGGGGAAGGAAGAGAAGAGGAAGGAGGGGAAGGAAGAGAAGAATAAGGAGGGGAAGGAAGAGAAGAAGGAGGGGAAGGAAGAAAAGAAGGAGGGGAAGGAAGAGAATAAGGAGGGGAAGGAAGAAGAAGGAGGGGAAGGAAGAAAAGAAGAAGGAGGGGAAGGAAGAGAAGAAGAAGGAGGGGAAGGAAGAGAAGAAGGAGGGGAAGGAAGAAAAGAAGAAGGAGGGGAAGGAAGAGAAGAAGAAGGAGGGGAAGGAAGAGAAGAAGGAGGGGAAGGAAGAAAAGAAGAAGGAGGGGAAGGAAGAAAAGAATAAGGAGGGGAAGGAAGAAAAGAAGAAGGAGGGGAAGGAAGAGAAGAAGAAGGAGGGGAAGGAAGAGAAGAAGGAGGGGAAGGAAGAAAAGAAGAAGGAGGGGAAGGAAGAGAAGAAGAATGAGGGGAAGGAAGAGAAGAAGGAGGGGAAGGAAGAAAAGAAGAAGGAGGGGAAGGAAGAGAAGAAGAAGGAGGGGAAGGAAGAGAAGAAGAAGGAGGGGAAAGAAGAGAAGAAGGAGGGGAAGGAAGAAAAGAAGAAGGAGGGGAAGGAAGAGAAGAAGAAGGAGGGGAAGGAAGAGAAAGGAGGGGAAGGAAGAAAGAAGAAGGAGGGGAAGGAAGAGAAGAAGAAGGAGGGGAAGGAAGAGAAGAAGGAGGGGAAGGAAGAAAAGAAGAAGGAGGGGAAGGAAGAAAAGAAGAAGGAGGGGAAGGAAGAGAAGAAGAAGGAGGGGAAGGAAGAGAAGAAGGAGGGGAAGGAAGAAGAAGGAGGGGAAGGAAGAAAAGAAGAAGGAGGGGAAGGAAGAGAAGAAGAAGGAGGGGAAGGAAGAGAAGAAGGAGGGGAAGGAAAAGAAGGAGAGGAAGGAAGAGAAGAAGGAGGGGAAGGAAGAAAAGAAGAAGGAGGGGAAGAAAAGTAGGAGGGGAAGGAAGAAGAAGGAGGGGAAGGAAGAAAAGAAGAAGAGGGAAGGAAGAGAAGAAGAAGAAGTGGAAGGAAGAGAAGAAGCAGGAGGGGAAGGAAGAGAAGAAGGAGGGGAAGGAAGAAAAGAAGAAGGAGGGGAATGAAGAAAAGAAGAAGGAGGGGAAGGAAGAGAAGAAGGAGGGGAAGGAAGAGAAGAAGAAGGAGGGGAAGGAAGAGAAGAAGGAGGGGAAGGAAGAAAAGAAGAAGGAGGGGAAGGAAGAAGAAGCAGGGGAAGGAAGAAAAGAAGAAGATGGGGAAGGAAGAGAAGAAGGAGGGGAAGGAAGAAAAGAAGGAGGAGGGAAGGAAGAAGAAGCAGGGGAAGGAAGAAAAGAAGAAGGAGGGGAAGGAAGAAGAAGGAGGGGAAGGAAGAGAAGAAGAAGGAGGGGAAGGAGGAGAAGAAGGAGGGGAAGGAAGAAGAAGGAGGGGAAGGAAGAAAAAAAGAAGGAGGGGAAGGAAGAGAAGAAGGAGGGGAAGGAAGAGAAGAAGGAGGGGAAGGAAGAAGACGGAGGGGAAGGAAGAAAAGAAGAAGGAGGGGAAGAAGAGAGAAGAAGGAGGGGAAGGAAGAAGAAGGAGGAAGAAGAAGGAGGGGAAGGAAGAAAAGAAGAAGGATGGGAAGGAAGAGAAGAAAGAGGGGAAGGGAGAAGGAGGGAAAGGAAGAGAAGAAGAAGGAGGGGAAGGAAGAGAAGGAGGGAAGAAGAAGAAGAGGGGAAGGAAGAAAAGAAGAAGGAGGGGAAGGAAGAGAAGAAGGAGGGGAAGGAAGAAAAGAAGAAGGAGGGGAAGGAAGAGAAGAAGAAGGAGGGGAAGGAAGAGAAGGAGGGGAAGGAAGAAAAGAAGAAGGAGGGGAAGGAAGAGAAGAAGGAGGGGAAGGAAGAGAAGAAGGACGGGAAGGAAGAAAAGAAGAAGGAGAGGAAGGAAGAAGAAGGAGGGGAAGGAAGAAAAGAAGAAGGAGGGGAGGAAGAAGAAGGAAGGGATGGAAGAGAAGAAGAAGGAGGGGAAGGAAGAAAAGAAGAAGGAGGGGAAGGAAGAAGAAGGAGGGGAAGGAAGAAAAGAAGAAGGAGGGGAAGGAAGAAGAAGGAGGGAAGGAAGAGAAGCGGAAGGATGGGAAGGAAGAGAAGAAGAAGGAGGGGAAGAAGAGAAGAAGAAGGAGGGGAAGGAAGAAGAAGGAGGGGAAGGAAGAAGAAGGAGGGGAAGGAAGAGAAGAAGAAGGATGGAAAGGAAGAAGAAGGAGCGGAAGGAAGAGAAGAGGAAGGAGGGGAAGGAAGAAGGAGGGGAAGGAAGAAAAGAGGAAGGAGGGGAAGGAAAAGAAGAAGAAGGAGGGGAAGGAAGAAGAAGGAGGGGAAGGAAGAGAAGAGGAAGGAAGGGAAGGAAGAAGAAGGAGAGGAAGGAAGGGAAGGAAGAAGGAGGGGAAGGAAGAGAAGAAGAAGGAGGGGAAGGAAGAGAATAAGAAGGAAAGGAAGGAAGAAGAAGGAGGGGAAGGAAGAGAAGAAAAAGGAGGGGAAGGAAGAGAAGAAGAAGGAGGGGAAGCGGAAAGGGGAAGGAGGGGAAGGAAGAGAAGAAGGAGGGGAAGGAAGAGAAGAAGAAGGAGGGGAAGGAAGAGAAGAAGAAGGAGGAGAAAGAAGAGAAGAAGAAGGAGGGGAAAAAGAAAGGGGAAGGGAGAGAAGAAAAGGAGGGAAAGGATGAAAGAGGGGAAGGAAGAGAAGAAGAAGGAGGGAAAGGAAGAAGGAGGGGAAGGAAGAGAAGAAAAAGGAGAAGAAGGAGGGGAAGGAAGAAGAGGAGGGGAAGGAAGAGAAGAAGGAGGAGGGGAAGAAAGAAGAAGGAGGGGAAAGAAAAGAAAGAAGGAGGGGAAGAGGAAAAGGGAAGTAGGGGAAGGAGAGAAGAGGGAGGGGAAGGAAGAGAAAAAGAAGGAGGGGAAGGAAGAAGAAGGAGGGGAAGAAGAAGAAGGGGAAGAGGGGAAGGAAGAAGAATGGAAGGAAGAAAAGAAGGAGGAGGGGAAGAAGAAGGAGGGAAGGAAGAAGAAGGGGAAGGAGGGGAAGGAGGAGATGGAGAAAGGGATGGGAGAAAAAGGGGAAGGAGGTGAAGGAAGAAGAATGGAAGGAAGAGAAGAAGGAGGAGGGGAAGAAGAAGAAGAAAGAGAAGGAAGAAGAATGGAAGGAAGAGAAGAAGGAGGAGGGGAAGGAGAAAAAGGGGAAGTATGAGAAGGAAGAAGGAGTGGAAGAAGAAGGGGAAGGATGGGAAGGAAAAGAAGGAAAAGAAGAGTAAGGAATAGAAGAAGAAGAAGGAGATGAAGAAGGGGAAGGAACAGAAGAAGAAGGAGAGGAAGGAATAGAAGAAGAAGGAGGGAAAGGTATAGAAGAAGAAGGTGATGAAGAAGGGGAAGGAAGAAGAATGGAAGGAAGAAGAATGGAAGGAAGAGAAGAAGGAGGAGGGGAAGAAAAGAAGGGGAAGGAGGGGATGAAGAAGGAGAAGGAAGAGAAGAAGGAGGGGAAGGAAGAGAAGAAGGAGGGGAAGAAGAAGGGGAAGTAAGAGGAGATGAAGGAGGGGAAGTAAGAGGAGAAGAAGGAGATGAAGGAAGAGAAGAAGAAGGAGGGGATGAAGAAGAAAGAAGGTGATGGAAGAGAAGAAGGAGGGGAAGGAATAAAGAAGAAGGACAAAATGAAGAAGGGGAAGGAAGAGAAGAAGAAGGAGGGGAAGGAATAAAAAAGAAGGAAGGGCAGAAGAAGGAGGGGATGAAGAAAGAGAAGGAAGAGAAGAAGAAGGAGGGAATGAAGAAGAAGGAGGTGAAGGAAGAGAAGAAGGGGGAGGGAGGAAGAGAAGAAGGAAGGGAAGAAGAACGGGAAGTAAGAGGAGAAGAAGAAAATGAAGGAAGAGAAGAAGAAGAAGGTGATGAAGAAGAAAGAAGGGGATGGAAGAGAAGAAGAAGGAGGTGAAGGAAGAGAAGAAGAAGGACGAGATAAAGAAGGGGAAGGAAGAGAAGAAGAAGGAGAGGAAGAAGGAGAAGGGGAAGGAAGAGAAGAAGGAGGGGAAGGAGATGGAGAAGGAGGAGGAGAGGAATTAGATAAAGTAGAAGACCATTGACAGCTGTGATAAGAGCAAAGGACTAAAGAAGACGACTTCCCACTGCGCTGTAGTTCAAAAGTAAATTTTCGACTAATTAATATTGATTACACAGTTAATCAATCTGAAAGAATGAAAATGCTAAAAAATAAACTTCCAGCAGACAATTATCGTATATTTGCACAGCCCTATGTTTGTCATGAACTAAACCATATTTATAATGAGGTGTTTATATCTTTCCTTCCTTGTTTACCTTCCGAGTATCACATTTTTTCATAAAAACTAACACTGTTGTTCTTCGTGCTCTAAATTCACGACAATTCTTGATTTAGTTCGTTAAACTCCAGTTTTATTTGCCTCCAAAATTAACAGGTATTTTATCAGGCAATGTCGAGGGGCGTATTTCCCTAGTTTTACCCGAGAGCGGAAAGCCCTCAGTACCGCCTCTTTGCCCTCTTCAGTAAATTATAATTGTTTTTTTTTTTTTTGTGACAGAAGACTTGCAACATTAACGTAGTCTTACATTTTTAAACAATTACTTTCCTTTGTCTTGACCTGTCGTCAACGCAGTCTTGATCCTGTACTCGATCTGTTTAAACAGAAGCACGCGCGTGATTAAATTGAGATCATTACATTGCCCAGTACCTGGAGAATCGATAAGTACTGGTTGACATGATAGCGAATACACGGTTTTAAAAGGTGATCGATACTTAATGGTGAATCCCGGACTGTCTATAGATATGTCACTACCATCGGTAGACTTTCATGTTAATTTCTGCTTCGCTTTTATGTATGTATATATACTTTTTGTGGATTTATGTATTTAAGCCTTCTGTCGATCGATATAATTTTCTGAATTAAATACTTGTTCTGCTTCTTCTTCTTCTGTCCTTCGCATTTGCCTTCCAGCATCGAGGGGAGATATAACTTACGGTCTTTTGTTATTCTGTTCACCTCTGCTGCTGTTATGTTTCATAGTGTTTCTAATATTTCATCAATCCATCTTTTTCGTGGTCGTCCCTTGGACCTGGTGTTCACGCAACGTTTATTGAGGGCTCGTTGTGTTGTGTTTTGATGCCTTCTCACGTGGCCAAACCATTATATGCGTTGTTTCTTTATATATTCTATGGCGGGGGTTATTCCTATCTTCTTTTCTCAGTTCTTCATTTCTGATCTTGTCTCTCAGGCTGTTTCATGTCATTCGTCTAACACATTTCATCTCAGCAGAGGTTATTTGTCTTGTTGTTCATGCATCTAGGGTTCAGGACTGGCATTGATAGCACAACGTTGGGATGAAGATTGTATTGTACAGTGAAATTAGTAAAATTACAAATAAGTGTAGAGTATAGAGAGAATTAAATACGCAGGCTATAAATAAGATTCTCAATCACATATTGTCGGGAATTTCTTTCCGTTAAATTATTTATCACTCAGTTCCGTTTGTTTCTGTTCACACGTCACTCTTTGTTGTCTACTTTACTCTAATTTCACCACTAAGTTTCTCATAATATAATTGTATGTATGAGGAAATCTCAGTATGTATATGAAGTCGGATGTATTGGGCCGAAAGGCGCAAATATAGCAGTTATACTGCAAACCATAACACAACGCAGACACGTCCACTTAACGGAATTTTAAGGGCGGATGACGAAGAGGAATTCTACAGTCTACGAATACTCTAGAATTCTTTAGTCATCGGGCGAGCGTAGGCAAGCAAGCAATTATTCATTGTTTTTTTTTAATTGTTTTAATCTAAGAATAGCTAATTTCCAATATTAGGAAGAAACAATCATCATTTTTTGGCCATTTAATGAGAAGAGAACAACTGGAATATATAGTAACAACTGGAAAAATTGAGGGATGAAGAAATAGAGGGAAGCAAAGAGAAAAAATACCAGACAGCTTAAGAGAATGGCTTGGCAGAAGGTCAACAACTGAACTGATAAATAACTGTCGAGATCGAAAGTTGTGGGGAGACATGATCACCTACGCCATCAGGCCCGGTACTTGATGATGATGAATCTAAGAATGTCCTAATAAATAAGGTATATATAGATGCGTGTTTTTCAGTTGTTAGTCTAATGATTACAAACCACATCGACGCTGATTGGCAAATGAGGAAGGTAAACAGAAGACCACTGATTTCATCATCGTCATTGAGTGTCGTGTCCGCTGTGAAGGTTGGCTACCATGAAGCTGCATTCTACTCTGCCTCTTGCTTTGATAGTGCAGGCTGACTTGTCCATCTCTTGATGTTACTTATCCATGTTAGTCTTGGTCTAACTCTGTCTCTTGCTTTGATAGTGCAGGTTGTTATAGGCTGACTTGTCCATCTCTTGATGTTACTTATGCATGTTAGTCTTGGTCTAACTCTGTCTCTTGCTTTGATAGTGCAGGTTGTTATAGGCTGACTTGTCCATCTCTTGATGTTACTTATGCATGTTAGTCTTGGTCTAACTCTGTCTCTTGCTTTGATAGTGCAGGTTGTTATAGGCTGACTTGTCCATCTCTTGATGTTACTTATCCATGTTAGTCTTGGTACTAACTCTGTGTCTTGCTTTGATAGTGCAGGCTGACTTGTCCATCTCTTGATGTTACTTATCCATGTTAGTCTTGGTACTAACTCTGTGTCTTGCTTTGATAGTGCAGGCTGACTTGTCCATCTCTTGATGTTACTTATCCATGTTAGTCTTGGTCTAACTCTGTCTCTTGCTTTGATAGTGCAGGCTGACTTGTCCATCTCTTGATGTTACTTATCCATGTTAGTCTTGGTCTAACTCTGTCTCTTGCTTTGATAGTGCAGGCTGACTTGTCCATCTCTTGATGTTACTTATCCATGTTAGTTTGGTCTAACTCTGTCTCTTGCTTTGATAGTGCAGGTTGTTATAGGCTGACTTGTCCATCTCTTGGTGTTACTTATCCATGTTAGTCTTGGTCTAACTCTGTCTCTTGCTTTGATAGTGCAGGCTGACTTGTCCATCTCTTGGTGTTACTTATCCATGTTAGTCTTGGTCTATCTCTGTCTCTTGCTTTGATAGTGCAGGTTGTAATAGGCTGACTTGTCCATCTCTTGATGTTACTTATCCATGTTAGTTTGGTCTAACTCTGTCTCTTGCTTTGATAGTGCAGGCTGACTTGTCCATCTCTTGATGTTACTTATCCATGTTAGTCTTGGTCTAACTCTGTCTCTTGCTTTGATAGTGCAGGTTGTTATAGGCTGACTTGTCCATCTCTTGATGTTACTTATCCATGTTAGTTTGGTCTAACTCTGTCTCTTGCTTTGATAGTGCAGGTTGTTATAGGCTGACTTGTCCATCTCTTGATGTTACTTATCCATGTTAGTCTTGGTCTAACTCTGCCTCTTCCACCTTGTATTTTTATTTACAAGATTACTCTTTAGTAAATTGCTGTGTCTTTTAACATGCCACAGAAATCTCATTTGTCAAATCTCGTTTGAATTGTGTTTAGTAGTTCTTATTTTATTTTTAGTTCTTTTTTTTAACTTCATTATTTGTTTTCTTTTCTTTCCTCTCTATTCCACCCATTCTTCTAAAAATCCTCATTTCAGAGGCTTCAATTTTCTTGTCTAATTTCTATGATTCTGCGGCATGCAGGAATGATGAGAAGATATAACATGAAGAATGATTACATAGTGGTCAAACCATAATAGTTTATCATCATTGAGATGGTAAATGCCGTTTTAGTCCTAGTATCATATCAAAGGTTGTCTCCCATGTTGTATCAACGTTGTCAAATGAATCTGACGTGTCTACTTTATAATATTAAGTTTGGTAAAAAACGGTATGACTAAAGCTTTACGTAATAAGTGGACGACACAAATTAGAACAACGTTTCGGCCCAATAGGCCTTCATCAGGAACAAATACACACAGAGATATGTGTTTTAAAAAAATAATCATTTTTTAAAATAATAATCTCAAACTAGGATGTGAAATAAAAATAAAAGAAAAAATGTCCTCCCCCCCCCCCCCCCCAATCCGTGTATTCTGCTTTGTGGCCTGAAGGATAATGAACATTAGCGCCTACGGTGTACGTGTGCGTGCACGTATAACTAGAAGTTCCCACACACAGGTTCGTGTGCATACACAAAGCGAAAAATAGACCAGAGGAATACGACGTACCCGAGAAGGTGAAAGGTTGAGATGTCGTGGAGTGGGTAAGAGATATAGGGGACAGCCGAAGTATTGCAGTATGGTCTAGTAGCGGAGAGATATGAATTGCATATCATGTGCATATATCAATGTGCTCAAACATGAGCAACAGAGAATATGCAAATGGGAAGGGACAGCCACAGGTAACTATGTGTATGAGTGTGATACAGTAATGCCTGTATCAAGGGTCAGCGAACCCAATTAGACTATAAGGTGATTCTCCGAGGCAAATCGGCTGCGGTCGCTGGAGTGACAGAGGACAATACCAATGATACGGATGTCATTTTTGCGTTTGCAGTCCGAGGAACTGAAGTGGGACGCCACTGAAGTGCCAACATTTCTTGAACATCTCGAAAATGTTCACAAAATGTTTCCTTGTTCAGACAAAATATGAGAAGGGACTTCAAGACAGCCACAAGAGATTTCTACTAAGCAGTAAAAGCAACAAAAGCGAAAAAAGAAAACCACGATACTACTGAGTTCATAAAAGACAAAAACGTACAGTCAATAGCAAATAACCAACATATGCAAAAGAGATGGAAAGAATATTTTTGAAGACTTATTAAACATGACACCAACTACCAATAACACAACAAAAACCGTGCAAAAAGTGCACAAACACTGAACCCAACAACATGAACGAGGAAATCGAAGAAGTAACCAAATATAGACCAAGAAATAAAGCACCGAGGATAGATAACACACCGGTAGAAATAATAGCAGCAGAAAGAGAAACAGAAATTACATAGTTGCACGAACTATTCAATGCAGCATGGTAAGAACAAAAAGCCCCAGAAGACTGGCAACAGGCAATGATCGTAACTATATGGAAACAGAAAAAAAATAAAGAATAACTCCGGTTGAACGTGTACCAACGAATGGTCAGTGCGGATAACTTATTGGCGAGTTGATTGGTTGGTTGGTTGGTTGGTTGGTTGGTTGGTTGGTTGGTTGGTTGGTTGGTTGGTTGGTTGGTTGGTTGGTTGGTTGGTTGGTTGGTTGGTTGGTTGGTTGGTTGGTTAATCGTCGGATTATCCTCATCGCACATCAACAGTCCATAAGCAATCAGATCTCCTCCCCAGCAAGACCTGCAACGTGAATGTGTGAAATGATAAACTAGTTCAAAAGTCTGCCCTCGATATCCACACAACAATGGATGCGCCTACAATCGTCCATTTACTCCAGGGCATGCAGTCAAAAATGCACGAAACCCCGTAAAGATAGAGTAAAATCTCAAATGTGAATCCTTAAGTTAATTTCGCAGAGCAGTCCATATTAAGGAGTTGTAACTTGTTAATAATTGGCGTCGAACAAATCCAACGACGGTGATTGAACAACGCTTAGAAAGAACAGCGCTCAATGTGATGACGTAACCGCATATCTATTCTAAGGGTGGTTAAGGTCGTATTCACAATACTTGACTTGTCAAGGAGAGTGCTGCCATGTGCACGACTCAGTAGCACCGGAGCGAATCCGTTAAGTGGAACATCTGGTTAACATTAACGCAGAAATATACATTAGAGAGCTGAGTTTAATCAGTCCCCAAATGCAAATCCTGCAGCGGTCGACGATGGGAAATACAAGTTTTCCAGCATCTTGAAACCGGAAGTTATTGGGGAGTTTGAGTTGAGAATGGATTGACGAGCTAGCCTGATTGCAATATACTTTGTAGAGGTTACACATTTGATCCATTTCACACTTCTCACTTGTATTTTCTTTTGTTGCGCATGGGCTCGTATACCTGCAAGTGTTATTTATAATTGTTGTTAATGGTGTGTATCTTGTATTTTCTTTTGTTGTGCTTGGGCTCGTATACCTGCAAGTGTTATTTATAATTGTTGTTAATGGCGTGTATCTTGTATTTTGCGTCTCAGTGGATAACTATACTTCTTTATTATTATTGTATTCTGTATTTATCTCATAATTTAAAAAAAAAAAAAACTCGCATGTAAGGGTTTACCCTATTTCTGTACGGTAGAGATAGGATGGGCTCTGAATAAAGGCCGCATGAGCAGCTGAATCACCACGTAGTATACCGGCTAGAGTCCTAGTTCACCCAACCTGAGAAAACAAACAACTTTAAACCTCAAGAGAAATTAAAAGGACGTCAACAGGCTGGCAAATGTCTGCTTTAACACATTTTGCCACCACATTTCGAGAGAATAACAGACTCTCTCTCTCTCTCTCTCTCTCTCTCTCTCTCTCTCTCTCTCTCTCTCTCTCTCTTTTCCCCTTCCCGCCAGATCCCGGAAATAGAATAATCCAATATTAGATAGTTGTGTCTTATTTGTATATTGCACAATACAATGTAATGCTCTTATCTATAATTACTTCTCATTTAAACATCAGTTTTTTTTTTTTTTCTTTTTTTGCTCTCCGTTCGTTTCTGAATGTCAACGTGTTCATATCAGCAATCAATTGAAGGGTCCTCACACAACCGGACAGATGGTTTTGGAAATAGATATTGCTTGTTCGCCATTTAAAGTGAATGAGAAAGTTAGAACAGATCACATATGAAGAATGTCGTGGAAGAGATTTAGGGACGTCGAGAGTTGAATTATAATTGCCAAGAAGTGATACGTTATGAAGTTGCATGTAAAGTAAGAATCAAGTCTGCATAAATTTTAATCAAAAAGAAGATCAAGTCTGCAAACATTTAAATAAGAAAAGATCAAGTCTTGAAATATTTTAATAAAAGAAATGATAAAGTCTGCAAAAGTTTTAATAAGAAAGGATCAAGTCTGTAACAATTTTAATAAAAGAGAGGATCAAGTCTGTAAAAATTTTAATAAAAGAGAGGATTAAGTCTGTAACAATTTTAATAAAAGAGAGGATCAAGTCTGCAAAAATTTTAATAAAAGAAACGATCAAGTCTGCACAAATTTTAATAAAAGAGACGATCAAGTGTGCACAAATGTTAATAAGAAAGGATCAAGTCTGTAAAAATTTTAATAAAAGAGAGAATCAAATATATAACCATTGAAAAAGAGAGAACCTAATGTGTAAATATTTTAAAATTAAAAAAAAACAAGTTAAATTAATAAACCTTTTGACCAGTGGAGTGTCCAAAATTATTAAGTCAATAACTGTGCCAAACACAAAAACACGTCAAGATGCTTGAACAAATATGTCACCACACAGACATGTTTGTGTTATTGACACGAGCAAATATGAGAAATGGGTATCAGCCAAGTACAGTGGCGATAATAGGACAATGTTCAAAACACTGCAAGAGACTCTTGGTGGAATATACGACAGGAAAAACAACGTTCATTTTTAATCAGTATTTTATTGACAGTAAAAAAAATAGTTGAAGATCGATATCTATTTTTGTAGCACTGTGTTATTTCGACATTCACTCCAACAAATTGATCAGTCATGTGATCGCAAGATCTCTCAAAAGTTCATGTCCTATTTTCGTGTTCACGTTCTCTTCAACATTGTCTGGGATAGTCGTCAGCCCTCACACACCCGTTCATCGTGGATCTAAACAGCATCATCATTATCATCAAACGAGAATGTAGATTCCACTCGATACACGCTCCTGCATTAGGTTAATAGATCGACATAATGGACATAGACACAAAAATAGATAATGAGTTCAAACGTCGGCGAAAGTGTAAACAAAAGGACTAGTGAGTTCAGTTGGTAAAACTAGTTTAGAAGCAAACATCTTAAAGACATTATATGAATAGTTTACACGATCTTTAAAAAATATACAAATAGGGGGAAAAAAACTGTAAATATAATCACAAATGAGAATTTTTTTCCTGTATCATGTTCATTACAAAATAAGAGCAAATGATAACACGCCTTTGTCATTATGAATGTTAATTAAAAATACAACAACAGCACCGAGATCGCACAAATACTCTTGTTCTTGTCGTTCACCCGTTGTAACTGTATAGGTTATTACAGTAGTGATATGGCAGTAGATTATGATACATGCGCTTGTAGACAATGATAGACAAGTTGTACTAAAGGAGCGCGACTTAAGATTAAACTGCCGTGACTTGACACGAATAAGGACAATGGAAAACACAAATTAATATACTTCAATCCGGTTATGAAACTAGAGCAAGATAAAGAGGATGATGACCCAATACTTTCTTGAAAAATGTTGAACTCAATTTAGCTTAAGGGTTTATAAACCTTATCGCATTGCTTTAGACTCAAATCAGACAGAGTGGCGTCTTGATCACTAAAAGTAGCTTTGTTCAATCACACAGCCTCGGTTAAAATAACAGGAAGCCAGAAATAGGAACTTGAGTATCCAGATTCTTACTCAAATATACGTTATTCAGGTTCAAAACACAGGAAATACTAATTTAGGACCCATTGTGTTCAGAACGGCCAGTACATGAATGGCCTTAAAGGCTATATAAAAAGACCAAAAACATAGACTGAGTCCAATTTTAGGAAACTTAAGTGATACACTCTTTAAACCAAACCAAGAGAAGCATGGTTGCTTGTAAAAGAGTTGGAGAAAACTCAAGATAGAGAAGTCTCCGAGTAACAAGTTTCGACAAGAAAAGTTAATGAATTAGTCTCCAGCGGTCCAGGCTGTCAGATAATTGACACAGTCAATTCCTCAGCTGTTGTATGCGCCAGAAGATCGTCAATGATCAGATGTAGCGGAGAGCGCAAACAGTGCCAAGATAATCAGTCTAGAAGACGGAAGATACAAAATACAAGTTGAAGTACGAATTCAGAATAAGTAGGATAGCAATTAAGTCATAAAGTAGAAGATACAATCCCCCTAAACCACATTTCTGTGGCTTCCAAAGATTTTCTTGTCTGCTGTCCACGATTCACATCAAAACATCAAGATTGGCTCCACATAAAACCGAAGAACTATTTTTCTTACTTTTATTGATAAAAACGGATTATATATAATATCTTTATCGTTCTTTTGAATTCCGATTTCGTCTGAGCTAATCTGCTATTATTCACCTCTCTCCCACATCGGCCCCAGCTACTTAAATTCATTGACCTGTTTTTTTTTTTTGCGTTCACCAGCTTTTACCTCTGACGAAGTCCCTAGTGACTAGGAACTGAATTTTGCATGTTAACCCGTTTTTCCCTGTCAGCCATGTGCTCAGGGGTCCCTCACCGCACAGGCAGATAACTACGTCTTCGGAGGTACTCATTTTTTTCCGAAAATGAGTAATTGACGTTTCAAGTCGTGTAGAGACCAGTGGTGGTTGCCGCATAGAGAAATCATAAATACAAATCTCAACTGGTGCATACGGGACCTGTCTGTCTCGAGGCCGGCGTCTTGCCTCGAGACCAACCAGTCCCCTGACCTGTTTTAATACTTGTCAAATGTACTTTAACTATCCATTAGTCAGTGTCAGTATTTTAAATGCACAATAAAAGTTTGAATACTAACGTCATATTCCCAATACGTCACTGGCTCTTAAACGGTTCTTCTTTCGTTTCCTTATTTCTTCATATGTCTTGATCTAGTACAATCCGGTTAAATACTTTATTTCTCTACCACCTTTAATAATTTGCGATAGGATTTACCTCCTCTTATTTCTCTTCAGTAGACCTCGACGTTGAAAAAGTTCAATCAGGAACCATAACTCTGTTACTTTAAGAACTATATTAGATTGTTTGTTTATTCGCCTAGAAAATGAGGTTAGCCTAAAGCTATCGACATTTTTCTGGTGACGTCATACCTGTAAATTGTACTATTTTGCCTAGTATGTAGCCCAGTGAGCAATCAATTTCAACATATTTATATGGTTTGATTTGGTCACTCCACGTTGATTTGTTCAGGTACATACGTAGAATTGTGAACCAGTTTATCGTTTCACATTACGGGTCTTGTTGGGAGGACATCTCAGCGTTTATGGACTGTCCGATGTTTGATGAGGATAATCCGACGATTAACACTATTGGTCGTTTCAAATCTAAATGTTCACGATTAACATGAAATATCTCCTCTTTCCCTGCACTTACAAACTTGATTTTTTGCATCTGGCCTTGTTTTTCCAAGGTCCCACCGATTTCACAAAATTTAATGATGTAGGAAGTATGCTTCATCATGAAGCAGCACTTTCCTTTGATCTCAGTGAATTTACGGATCTTTTTGCTCCTGGAGAAAATAATTTACCGTACATTAATGGAAATCAGCTTCTCGACATAGGCGTCTCTACACAACTTGAAAGTTGGAGGCGTTTATCAACTGTTTACTTTCTATTGTTTACTTTCTTTAAAATACTATGAGAATGTCAATGTTATAGCCTTTACAGACGGTCTAAAACAAATCAGCGTATAAACAGTTCCATTAATGAAAACTATTTAAACAATATACAACAAAGAATACATTTTAAAAAATTAATTATCCGTTGCGAGCGATAACGAGCATGACATATCAAGCAAAGTTATTGTTTATGGGTACGCATGTGACTAAAGAGTCCGATGTAAGCACGTGATCCTCTTCACTGTAAAGAGCTACATTGTTCGTTTTATGTCTTTCCATGTGACTTTCATTATTTTACGTAAACAAGACATATGAAAGTGATTTAATTTCTTTGCATGCCTGCAGTACACATATCAAGAATCTTTACATTTTCAAAACGTTATCAACTTTAGCTAAAGATTGATCATGCGGACATATAAAAACGTCCATTATTATTTCATTTATTCTGAATCAGAGGAGTCTAACATATTGATTACTAATCTGGGCTGAACGAACGATAGTCCATCTTTTTTCCAATAGTAATTTTCTTCTTTTAAGACATGATCTTCACATTTGCACCAAAAATCTTTGTCAATCTGTGATAGAGCAGCATATGTCAGTCCTTTTATATCGCATAGTTTAAAACTTGTATTCTCAGCTGCCACCTGCCCTTTAATTTTTGCCCAAACGAGTTCAATGGGGTTTAATTGTGGATGATAAGGGGGCAGTCTCAAGCACGTATGACCATGCTGTTGAATGATTTTGTCTATTTGGAATACTTTGGTCTTTTGCGATTTCTTAACAAGTGACAGTAATTCAGGTTTCAAAAATCCCTCGTTAAATGGAATTCCTTCCTTTCTTAGCCAAATCTTTATAACATCTTTTGTACTGGTAGATGTAGGAATTTTGTCTTCATTCTGCCACAGCGTTGTGGTACGACGCGTTGTCCATTACCAGACAGGATGGTCTGTCTAGAATTGGAAGAAGAGTATTTTCAATCCACTCTCTAAACATATGGCCATTCATCTCGGTGTGATAGTCCCTGTTGTCAGTATAATTAGAGGTGAATATAAGTTCTGCATTTTTCACCAACCCTTCTTTTCGGCTGCCTGCATGTGCCATTATAATACGCTGTCCTTTTCCAGTGGGTACACATCTTTTAATACTTCCATCTGATAACTGCCATTCCTTTGCACTTGTGTGGTGAGAATTTATCCAAGATTCATCTAGAAATACAATATCATAACCTTGGTTACGCATTTCCCGTACTTCACGTAAATATTTACTCCTCATAGAAACTAAGTGCGGCTTCTCGCAGATGACATTTCTACCACTATCGTACTTTCTAAACGTAAAACCGATGCTTCTAACAGTTCTCCATAATGTTGTTTTCGACACAACAATGTCATTTTCTGCTCTCAGTCGAATTTTCAGTTTTCTTAAAGTCACAGTTTCTTTGGAATCGAACATTTTACAAATTGCTCTTCTAATCACTTCCTTGTCAAAACTATCTACTACTTTCTTTCTTCCTAGCGTCCTAGTCTTGATTGAACTGGACACTCCGTTAGCTTTAAGCACTTGTTTGAAAAAGCGTTTGCTTATACCCAATGCGTGAATAGTTCTCTTTTCTGGCTTTGAGATGCTTCGATACAGTTTTCCACGCTTAGCTTCTATGCAAAAATATTTATACACCTTTATTGCCACTGATTGCAATGTAAGGAACTTTACTTTTATACCCATTGACTAACAGATCACAAATTTAACGAAATTACCCAATAATTAGGATACGCCGTTGCACATAAATCACAACAAAACGACAGGAAATGGGATGCACCGGATATAAAATTATAACTATGACGCGTTTTATGTGTTTTTTAGTGCTTAAAACAGGGAAATTGGCGCGCATTACGTTCAAGATGACAAGTCCGTGGGTGCTCACTCATATGAAGCGGTAATTCCTCCAAATATATGGTTTGACCAAAATGCCTTAAATTTGTATACTTCAAATAAAGAATATTTAAAACTATACGTTTGTTGGTGAGGAAATGAATGTACTTCTTGGGACCAAAAAATCACAAGACCATATGCAAAATTTCAGCATTATCAATCAATTGGTTGCAGAGATATGGAATTTTAAACACCTTCAAAATATTTTGAAACGACCTATAACACTATAGGTCGTTTCAAAATATTGTGAAGGTGTTTAAAATTCCATATCTCTGCAACCAATTGATTGATAATGCTGAAATTTTGCATATGGTCTTGTGATTTTTTGGTCCCAAGAAGTACATTCATTTCCTCACCAACAAACGTATAGTTTTAAATATTCTTTATTTGAAGTATACAAATTTAAGGCATTTTGGTCAAACCATATATTTGGAGGAATTACCGCTTCATATGAGTGAGCACCCACGGACTTGTCATCTTGAACGTAATGCGCGCCAATTTCCCTGTTTTAAGCACTAAAAAACACATAAAACGCGTCATAGTTATAATTTTATATCCGGTGCATCCCATTTCCTGTCGTTTTGTTGTGATTTATGTGCAACGGCGTATCCTAATTATTGGGTAATTTCGTTAAATTTGTGATCTGTTAGTCAATGGGTATAAAAGTAAAGTTCCTTACATTGCAATCAGTGGCAATAAAGGTGTATAAATATTTTTGCATAGAAGCTAAGCGTGGAAAACTGTATCGAAGCATCTCAAAGCCAGAAAAGAGAACTATTCACGCATTGGGTATAAGCAAACGCTTTTTCAAACAAGTGCTTAAAGCTAACGGAGTGTCCAGTTCAATCAAGACTAGGACGCTAGGAAGAAAGAAAGTAGTAGATAGTTTTGACAAGGAAGTGATTAGAAGAGCAATTTGTAAAATGTTCGATTCCAAAGAAACTGTGACTTTAAGAAAACTGAAAATTCGACTGAGAGCAGAAAATGACATTGTTGTGTCGAAAACAACATTATGGAGAACTGTTAGAAGCATCGGTTTTACGTTTAGAAAGTACGATAGTGGTAGAAATGTCATCTGCGAGAAGCCGCACTTAGTTTCTATGAGGAGTAAATATTTACGTGAAGTACGGGAAATGCGTAACCAAGGTTATGATATTGTATTTCTAGATGAATCTTGGATAAATTCTCACCACACAAGTGCAAAGGAATGGCAGTTATCAGATGGAAGTATTAAAAGATGTGTACCCACTGTAAAAGGACAGCGTATTATAATGGCACACGCAGGCAGCCGAAAAGAAGGGTTGGTGAAAAATGCAGAACTTATATTCACCTCTAATTATACTGACAACAGGGACTATCACACCGAGATGAATGGCCATATATTTAGAGAGTGGATTGAAAATACTCTTCTTCCAATTCTAGACAGACCATCCTGTCTGGTAATGGACAACGCGTCGTACCACAAAGCTGTGGCAGAAGAAGACAAAATCCTACATCTACCAGTACAAAAGATGTTATAAAGATTTGGCTAAGAAAGGAAGGAATTCCATTTAACGAGGGATTTTTGAAACCTGAATTACTGTCACTTGTTAAGAAATCGCAAAAGACCAAAGTATTCCAAATAGACAAAATCATTCAACAGCATGGTCATACGTGCTTGAGACTGCCCCCTTATCATCCACAATTAAACCCCATTGAACTCGTTTGGGCAAAAATTAAAGGGCAGGTGGCAGCTGAGAATACAAGTTTTAAACTATGCGATATAAAAGGACTGACATATGCTGCTCTATCACAGATTGACAAAGATTTTTGGTGCAAATGTGAAGATCATGTCTTAAAAGAAGAAAATGACTATTGGAAAAAAGATGGACTATCGTTCGTTCAGCCCAGATTAGTAATCAATATGTTAGACTCCTCTGATTCAGAAATCAGATAAATGAAATAATAATGGACGTTTTTATATGTCCGCATGATCAATCTTTAGCTAAAGTTGATAACGTTTTGAAAATGTAAAGATTCTTGATATGTGTACTGCAGGCATGCAAAGAAACTAAATCACTTTCATATGTCTTGTTTACGTAAAATAATGAAATTCACATGGAAAGACATAAAACGAACAATGTAGCTCTTTACAGTGAAGAGGATCCCGTGCTTACATCGGACTCTTTAGTCACATGCGTACCCATAAACAATAACTTTGCTTGATATGTCATGCTCGTTATCGCTCGCAACGGATAATTAATTTTTTAAAATGTATTCTTTGTTGTATATTGTTTAAATAGTTTTCATTAATGGAACTGTTTATACGCTGATTTGTTTTAGACCGTCTGTAAAGGCTATAACATTGACATTCTCATAGTATTTTAAAGAAAGTAAACAATAGAAAGTAAACAGTTGATAAACGCCTCCAACTTTCAAGTTGTGTAGAGACGCCTATGTCGGGAAGCTGATTTCCATTAATGTACGGTAAATTATTTTCTCCAGGAGCAAAAAGATCCGTAAATTCACTGAGATCAAAGGAAAGTGCTGCTTCATGATGAAGCATACTTCCTACATCATTAAATTTTGTGAAATCGGTGGGACCTTGGAAAAACAAGGCCAGATGCAAAAAATCAAGTTTGTAAGTGCAGGGAAAGAGGAGATATTTCATGTTAATCGTGAACATTTAGATTTGAAACGACCAATAGATATATGTATACTATCGTGGTAGCTTTGGTATCTTCGTCACAAGAAACAAAAACATACATTTTATGTTACGGCTTTGTTGGTTTATGGCAGGAATAAAGCAACCAACGTTTCGACTGAACAAATCTTCATCGAGGGCAATGATAAAACAACATGAATTGCATTGAGTAACAACAGGTGAAGGTTTTTATTTTACTGTATAGAAATTAGCCTTGACAGTTACGCCGGGTAGCAAACAACAGAAAAATAAGTGAAAGGTGCGTAGAACTGATACAACTCAAAGGTTTTTGGTTTCAGGATCAGTAAACCTGAGATAACTAAGACCCCACTCTACATTCACGTAATGGTCGGTGAAAAAATGATCAGTCCAGCCAAGGAATTAGGTGGTATGGAGGTAAAACTTCAGCATCTGGATATGAATGTTTCGGGTTTGAAATCCGCGCTAGGGGCAATGGAAATTTGTATCTTAGAATTGTTTGTTTCTTCGTGGCTCTACATCTCCCAGTCTCTGGGTAGTGCCATCAGATGTCTAGCCCTCTCTGCGTAGTGCCATCAGATGTCTAGCCCTCTCTGCGTGGTGAGATCAGATGTCTAGCCCTCTCTGGGTAGTGAGATCAGATGTCTATCCCTCTCTGGGTAGTGAGATCAGATGTCTAGCCCTCTCTGGGTAGTGCCATCAGATGTCTAGCCCTCTCTGCGTAGTGCCATCAGATGTCTAGCCCTCTCTGCGTAGTGCCATCAGATGTCTAGCCCTCTCTGCGTGGTGAGATCAGATGTCTAGCCCTCTCTGGTAGTGAGACCAGATGTCTATCCCTCTCTGGGTAGTGAGATCAGATGTCTAGCCCTCTCTGGGTAGTGAGATGAGAAGTCTGGCCCTCTCTGGGTAGTGAGATCAGATGTCTAGCCCTCTCTGGGTAGTGAGATCAGATGTCTAGCCCTCTCTGGGTAGTGAGATCAGATGTCTATCCCTCTCTGGGTAGTGATATCAGAAGTCTGGCCCTCTCTGGGTAGTGAGATCAGATGTCTAGCCCTCTCTGGGTAGTGAGATAAGATGTCTAGCCCTTTCTAGGTAGTGAGATCAGAAGTCCAGTCATCTCTAGGTAGTGAGATCAGAAGTCTAGCCCTCTCTGTGTAGTGAGATCAGATGTATATACCTCTCTGGGTAGTGAGATCAGATGTACATACCTCTCTGGGTAGTGAGATCAAATGTCTATATCTCTCTGGGTAATAAGATCAGATGTCTAGCCCTCTCTGGATAGTGAGATCAGATGTCTAGCCCTCTCCGGATAATGAGATCAGATGTCTATTGCTCTCTGGATAATGAGATCAGATGTCTAGCCCTCTCTAGGTAGTGAGATCAGATATCTAGCCTTCTCTGGGTAGTGAGATCAGATGTCCAGCCCTTTTTGAGTAGTAAAATCAGATATCTAGCCCTCTCTGAATAATGAGGTCAGATGTCTAGCCCTCTCTGTGTAGTGCCATGTGATGTCTAGCCCTCTCTGCGTGGCGAGATCAGATGTCTAGCCTCCTCTGGAGAGTGAGATCAGATGCCTATACCTTTCTGGATAGTGAGATCAAATGTCTAGCCCTCTTTGTGTAGTAAGATCAGATATCGAGCCCTCTCTAGATAATGAGATCAGATGTCTAGCCCTCTCTGGGTAGTGAGATCAGATGTCTAGTCCTCTCTGGGTAGTGAGATCAGATGTCTAGCTCTTTTTGGGTAGTAAGACCAGATATCTAGTCCTCTCTGGATAATGAGATCAGATGTCTAGCCCTCTCTGGGTAGTGATATCAGATGTCTAGTGCTCTCTGTGTAGTGAGATTAAATGTGTCTTGACGGAGGTTCCGTGTGCATTTTTCACCCGCTAACGAACCCGTGGCAATTTATAGCTGAAACGAGTCAGACAAAAAAATGGCCGCTGCCCGAGAAAAACGTATTAAAACAGAGACCTCGCTATACCGAAGTCGGTCCACAAGGCGCACGCACAGCTCACGTAAACTAGCGATGCAACCCACTGAGGCCCACGTAACGGGTGAACGCTAAGAAGACGAAATCTGTCCTCGTGAAGATAAATGAGGGAAGGCTAACTTGGTTTTAAAATATGCAACGACGGCGTCGGATATGTCGGATCGAATGACAGTTTACTGTGAACTGCAGCACTACTCAACAAAACCACTTTAACGCGTGAACGGCGAAGTAGAAGAAGCAAAAGAAATAGCAACGCTCTATTTTTCTGTGACGTATATTGTCAATTAATAAATCACTGGTCATTCACAGCTCATAATAATTCTTGATATGTTCTGCTACAATACAAATGTAAACAGCTTTATTGTGTCTACTATTATATAAATCATGTTATTATATGTGTTTCATCTACAAATAAATTATTGATACGAACACTCATTTCTTTACAACGCGGCCGGAAGTAGTAATTTTATGTTTATAATAAAATAGAGAAACATCACTCTCCCATCCCTCCAGCCTTTCAACTCCCCCCACCCCTTCCCTTCCCCCCCCCCCACACCCCTAAAAAAGTAATAAAATAGGACAACAAAAGTTGGTGGGGATAGAAATGAAATATTTCTGGACATGACTGATGTAATTACCGGCATTGGGTAGAATTAACATCCGCAGAAAGCCCGGCGTTGTCAGCTGGGATGTAATTAGTGAATATCGATGAGCACGGTTATTGCCCTTTTTGGTGTATGAAAGATTTGATTCACGATAATATTGAGTCGTTTTATTTTGCCATACAGGAAGTTGATCACTTTTGTCTCTGATGTGATTAAAGGATATCTGGTAAATGCAATAATGTCACAGGAGAGTGAAGTATTACAGTGGCTACAACATTCGAAGCTGGGCAGACAAGTCTGTATTCTACTAAACTATTTATTAGTGGCTTATTTAACTGGAAAAACCGAGGGATGAAGAGATAGAGGGAAGCAAAGAGAAAAGATATCAGACAGCTTAAGAGGATGGCTTGGCAGAAGGTCAACAACGGAAATAATAAATAACTGTCGAGATCGAAAGTTGTGGAGAAGCATGATCACCTACGCCAGCAGGCACGGTACTTGATGATGATCTTCTTCTTCGTCTTTCCTTCCTCATCTGCCTTTCAGCGTCGAGTGGAGATATAATTTGCGGTCTTTTGCTCTTCTGTTCGCCTCTGCTGCTGTTATGTTTCCTAGTGCTTCTAATATTCCATCGACCCATCTTTTTCGTGGTCGACTCTTGGGTCTGGTGTTCTCACAACGTTTGTTGAAGGCTCGTTGTGTTGCGTTTTGATCTTTCTGCCTTGTCACGTGGCCAAACCATTTTATCTGTTGTTTCCTTATATATTCTATGGCGGGGGCTATTCCTAGGTTTTTTTCTCAGTTCTTCATTTCTGATCTTATCTCTCAGACTGTTTCCTGTCATTCGTCTAACACATTTCTGCTACTTTAATCTTCATCTTCTGTGTATTTCTCTGAGCATAAAACATCTACCCCTTACCGACCTGCTGAGTCAGTCGTAAGTTAAGGGCTTAACTTGAGAAAAACACACGTTGGGAGTTTAGCCCGACTGATGTTTCCCCCACGTGTTTGATCGCTAAGGTCTCACATGCGATCTTTTACGTAGATGATGATGATTTTACTAAATTGCACTGTACATAAAATAATAATGTGCTCATTTGATCAACTTTTCATTATTGATTATTTAAAGGGATATACAGAGCGATGATCTTTTGACCATTGTCGATAAACGCAAAATGAAATCTTTCCTTCATCTTTCCTTGCTCATTTGTCTTTCAGCGTCAAGGGGAGATGCAATTTGTGTGTTTTTTTTTTTTCGTTTCTGTTGGCCTCTGCTGCTCTTATGCTTCTCATATTCCAATATCTTTTTCGTGGTCGGTTCTTGAGTCTGGTGTTTTCGTAATTTTTTTTTTTTAAGGCTTGTTGCTTTGTTTTTTTTTAATCTTTCTGTCTTCTAATCACGTGGCCAAACCATTTTATCCATTGTTTCTTATGTATTATTCATTGGCGGGAATTATTCCTAGATTTTTTTCACAGTTTCTTATTTCTTATCTTGGCTTTCAAGCTGTTTACTGTCATTCGTCTAACAAATTTCATCTCAGTAGTGGTTAACTTTTTTATTGTTCTTGCGTCTAGGGCCCAGGACTGATATTGATAGCATAATGTTGGTATGAAGATTGTATTGTGGGGTGCCCGTTTTGCCTCTAGAGTGATTTCCTTGTTGGACAAGAGTGGCGATACCTTGGTCGATAATTTGACAGGCTTTGTTGCACATTGAGTCAATTTTTTCTGCATGTGAATTCTCGTTTGTCACTAAACTTTCTAGATATTTAAATTCATCCACTCGTTTTAATTGTCTGCCGTCCATCATCATGTTGATGTTCTGTTTCTCTTTTGCGATGCTCAAGGCTTCTATTTTGTTCATGTTGATTTTCATGTTGTAATGAACGCATGTGCTGTTCAGTTGAATGTTCTTGTGAAATGTCACAATGTAATTGCGGTCCCTTCAATGCATCTACTTTTTGAATGACCATTTCAAGCTGTCTACATTGCAACTGGTAAAAATATTTTTTTTTAACCAGATGTCATGGTGTGTGCGTTGATATAGTTTTATTCTGACTCGGCTCTTGCTGACGTGTTTAAATGATTTGCGCGACAGTCTAGTTGTGAATTAATGTGCTACTATTTCTCGCTGTAGTATGGTTACTTCTGATGAGCGGATGAACTGTCAACTTTATCGATATTTCAGTGGGACATTATTTATTCTTCTTGTGTCGACGTGTTTAACTATCATTGATAGGCCAACGTGTGTATCGACGGGCAAACATCTATTTTGACAACAATGAAACCTAGCAGGAATGTCCATAATGAATGTACATAGTCTGTGACGGTGGAGGGGGCGGAAGAATAAGAAACTATGAAAGGCCCAGAAAGCGAAAACAGCAAAGTGTGTAGTATACAAGAGGCATATTCAGGGCACAAAAATGGCTGACCACCGTGAAAGAGATTGGAGTCTTATCACGTTCTGTTCCAAAGAATGGCATGGAGAGAAATTCTTTCTTATGTCAGACGAAAAATCTACGAATATGTACATGGAATGTTGGGACTATTTTCAAAGAAGGAAAAAAATAGACAATCTTATTCTCAAGTCTCTAGGGACTTCGTCAGAGTTGAAAGCTGGCGAACGCAACAACAAAGTAGAACAACTCAACATAGATATTTAAGGCATATCAGAGACAAGATGGAAAGAATGTGGATTCATACAGGACAAAAAATACACATTTATATATTCGGGCAACATAAAAGACCATCATAGAGGGGTAGGCATACTAATAAAAAGAGAACTACAAAAATATATAAGCACCCACTGGACATACAATGATAGGATTATAAACTCAAAATGAAAGCAAAACCATTCGACATAGCAATAATACAGACAAACGCAACTACTCAAGACTACAAATGAACACTTTGAGACATACTATGAAAATCTAAATAAAGTTATGAAGCATGTGAAAATTTTGACAATCTTGATTGTATTGGGTAATATGAATGCTAAAGTAGGAAAACGTAGATATAGGACCATTTTAGGAAATCATGGTTTAGGAGAAAAAGAAAAAAAAAAGAAGAGAAAAATTAATACAATTTGTGAAGAATATAAGCTGATAACAAGTAACCCCTACTTTGAGCAAGAAAAAAAAACTATACACATGGAAAAGCCCTGGAGATAAGATGAGGAATAAAATTAACTACATAATGATAAAAGATAGGTTCTGTAACAGCGTCAAGAAAACCAAAGCCTATCCAGGAGCAAATATTAACTCAGATCATAATTCTGTAATGATTAAATTGAAAGTCAAACTAAAGAGAAACAAACAAAAGATTACTTCATCAACAATACTATTAGACATAACAGCTTTCAAGCAAAACATTTTTACAAGATACTTATACAATATAAGTAAATAGCAGCTATCAGAAGTTGTTAGAAAAAGAGACTG
This sequence comes from Megaustenia siamemsis, assembly GCA_032433765.1. Taxonomy (NCBI): domain Eukaryota; kingdom Metazoa; phylum Mollusca; class Gastropoda; order Stylommatophora; family Ariophantidae; genus Megaustenia; species Megaustenia siamemsis. The sequence continues at coordinate 27,243,709 of JAVIAB010000051.1, forward strand.
AGGAGGACAGAAGTGAAAATCCTAATGAAAAAGTTACAACCTAAATGGCAATGAATAAAGAAAAACATACAGAAAACTTGAGACACCTTACCCAAAAAAGAAAAGAACAAAAAGCAAAAATGGATAACTGACGTCATCTTGAAAAAAATGGAAGAAAGAAGACAAGCGAAGTACACTCTCCAATCCAGGAAAATAGATAATAAGATACGCAAAACGTGCAAAACGGCAAAAGAATACTGTCTCAGTCAAAAATGTATATAAATTATGGAAAATAAACGAGATTTAAGAGAAATACACACAGAAATTAAGAGAATGACTAGTAAAAATAAAGAGTCGCGATGGCTCAGTGGTTAGTGAACTGGGCTACAAAGTACAAGAGGTCGGATTCGATCCTAATTGACGGCTTCCGGATTCACCCAGCCTAAAATGGGTACCGTATTTTTTCTGGGTGAGTAAAGAGGCACGGGCGTAATACCGACCACATTACCCCAAAAATCATGTACCGAAGGCATGTAAAAATTATGGTCACTAACACCATATTCCCTATACGCCAGTTGGCGTGACGGGGCTCTTTACTTTACTTAGTAAAAATAAAACAAGCCACAGAAAGTGGATGTATTGCACACAAGAAAGGAAAAATGCAAATGAGTCACGTAACAAAAATCTTGCTAAAAGTTATACAAGGAAGGATACAGAATAAAATCAATATTGAATTAGAAGAACAACAATTTAATTTTTGGGAAAAAAAAAAAACAGTGGGGCAAAAGAAGCCAAATTCTGCATGAGGACATTAATCGAAAAGTACACAGAAGTAAACAAACCAACGTATGCCTGCTTCATAGCCTACACCAAAGCTTTTGATAGAATGAATACACCATAAACAACTTATCGACTGTCTAAAAGATATACAACTAGATGACATAGACATACAACAAATATATAATTTATACTGGGAGCAAACAGCAATAATACAATATAACAAAGAGAACTCTACACCCATGGATATAAAAAGAGGAGTAAGACAGGGATGGATCCTATCACCAAGCTTGTTCAATGTATACACTGAGCAAATCTTCAAAAACATCATAGAAATGCCTGGACTAAACATTAATGGGAAGATAATCAATAACCTAAGAGATAGTGATTGTTCCTTTTCTCTAACACTGTCTTAATTATTTTTTTCTCATTTAACAAATTACAATTTAAACAAGATATGGGGATTCTACCCGCATCTATCTTTTCCTCCTGGAAGAGAAATCGTCCAAGGTTTGCAAATCTCTTTTGGTATTCAAACAAAAATGGGGACCGTAGCTGTGTCACTGTGTTTTTTGCATTCACCAGCTTTTTAGCTCTAGCGAAGTTTCTAGAAACTAGGAACTGCATTTTTCGTGTTAATCCATCTTTCCCTGGCAGCTGTGTGCACAGGGGTCCCTCGCCGCACAGGCAGATAACACTGTCTTCGGAGGTACTCATATTTTTTCCGTCGATGTGTAATTGACGTTTCAAGCCGGGTCTCGCTGCTGAGACCAGGGATGGTTACCGCAGAAGAAATCATAAATAAAAAAAATCCTAACCGGTGCAGCCGGGAATTGAACCCAAAACCTCTCTGTCTCGAGGTCGGCGTCTAGCCTTGAGACCAACACCCCCCCCCCCCCCCCCAGGCCGAAGAATACCGGCATCGATGCTCTTGCTGAAGTCGACAGCTGTTGAGAGTTTCTGATGAACTGCCGGTGTGGCGGCACGGCACTTATTTAAGGTAGAGATTCCCAAACATTTGCCACCTGTAAAAGGGCCAAGGCATATAAATGCACATAAAATCCGAAGCTGCTGTAAAGCTGATTATAAAGGAAAAGAGAAGGGAAAAGAAAAAGTGGTATGTCTACAGCTTTACGCAAGTGATGGACAACACAAAATCAAACGAGGTTGCGGCTCAATGAACCATCAGCAGGAACAATCAACAACACATACACAGATATGAAAACATTTAAAATTAATACTGCAGAGTTAACTAATAATGAAATATTCGAGACAGCAAAAATAATTAACCAGAATTAAAAAAACAAAAAACTTCGCTGCAGTGCTTGCTGTGACCAGGTCGGAAAAGAAAAGATGACAAATGTTGTACTGAAGTTCAATATTATTATCTGTTTCGTATATGTCCTTATTAATTAGCTATGTTGTGTTAGAGTTCTTAAATGTTATATAGATCCAGTCTTAAAATATGTATGTGAATCAGGGACAATAGGACAACAGACAAGAAAATAACTGGAGAATGTAGAAATGTGGTTTTACAGAAGAATGTTGAGAATATTATGGACAGCTAAGAAGAGTAATGAAAACGTTTTGAAAGAGGCAAAAGCAAAAAGAGAGCTAATTTCCAATATTAGGAAGAAACAATCATCATATTTTGGCCATACAATGACAAGGGAATAGAATCGCTTGGCAGAAGGTCAACAACGGAAATGGTAAATAACTGTCAGGATCGAAAGTTGTGGAGAGACATGAACACCTACGCCAGCAAGCACGGTACTTGATGATAATATGAAGCTTCCAGAGGTTTATGATGTAAACAAAGCAGTTTTGTCATTGCAAGTGAATAATGTCCACACCTATAATTGGTCAGGATTGTGTAGCAGCAGCAGCTTTATAGCGAACACAGAAAACATCATAGGATTGTGCTGTTCTGAAACAGCTATGCCATGCTACCCTAGAATTGCCTTTAATGGGATTACTGTGACCACAAACCACTCTCCATGTGTGTGCCACATATTTACACCCCAGAAAGAAATACTGAATATAACATCATATGCCGTCTGTGATATTAATGACCACAAACCAGGAGCCTCCTGTATGATTGATACAACTGTTGCACCAAGCACTTCATCAGCAGAGCCAGATCTATGGAATGTTAATCTGACATTGTTCTTGAATGATGTCCAAGTTAATGAGACATCAGAATCGTGTGGCAGCAGCTACAAGAAGGGAGCAGAGAACATCAAGTTCTGCTGCTATAAAGGAGACTTGCCTTGCTATCACAGAATTGCCTTAAATGGGATCAATGTAGCTGAAAACTTCTCCTCTTGTGTAAACTACACATTCACATCCAAGAGTGAATCAGTGAAGGTCACAAAATCATATTCTTTCTGTGGTTTTACTAACTACAGGTCAGGTGGCTTTTGTTGGATTGGAAATGATAACTTACCACCACAGTGTGTCTATATGTTTGGAATTGGAGTCATCAGCGATGGCCTAACATCATCAAGTGCTACGACGATCATCGTTTTCGGGAGGACGCAAACTTCCATGGTATATGGTGGATAGGCGGCGGGAACCATTGAAGGCTATGTCTGAAAAGTGTTCCTTCTTGCAGTTTCCTCATATTCCAAGTCCGGCTTGTTGCAGGAACTACAGAGTTAAGTGCTCTGTGCACACCGTGAGCTGTGTGTCTCATCCGTTTTGATCCTGTTTCGATATCCCGCTTGTTTACGATGAATGATGATATCGTATGACAGGGAACAGTTGGCTGTGTTCACTTTCTGCGCGGTTTCGCCTTATGTCTTTTGGCGTGTGCTGAGACTGCTACGACGGGGACTACAGTTACCTTTCTTTGTTTGGGAGATGTGTTCGAAATTAAGATGATTCCACTGGCACGGGCGGTTGAGCAATTATGGATTTTAATTCGTTTGCAGTGATGCCGAGGCCTTCCATAACCAATAACAATAACAATATGAAACTTCGCCTACAGCTGCTGTTACCTTCTAAGTTTTTTAGATGTCGTTTCACATCCGAAGTATCTCAAATTACTGATTCTACTATTACAACTTGATAGAGTAACTCTACCTTTCCTTCTATATCTAGGCTACATTTTTTGTTTACGTCTACCAGCGTGGGGCTCGCACAGACTCCCAAAGTTTGGCCGGAAATCTAAGAAGCCCAAGAGAGCAAGAAAATTGAGTCTCCTTTATTTATAATACCCTTGCGAACGCCCGCAACTAGTTACGTGCTTCCTTCGCCTGTGCTTAGGTTAAAAATGACGTCACTATTGCCTACGTCGTTGGCGCGCGATTTGGAGGAAACTCCCTGCACGTGGGTCATGCTATTTTGTGTTTATTGTCAGGACTACTCAAGCCTATCTCTGTGCTAGAGTATTTTTATGGTTAACAGGACTAACACTGTCACAATAGTTCTTGCTGAAGGCCTATTGAGCCGCAACGTTGTTCGATTTTGTGCTGTCCGTCACTTACGTAAAGCTGTAATCATACAACAGCTTTTTCCTTTTTTAAAAAAAATTTCATTTCTCTTCTTCTCTTATAAAAGTTCGTTTATTCATGTACTAACAATTATTAAGCCTAAGTAGATGTTATTTTATGATTTTCAACCACTGGGTGGGCACACGACAATATCCACGGCACGGCGACATTTGCCAAAGTTTAACGGAGACAAAAAGAATAGGAATGGCAAAAAGTAATTTTAATGTCATGAAAAATATACTAACATCAAAACAAATAACACCAGGGCTAAAACTAAGAATAGCAAAATGTTATATCTTCTCAACATTCCTATATGGTGCAGAAAAATGGACATTAGACAAGAAAACAGAACAGACAATTGAAGCCTTTGAAATGTGGATATAAAGAAGAATAGGTAGAATTGGATGGAAAGAAAAGTAAACAAACGATGAAGTCTTAAAACAATTAAAAATGAAAAAAAGAACTAAATACAATTCAAACAAGACAAATGCGATTTTTGGGCCATGTTAAACTAAAAGTAATCCTGGAGGGGGGAAAATACAAGATAAAAGAGACAGAGGCAGATCAAGACTAACATTGACGAGTAACATAAAAAGATGGACAATTCAGCCTATGACAACCTGCACCATCAAAGCAAGAGACATAGCAGAATGGCGCTCCATGGTAGCCAACCTTCGTTGCGGAGATGCCACTCGACGAAGATGAACGGAGACACTAGGCAGTAGCTGGTTGACAGACTTTTGTCTGCTGCAGTGGATGTAGCTCGTGACGAAATCTAAAGTGACCGCGTTAACCTGTGTGTACTGTCCAGGGCACGCTGGTGAACACGGCACTGACATAGTTGATAAGATCGCTGGCAGCTCTGGCATTGTCACTGCGAGTGGGGCCTTAATCTGGATTAAGAGGACATCGCCAAGTTTGCTCATTCCTTAACAGAGTGGGTGGGACAATGATGTATATATTGAGAAACTGGTGAGTCTAAAGGTGGGAAAGGAATCTGGTCGACCCGGAGTAAAAAAAAAAAAGTAAAGAGCTCTCGTCACGCCAAGCGGAGTATAGGGAACATGGTGTTAGTGAACATAAATTTTACAGACCTTTAGCACATGGTTTTTGGGGTAATGTGGTCGGTATTACGCCAGAGCCGCTTTACTTTCCCAGAAAAAATCAGGTACCCATTTAAGGCTGTGTGAACCCGGAAGCCATCGGTTGGATCGAACCCTACCTCTTGTCCTTTGTAGTCCAGTTTACAAACCACTGAGCTATCGCGGAGTGCCTAGTGGGAAAAGCAAATTTATCTATAATCAACACCTTACAGGAACAATCTGTCTACATACGTTTTTTTTTTTAAATGCTGGGACGGACGGTGTACCGGTCTTAGGGATACCTCGACTGCAAAGAAACTGATTCCATTAATAGAATAGAATAGAATAGAATAGAATAGAATAGAATAGAATAGAATAGAATAGAATAGCCGGCGTCCCTAGGAGCAGCGGCGTACACTTTGAAGACCACTGCTTTAAGGTATTGTCTTCCATGCTGTGACGACGATTCAGATTTCACACCTTCTTAACTTTATTATCCAAATTCAATTGTTCTTTGTGAGAAGTACTGCATTCGGAGACATTTACACAACTCATAGCTACTATAAAAGTTTGTAGAAATGTCTGTACATAATTGTAAGTGAAAATTTGTATATTTCAGAGTAGACATTCTGTGCTCTATGTAATTTTTTCTTGTAAATGTAATTCTTTATAAACATTGCCACATTCATACACCGATCCGTGAGCAGCACGAGTTCATTGAAGAAGCTATTCTGCGTCATCATATTAAACATCGCTAGTGGTGGTTGTTATGGCAACCGATGTGCAATCACAATCAATAATGAGAACCGTATGCAATTTTTCATTTACGGTTGTGTTTCCGCTTGAGTATGTGCAGAGTAAGGACTAGACCTCGTTTCATGATCCTTATTATCGGTTCATGTTTTTTCTTTCATTAAATCTTCCACATCAATTATCATCAGCAGGTCACGTGTCCTTTGCAGAACGTTGCATTCACCACATCCCGTCTGTAATATTTTCTGTCTCTAGCCAAATCTCTCACAGAATGTTACATTCACCACAGCCCGTCTGAAAGATTTTCTGTCTCTAGCCATATCTCTCACAGAATGTTACATTCACCACAGCCCGTCTGAAAGATTTTCTGTCTTTAGCCAAATCTCTCACAGAATGTTACATTCACCACAGCCCGTCTGAAAGATTTTCTGTCTCTAGCCAAATCTCTCACAGAATGTTACATTCACCACAGCCCGTCTGAAAGATTTTCTGTCTCTAGCCAAATCTCTCACAGAATGTTACATTCACCACAGCCCGTCTGAAAGATTTTCTGTCTCTAGCCAAATCTCTCACAGAATGTTACATTCACCACAACCTGCCTCAAAGATTTTCTGTCTCTAGCCAAATCTCTCACAGAATGTTACATTCACCACAGCCCGTCTGAAAGATTTTCTGTCTCTAGCCAGATCTCTCACAGAATGTTAGATTCACCACAGCCCGTCTGAAAGATTTTTTGTCTCTAGCCAGATCTCTCACAGAACGGTGTATTCACTACAGCCCGTCTGAAAGATTATCTGTCTCTAGCCAGATCTCTCACAACTGTGTTCATGTTCAAGGTCTCTTTGATGTCTTTAAACCGCTTTCTTCTTGGTCTGCCCCTGATGCGTCGTATATTAACCATGCCTTCAGGTTAAATTATACGTTTTTTTTTTTTAATGGAACAAAATTCAGAAATTGAGCAATCACTGGAATAATGTGCAAAATTAAATACACGCATGTTTTGTTCCACACTCTATAATAGTTAAATGGAATAGCAAGACTATTTAGACTCCATATTGGAACGTAAGCTAAGTACAATCTCTCCAGCCATAAGTTGGAAGTTTCCCTCTATAATAATATTCATTTATTATTATTGGTCTCCAGTCTAAACCAATGGAAACTTCTATTTGTGTTGTTTCGTCCTATAGATGTTTGTCTGCAACATAAGTATTCAGCCCTACCAGGAGATACTTTGTCTTAATAGAAAAAAATACATACACAATTTATTCCCTAGCTGTGATCGTAACTTTATGCTATAGTAGTTAGCTATGTTCTGAGCAGTATTCCCTAGAGTTTGGCTGTTCGTGGCAAGGCGCTGTGCAAAGGAGTACGGGTTCTATCCTGCTTCGGACCACATATTGTTCTTTGTTTTTTTTCTGTTGTTGATTGTTTGTCATTTATTCCGAGTGCTGTAAACATACCTCCTCCTCCTTTAATTATCTGAATTATCGCCTCGGAAGTAATCCATCCCAGTTCTTGGTCATTTTCTTTACTTCTCTCCAATTTTCGATAAATGTTCTTGAGGATATCCACGATTTCTCTTTCCCTGTTGGTTCCATGAGAGTGTCAGCCAAGCTATGCTGGTTTCAGGTTTTATTTGTGTGTATCTAGTCCATCCCCATTTTATATTCATAATCCAATAGCCTCTTGTTTAATTCTTTTCCAGATATCTTCATTTCTTATCTTGTTATACCCGCTTATGTTCAGAGTTTTTCTTCAAACAGTTGCATACAAATGTTTGTGTTTATGTGTACATGTGTATGCATGTTTAACACTAGTTTTAGACGATGAATACTGACTACACAGACATGTAACGGGATGGTGGCATGACAATTGAAATTATGAGCCTTCTCGCGTTGGCATATCAAGTGCCTTTGACAAACTTCCAAGCATCTGGAGATTAAAAGTGCTAAGAGAGGACAGGAAACATAGATTGTTCAACTCTTGTGTAATATTCGTGCACAAATATGGGCATGAGAGCTGACAATACACTCAAGCTCTAGAAGAGAGACTAATTGCCTCCATAAATAAATGCATCACGTGGAGAAATTTTACCCCAAATGAAACTAAAAAAAAAAACAAATAAGAATACTTATCAAGTTATATACGGGCAAGAACACGTATCAAGTTATATACGGACAAGAACACGTATCAAGTTATATATGGACAAGAACACGTATAAATATATATACGGAAAAAAACGTATCGAGTTATATACGGACAAGAACACGTATCACGTTATATTATGGACAAGAACACGTATCAAGTTATATACCGACAAGAACGCGTATCAAGTTATATACGGACAAGAACACATATCGTTATATACGGACAAAAACACGTATCAAGTTATATACGGAGAAGAACACATATCGTTATATACGGACAAGAACACGTATCAAGTTATATACGGACAAGAACACGTATCAAGTTATATAGGGAGAAGAACACATATCGTTATACACGGGCAAGAACACGTATCAAGTTATATAGGGAGAAGAACACATATCGTTATATACGAACAAGAACACGTATCAAGTTATATACGGACAAGAACACGTATCAAGTTATATAGGGAGAAGAACACATATCGTTATATACGGACAAGAACACGTATCAAGTTATATACGGACAAGAACACGTATCAAGTTATATACGGACAAGAACACGTATCAAGTTATATATGGACAAGAACACGTATCAAGTTATATAGGGAGAAGAACACGTATCAAGTTATATAGGGACAAGAACACGTATCAAGTTATATATGGACAAGAACACGTATCAAGTTATATAGGGAGAAGAACACGTATCAAGTTATATAGGGACAAGAACACGTATCAAGTTATATACGGACAAGAACACATATCGTTATATAGGGAGAAGAACACGTATCAAGTTATATAGGGAGAATGCACTGGAATCACATCGGTTGCGTGCTGAGATTCGATGAATGAAAGTCTCGCGATATAGACCTTCATGTGGAGGCAGGGGGAACATGTATATACAGAAGACAAAAAGGAACTCTAATAATTACAATTAACAAAAACGGGGCTCATTATGTGCTTAAGAACAAAACAATACATGACAATGAAGACATGAAGAGTTACAATTTTTGCCCCCATGTGTTGTCTTCGGTTCGAGAGAAACAAACATGGAAAAAAAAAACGATGGTTGGTCAAAACAAAGAAAGAATGACATGTTCGAGTGCTCTTCTTCTTCTTCTTCTTCTCTCCTTCCTCATTTGCCTTTCAGCGTCGAGGGAGATATAATTTGCGGTCTTTTGCTCTTCTGTTCGCCTCTACTGCTGTTATGTTTCCTAGTGCTTCTAATATTCCATCGATCCATCTTTTTCGTGGTCGACCCTTGGGTCTGGTGTTCTCCCAACGTTTGTTGAAGGCTCGTTGTGTTGTGTTTTGATCTTTCTGCCTTCTTACGTGGCCAAACCATTTTATCTTCTGTTTCCTTATATATTCTTCAAGTGCTCAAAAGTAGGATATTCTGTCAGAATAAAATCTATTCATAATGGCAAAAACCTGAAACGTGCGACGGTAGTAGTCGGGGGGGGGGGGGGGGGGGGGCAAAGTGTTGAATGCATTCATCTGCCTGTACTGAGATCCTAGTTCAACTTACATCTTTGCTTCCCCCCCCCCCCCCCCCCCCCCCCGCAGCAACACAGATTCAAGGCTCACTACAGATATGTTTGCTGTATTCAGGATTCACTCCAGAGATGTTTGTTGTATTCAGGGTTCACTCCAGAGATGTTTGTTGTATTAAGGGTTCACTCCAGATATGTTTGTTGTATTCAGGGTTCACTCCAGATATGTTTGTTGTATTCAGGGTTCACTCCAGATATGTTTGTTGTATTCAGGGTTCACTCCAGAGATGTTTGGTGTATTCAGGATTCACTCCAGATATGTTTGCTGTATTCAGGATTCACTCTAGAGATGTTTGTTGTATTCAGGGTTCACTCCGGAGATGTTTGGTGTATTCAGGATTCACTCCAGATATGTTTGCTGTATTCAGGATTCACTCTAGAGATGTTTGTTGTATTCAGGGTTCACTCTAGAGATGTTTGTTGTATTAAGGGTTCACTCCGGAGATGTTGTAATATAAAAGTGATATTTTTGTTATTAACGTAATGCCACGAGTTGATGCGGGCATGTTGCCCTTTGACTCATTAATGTGGCGGGTCGTAATGGCTTTCTTGACATTCCCGGCTCTTACTGAAGAAGTTGGAGTTCGTCTATCCCAGGCTATGCTGGGAATCTACTAGTCCTGCCCAGAGGTACTGCAACACTGGGCCCTCTATACCAGTAACAGCCACCACTACGGGGAACACGGCCATCCTAGCTTCTGTTAGCCAGCCTGTTTTGACGCAGACTGTTACCAGGGGAGACCACGAGGAGGTAGAACTGCTAGTCCTTGGTCGGCTGATGGTGCGCTGACCCTGCTAGAAGAAGCGTGTTCCGTCTTACAGGAATGACACAAATGAGTAAATTAATTAAAGTATCGCTGACAAACTGCTGTGTCGACCACCCAATCTCTAAACATGAGCGTCCGAGATGTTCTCTTGAAAGTTGGATGGCATAGTCTCGAACTGACAGCATCGCCCATAAATGCATTTCTATGGACACTACTAAAATATTCCTCACACATTAATGATGAAGAAAATACCTCTAGAATATTTGTAGCTCAACTGACTTCTTACAACCTTGGCCTTCTCTCTCTCTCTCTCACACACACACACACGCACACACACACACACACACACATATGTAGCTAAGAAGGCCAAAGTTGCAAGAAGTCAGTTGAGCTACAAATATTCTACAGGTATTTTCTTTATATATATCTGCACAATAGACAACAGAAGAAGTGGGGAACCTTACTTGAGGTAGATTCTTTCAGACGAGCTGTGGTGAATGCTACGTTATGCAAAGGACATGCGATATGGTGATGAATATGATGATGATATTACGTTACAGAATTAGTGAATATGATGATGATATTACGTTACAGAATTAGTGAATATGATGATGATATTACGTTACAGAATTAGTGAATAATCATCGAAACTAATTTATGAATCCCTCTTCTTACCTTGGTACACTCTGGCTTGGTGGCTGGCCCTTTGGGATCGTTGACGTCGACAACTTCCTGGAAACGAACGGTATGGATGCTGGGATTTGTGCCGCTGGTGTAACAGTTGCTGTCGATGGCAGGGTTACCATCACTTGTGGTGTGTGACTCGATGGTCTCAACATGTTCAGATGGAACCATGATTCAGAGATCGTCACAAGCCACGGACTTGAGACGTGGCAGAACCATCACTTTCTTGTCTGCTGGTTGGGGAAAAAACATGGCTGATGATGTAACAACTGTAACAAAATATGCATCTAAATATTGCAATAATAATTAATAAATGTATTTATGGCTACTGATTTTAATTTAAATAATACAAAAACAGCAACATATAATGGACAGGCGTATCAGACTGCAGAACACTTACTTCAAGACTGTATTGAATATAGTATAGTCTTCTTCTTCCTTCTTTTCAACTCCCTGTGGAGCATAGGGCTTCAACAAACACTTTCCAAGCCGTTCTGCTTCTTGCCATTATTTCAAGATCATTCCATGTCTTCCTCATCATCTTCATGTCTGCTTCTGTCTGTCTTCTCCAAGATTATCTTGGTCTTCCTCTTTGCCTTTTTCCTTGGGGGTTCCAAAAAATGGCCTTTTGTGTAATACTCTCAGTTGGCTTCTGTAGTGTGTGTCATATCCAGCGCTATCGTCTTCGCTCTATCTCTAGCAAATATCCATGTGTGTCATCCACAGGTATTTGACTGGTACATTTCCATAATTCTATGTTAGTGATTTTGTCCTGCCGTTTCCTTCCTTTTATCCTGCATAAGCATCAATTAATGAAGGTCTATAGTATAGTACACCGAGGAAAACCCATTGGCATATAGATACAACGCTATAGTCAAAACCACATGGGCCTGTGCAAGAAGTATACACAAATAGTAACATTTATATAAGAAACGACATTGCAGATACAGCCTCTTTCACTACTTCATGGACGAGACAAGACACGACTGGATTGGATTGGATTGGATTAGATTAGATTAGATTATATTAGATTAGATTAAATTAGATTAGATTAGATTAGATTAGATTAGATTAGATTAGATTAGATTAGATTAGATTAGATTAGATTAGATTAGATTAGATTAGATTAGATTAGATTAGATTAGAGTAGATTAGATTAGATTAGATTAGAATAGATTAGATTAGATGACGAGACAAATCGTGTCCCGAAGAAACGAGATGAGACTATACTAGACTAGACTTCGATAGATGGGCAAGCAGGCAGGGAGATTCTGCTGACAACCACTGCATTTATTTCATACATTTGATTGTAAACATTACAACTACCTCACAAATTCATATCGAATAACATTTTTAGCAAACATTGTATCAAACTCACAAATTGTTTTGCAAAAACCGCACTAATTACATAATTTAACTTGACAGACATTACACATTTTAATAATGCAACTTTTTCTAATATTCTGATGATACAAATCTCAATAATATTTAAAAATTCACATCCTGTAAAATTTGTGTCATAGTTTATATATTTGATACATATGACGACAACCTTCTAACGTATATTTTACATTTTGTCGAGAGCACACCGTCCGGAAATGAATTACGAGTTATTTTTATCCAGAAAGTAGACGGTCTTACAGAAGTGTCGATCATCTGAGCCATAATTATAATTATGGTTTTTGCAAATAAAATTATATGATCAAAAACAAATTATTTATTTCGTATACACCGCAGGAAGTCTTGAGCAATTTTTACTTTCTCCTTTCGCTTTCCGTTGAGTCCATAACGGTAATCTAGAATTTATCGGAATTTGTGGAGTTATTTGAAATGATGATGCATCAATCTGTGCAGTTTGCAATGTAAGAGTTGCTAAATTTAATAACTTCAATCGTCTATACAAATTCGATAAGTTCTTCTACGCGAAGAGACAAAAACGTTGCATCGTTGACAGAGCTGTTGATGAGGGTTTCGAAAATTAAATTCCTAAAATGTTCTTTAGGGAATTTGCACCGTGTTTTGTTCGTCGTAGGCTGCATTCACTAGAGTATTAGGAATCTAAAGGGCGCGAAGTTGTTGTGTGTGCGACATTGTTGTGTGCTACGTCACCGTAATAGTTCAACGTATATCCCTAGACTGGCTGTACGCCAATCTTGCGGTCTGTTTGATGTGCGACGGTGGTAATCTAACGACTAACTGAGTTCGGAATTGGAGTCAACAACGATGGCCTGAAATCATCAAGCGCTATACATTTTTTTTTTTTAAATATGACGATCATCATTTTCAAGATGATGTGAACTTCCGGTATATAGTGGATAGGCGGCGGGAACAATTGAAGGCTATGCATGAAAAGTGTTAATTGTTGCAGTTTCCTCATATTCCAAGTCCGGCTTGTTGCAGGAGCTACTGAGTTAAGTGCTCTGTGCACACCGTGAGCTGTGTGTCTCATCCGTTTTGATCATGTTTCGATATTCCAATTGTTTACGATGAATGATAATATCGTATGACAGGGAACAGTTGGCTGTGTTCACTTTCTGCGCGGTTTCGCCTTATGTCTTTTGGCGTGTGCTGGGACTGCTACGATGGGGACTACAGTTACCTTTCTTTGTTTGGGAGATGAGATCTTAATTTGGATGATTACGCTGGCACGGGCGGTTGTGCAATTATGGATTTTAATTCGTTTGCAGTGATACTCGGGCCTTCCATAACCAAAAAACCAAATTCCTAAAGTGTGTCTGTGAAAATAACTTTCCTAAAGTGTGTCTTTGAAAATAACATTCCTAAAGTGTGTCTGTAAAAATAACTTTCCTAAAGTGTGTCTTTGAAAATAACATTCCCAAATTGCGTTATTGAAAATAAAATTCCTAAAGTGTGTCTTCGAAAATAACATTCCTAAAGTGCGTCTTTGGAAATAACATTCCTAAAGTGTGTCATCGAAAATAACTTTCCCTAAAGTGTGTTTTCGAAAATAACATTCACAAAGTGCGTCTTTGAAAATAACAATCCTAAAGTGTGTCATCGAAAATAACTTTCCCTAAAGTGTGTTTTCGAAAATAACATTCACAATGTGCGTCTTTGAAAATAACATTCCTAAAGTGAGTCTTTGAAAATAACATTCCTAAAGTGTGTTATCGAAAATAACTTTCCTAAAGTGCGTCTTAAAAATAACATTCCTAAAGTGTGTCTTCGAAAATAACTTTCCAAAAGTGTGTCTTCGAAAATAACATTCCTAAAGTGCGTCTTTGAAAATTACATTCCTAAAGTGTGTCTTTGAAAATAGCATTCATAAAGTGTGTCTTTGAAAATAACATTCCTAAAGTGTGTCTTTGAAAATAACATTCCTAAAGTGTGTCTTTGAAAATAACATTCCTAAAGTGTGTCTTTGAAAAAAGTGAATAAATAGAAAATTTAGAACATTCGTAATCGATTTCGATCTATAACTTTTGAAGTTCACCCAACCAACCACACACGATCAGAATACGGGCAAAGTATCTCTCCGTTCCAGGTTAAATGATAAACAAGGAAGGAAAAAATACTAAGAGAAACAGAATTACAATAATAATATAAAAAAAAAGAAAGAAAAACAATGACCATTAAAATCAAATAATATATATTTTTTAATTAATTTGAAATAAATATTATATAAATCGAGCTTTCATTTGAAAATGAAATGTATTACGGTCGATATTATCAATTACTTTGTACTCTCACATGAAACTTATGAGCACAAAACAATAATACTTTTTTATATTCCTATTTTATGAAAGAAAATTGTGAAATATGAAAATAAATTAGCACACAACCTATTTTGCTAGTGTGGATTTAAATAGAAAAATATTCACTTAGGTCTCTGCAGTTTTTAATAACACCCGGTTGTATACATGACGCTGTAACAGTATAATGGCTACGATTGTTAAAGCATAAGTATAACAGTAACTAAATACATTTTGAGAGTGGAATTGTTCATCGAAAAGATGGGAATGGAAACGGAACGTGACTAGCAACATATTCAGGAATTAGGCCCACAACCAAATGCTAGGCAGGTTAAGTCCGTGAAATAAATGTTAAGGTGAAGAGTTCAAGGTAGAGTTGTTTTGAAGCTTAAGGGTTTAACAGAGTGTCAAGATGACATTTTGTTTTTTTTGTAAATTCGAGACAAGGTTCAAATATAATTTAACATCGCGGATGTCGATTGGCTGTGTGTTGGCTGAGCGAAGAGTTTATGCAAATGAGATGGGAGTACATAAGCTTAAGCGCATATAGAAAAAGGGTTGGGCCAGATCTAGAAAGAGTGTTAGGTGAACAAAACCTAATACAGGTGGGAGAGACACAGAGAACGAAGTCTAAAGATGAATTAATAATTATCGACGACAGCCTAAAGAATTCATATAGCGAAAGACATTAGTATAGTTAATGTTACTATCATGTGTCGCGAAACCAGTTGTGAACATTCTAGATATAATTCATCAAACAAAGGACATTATTATAGTTAAGTAATGTCAATGAAGTATCACGTGTCGAGAAATGAAGCTGAGTACGGTTATGAATATACCAGAGAGAATGCAAACTAATGACATTATTACAGTTAAGTAATGCTAATAAGCATATCATGAGAAGAGGAAAGTTGGGATGCTTGGTTACAACTGGCAAAATAAAAGGAAAGAGAGATAGCCGACGACAAAGAGAGAAAATACTGGATAGTTTGGTGTCATGACATGGAAAACAGTCAACAACAGAACTGATACGATGCACTGTAGATAAAAGATTGTGGAAGGACATGATCGCCTACGCCAATCGGTATGGCACATGATGAATGAATGCCAATAAAGTATCATGTGTCGAGAAATGAAGTTGAGCACAGTTATGAATATACCAGAGAGAATGCATCAAACTAAGGAAATTATTATAGTTAAGTAATGCCAATAAAGTATCATGTGTCAAGAAATGAAGTTGAGTACAGTTATGAACATACCAGAGAGAATGCACCAAACTAAGGACATTGTTATATCAGCCGCGATAGCTCAGTGGTTTGTGAACTAGACTACAAAGGACAAGAGGTACGGTTCGATCCCAACCGACGGCCACCGATTCACCCAGCTTTTAATGGGTACCGGATTTTTTCTGGGAGAGTAAAGCGACACGAGCCTAATATCGACCACATTACCCCAAAAATCATGTGCCGAAGGTCTGTAAAATTTATGGTCACTAACACCGTATTCCCTATACGCCACTTGACGTGACGGGACACTTTACACTTTTATAGTTAAGTAATGCCACTAACGTATCATGTGTCGAGAAATGAAGTTGAGTACAGTTATGAATTTACCAGAGAGAATGCATCAAGCTAAGACATTGTTATAAGTTTAAGATTGCCATCAATGTATCATGGGCAGAGCAACTGATGTAATAAACTTGACTAAACTTAAGTTGAGTCGTCTGTAATTGTTGATTACAACTGTTTATGATGTTCAATTTGACACCGCCCTGGTACCAATAAGTTCAAGTGGTAGCGTGACAACAGTTTTTGTGATCTCCGTGAATGTAATGTGCTGAAATATAGAAACTGAATAGCACTAGCACGTCACTAACAGGTTAATAATATTTGGTCTACACCAAAGCTTTAGACAGATTACACCATAAACAACTTATCATCATCATGTGCCATTTGGCGTAGGCGATGATGTGATCCCACAATCTTCTATCAACAGTGCATCGTATCAGTTCTGTTGTTGACTATTTTCCATGCCATGACACCAAGCTATCCAGTATTTTCTCTCTTTGTCGTCCGCAATCTCTCTTTCCTTGTAATTTTACCAGTTGTAACCAAGTATTCCAACTTTCCGCTTCTCATGATGTGCCCGAAAAATGTTGATTTTTTCTTTCGGATGTTTTATAGGAGCTCCCTTTTTGTGTTGGCCTCTTTGAGAATTTCCTCATTGGTCTTTTTAGCTGTCTAAGGAACTTTCAACATTCTTCTGAGAAATTCCATCTCTGTGGCCTCTAACCATCTTTTTATCTGTTTGTCTACTTTCCATGATTCGCTTTCATAGGTCAGAGTTGGTTCTATATAACACCAATGAACTATCTTTATCACTTCTATTGACATAGATTTGTTGCATAAGATATTTTTCATTTTCTGAAATGCTCTTTTGGCCTGAGCTATTCTGCTTTTTATTCCTGTGTTGCATCTCCCATCTGATGTTATTATTGTGCCCAAGTATTTGACGCGTTGGACTTGTTTAAGATTTGTCCTGTTTATTTTTATGCTGCATGATGGTGATAATTGTCTCTTCGATATAACCATTACTTCTGTTTTCTTATTATCCAGACTGAGACCTTTTTTTGTTGCTTTCTTCTATCAAGAACTATTGTGTATGAAGAACCTATAGCCTCCCTAAAAGATATACATCTAGACGACACAGACATACAACTAATATTTAATTTATACTGAAGCAAACTGAATTAATAATATATAACACATTGAATTCTACACCTGTTAATATAAAGAGAGAAGTATGACAAGTATGCATCCTATCACCATGGTAGCCAACTTTCGATGCGGTGACGGCACTCACTGATTTTAATGAATACCTAGTCTAACCATGCTGATTGTATTCAATATTGCTATATAGTTTTTGGTGCATATGATTGTATTCAATATTGCTATATAGTTTTTGGTGCACACTTGTAACTTTGTCTCTAACATTTTTATTTTCAATTTTTTTGGTGCATAAAATCTACAAAAAATTCACGAGTTTTTCCTTATATATTTTGCGAACCGCTTATCCATCTAGTTCAAATAGTGGCCAATAAAGATGTCTCGGATGATTGTCTGTCTAAAGGTGTTATTATGGAATAATTAATGGTTCAATAAACCATACCCGATAATTATCGTATAGAGATCACAGGGATAGGGAAGACAACGAGAAGACCGATCAATGGAGTGATTGACGTTTGATAGGTGAGTAATACAATCACAAAATAAACATCACCACAAATAACAGGCAAAACAAAACAAGGGGAAATCAGTTTTATCAAGAAATTAGAAGAAAATATAATGGAGGTTCCTGGGATCATATATTAGACATGCATAATTGTAGTGGTCTATGAAATAAAGGTACACAGTTTGCTTCTTCCTCCTCATCTTCTTCCTCCACCTCTTCTTCCTCTTTCTCTTCCTCCGCCTCTTCTTCCTCTTTCTCTTCCTCCACCTCTTCTTTCTCTTCCTCCACCTCTTCTTCCTCTTTCTCTTCCTCCACCTCTTCTTCCTCTTTCTCTTCCTCCACCTCTTCTTCCTCTTTCTCTTCCTCCACCTCTTCTTCCTCTTTCTCTTCCTCCACCTCTTCTTTCTCTTCCTCCACCTCTTCCTCATCTTCCTCCACCTCTTCTTTCTCTTCCTCCACCTCTTCTTCCTCTTTCTCTACCTCCACCTCTTCTTCCTCTTCCTCAACCTCTTCTTCCTCTTCCTCCACCTCTTCTTCCTCTTCCTCCACCTCTTCTTCTTCTTCCCCTTCCTTCACTCTTCTTCTTCTTCATCTACCTCCACCTCTTTTTCTTCTTCCCCTTCCTTCACTCTTCTTCTTCTTCATCTACCTCCACCTCTTTTTCTTCTTCCCCTTCTTCACTCTTCTTCTTCTTGATCTACCTCCACCTCTTTTTCTTCTTCCCCTTCCTTCACTCTTCTTCTTCTTCATCTACCTCCACCTCTTTTTCTTCTTCCCCTTCCTTCACTCTTCTTCTTCTTCATCTACCTCCACCTCTTTTTCTTCTTCCCCTTCCTTCACCTCTTCTTCTTCTTCATCTACCTCCACCTCTTTTTCTTCTTCCCCTTCCTTCACCTCTTCTTCTTCTTCATCTACCTCCACCTCCACTTTTTCTTCTTCCTTCAACTCTTCTTCTTCCCCTTCCTTCACCTCTTCTTCTTCTTCATCTACCTACATCTCTTCTTCTCCTTCCTCTTCCTCTTCCTCCACCTCTTCTTCTTCTTCCTCTACCTCCATCTCTTCTTCTTTTCCCTCTACCTCCATCTCTTCTTCTTTTCCCTCTACCTCCATCTCTTCTTCTTTTCCCTCTACCTCCATCTCTTCTTCTTTTCCCTCTACCTCCATCTCTTCTTCTTTTCCCTCTACCTCCATCTCTTCTTCTTTTCCCTCTACCTCCATCTCTTTGGGACTCTGCAAAGACGAGATCTCTCCATTCTTTGATTCGGTAATTCATATAACATATTTGGTTATTCATATTCATATAACATATTTGGTTATTCATATTCATATAACATATTTGGTTATTCATATTCATATAACATATTTGGTTATTCATATTCATATAACATATTTGGTTATTCATATTCATATAACATATTTGGTTATTCATATTCATATAACATATTCGGTTATTCATATTCATATAACATATTTGGTTATTCATATTCATATAACATATTTGGTTATTCATATTCATATAACATATTCGGTTATTCATATTCATATAACATATTTGGTTATTCATATTCATATAACATATTCGGTTATTCATATTCATATAACATATTTGGTTATTCATATTCATATAACATATTTGGTTATTCATATTCATATAACATATTCGGTTATTCATATTCATATAACATATTTGGTTATTCATATTCATATAACATATTCGGTTATTCATATTCATATAACATATTTGGTTATTCATATTCATATAACATATTTGGTTATTCATATTCATATAACATATTCGGTCATTCATATTCATATAACATATTTGGTTATTCATATTCATATAACATATTTGGTTATTCATATTCATATAACATATTCGGTTATTCATATTCATATAACATATTCGGTCATTCATATTCATATAACATATTCGGTTATTCATATTTATATAACATAATCGGTTACATTAATAGGCGTGTGTGTGTGTGGTTACAATATTTACAAGGATGAGTCAAAAAGTGACCTTCAATTAACGATAAAAATGTGAAACATCGCGTCATTAACTACAAGTTTGCAGTCATGTTACCAATAGCAAGATGAATGACAACGTATTGCTGACAAGAAACACGCCATCGCAGCAGCAATGTGGAGATGTTTGTCCCATTTATGACAGATCAAAGAGCATTTTATCGTTATTTTTTCAGCAGTGAAGTAATGAGACTTATTGTAGATCATTCACCGACACCCCAGCGATTTATCTTCATTAAGTCTTTAATTGCCGTGTAATTTAACTGCTGTATTAATGTAATTGCTCCATAAACTTAATTGCTGTATAAAAAGTTTGCTGCAAGTCCGTGTGTTTGACCAAGT
Source organism: Megaustenia siamemsis (assembly GCA_032433765.1). Classification (NCBI taxonomy): domain Eukaryota; kingdom Metazoa; phylum Mollusca; class Gastropoda; order Stylommatophora; family Ariophantidae; genus Megaustenia; species Megaustenia siamemsis. The sequence goes on from JAVIAB010000051.1 coordinate 27,264,256, forward strand.
CATAGAACTCAAATCTATTTTTGATTTCCCATTCCACTCGCTGCAGTAACACAAATATATCACCGTATGACAACTTTATTTACAAGTTCTTTTGATCTGTCTTTTTTGTTGTTATATTTCTTAATTATCCGAATCACGCACACATTGTTAACAAAATAATTGAACTTTATATATGTAGACTAAATAGCACCTAGAGTTTTTATTGTTCAAAATGGAGTCCTTGCCACGTGTTATCGCAGTGTATATTCAATTATTTCACGAGCATATGTTACTTACTTATATTTATGTTCTTGTCCTTTTGTGTGTTTCATGTTGCACAGCTTTAGACTGGGCCCATTTGGAACTTTTAGATCTAAAGTCGAGTTCAATGATTGAACACATTCATGAAACAAAGATTGAGAAAGGAAAAATAGAACGCTATAAACGTAACTCTACTGAGAGAAGGAATCAAGTTACTAAACAGCTAGGTCTCAGCTACAGCCTAACAGACGACAATCGCTAGAAGGCTTGACAGTCAAACGATGCCTGAGGCTTAATGATAAGCTCACAACAATGCGTGTTCCAAAGTAAATGAGCTACGGAGAATCGATAAATCTGAAGTAAAAGGAATTGATCAATATGAACTAAATATGAATAAATAATATATTCACTGTCTAAAATTGAATCCACAAAACCGTTCCCGCCCTGAATGAACAAAACCAAAAGATTTTTTTTTTACTTTATTCTGGGGGTGACGAAATTAATTCAACATTGTGTTGACTAAACCAGGACACACCTCAGAGTGGGGCCTCGGTAGCATTGTAGGGATAGCTGTATGGGCTACCAACGTTCGGACAATCCGTGTTCGATTCATGCTGGAAGCAGTGTGAGTTGTACTCGTGGCTGGTAAAAAAAAATATACCCCCGCGGTTGACCCAGCCGCTGGCAGAAATGTGTACCAGCATAGTACTCTCGGAAGGTGAGGAATGCCGCCTCGCATCGTGAGTTTCAATGCTTGAAACGACACTATCCAGAAGTCTTCGAAAACTTCGGGATAGGCGGCCGATCACAAATGGATGAAAACTGGCGTGCTAAGACACTGATTCAAGTCTCGTACTTGACCTTGACATCTCAGAGTGCTTCAAGTTCAGGGTAAGAAGAGAAAGAGACCCGGTGGCGTTTAGCAAACTGACTTGGGAAAGATAGACGACATAAAAATAATAACAAGATCCGCTCCACGTCTTCATAGACGTACGGGGAATATGGTGTTAGTTACCATATTTTTTTTCCACGACCATGTTGGGTAATGTGGTCGGTATCACGCCAGGCCGCCTTTTGTTCTCATAAAAAAATCTCTGCTACCAATATTTAGAACCTGGGTAAGGTAAGCCCGAAAGTCTCTTCGGTCCGAAAAAAATCCGCCACTTCTGGGAATCAAATCAGGACCCTTCTGATCAGGAAACGATCACACTAACCACTGAGCCACCGAGGCTTAAATATAAAAAAAAGGTCACTAATAATTAATACAATATGTATAGACTCATTAGACTTAGCATGAGACATGAATGTCCCCTTCGTCGTCTGTCCTTATGAGGACGTTAAGTGACTGATAAGCGTTGTAGTTTGTAGTAGAACTGTGATGTTTGCGCCTTTCCTCCCAGCACATCCAATTTCAACGTTTTATTTTTGAGTACCGGGTTGTCTTCCCTCTTCGATACATAATCTCTTTTCCAGACTAGACAGGTCAATCTGTTTCTGGAGGCACCGCGAAGAGGTGGAGTAGAGTATAAATGGTTCTGGTTCACCGATCCAGACATAAGCCATCAGCCGTGGGTCGCTGACAGCTTCCAGCTCTGATATTGTGAGGAAATGTTATCTTGGTCATCGTGGATTTAAACTGTTAACCCCTAGCAAAGCATAGATCCTTTGTTTGTTCAGTAGACAAGATCGTGACAACGTTCATAAATTAGCGTGTAGTCATTACAGTTGCAGTCTTCATTAAAAAAAAAAACTCGTTTGTGAATTAATGAAATAAAGAGCTTACAAGCTTACACAGCGAATTAATATTTTTGAAACTTTCTCTGACCTTGTTTCGTCATTATAGGATGTGGACAAACAAAACCACGTAACGACCAAGCAAACAAACATGGCCGTTGACCTTCTGTTATCAGAGGAGAGTCTGTTCTCTTCTCACCAGTCGTTTGTTGTGCTCATATATGCCTGGCTAGTGTACCTGACGGATACACAGCAAACACTCCATACACTCAACGGCAGGTTGCTGCTGTATCAAACATCAGCCAAGACGCTGTTGTGGGACTACTCGAGAAAACACTTCACCTGCGACCATAACTCACAACGTGACTGGTTCACATTTTCTAGTGGCAACTATCAATGTTATCACCGTAGAGACTCTAGCATGCCCAGAATAGAAGTCTTGACCGCTTTTTTCAACATTTGTCTATTTATAAATAAGGATTGTGGTTGTCGTTATGGAAGGGCCCGGTATCACTGCAAACGAATTAAAATCCATAATTGCTCAACCGCCAGTGCTAGTGGAATCATCCGAATTAATATCTCATCTCCCGAACAAAGAAAGTTAGCTGCAGTCCTCATCATAACAGTCTCAGCACATGCCAAAAGACATACGGTCAAACCGCATAGAAAGTGAACACAGCCATCTGTTCCCAGTTATACGATATCATCATTCATCGTAAGCAATCGGAATATCGAAACACGATCAAAACGGATGAAACGCACAGAGCACTTAACTCAGTAACTCCTACAGCAAGCCGGACTTGGAATATGAGAAAACTGCAACAAGGAACACTTTTCAGTCATAGCCTATGATGATCCCTGCCGTCTATCCGCTATATTGATCGGAAGTTCACGTCCTCCCGAAAATGTTCATCCTCCAATTTTGTTTAAAGATGTTGCGCTTGCTGATGTTTGGACATCGTTTTTGTCACCAAATCTGAACATATGAAACACGGTTATTCGTCGAATTATCCCCATGGGACATCGAACCGCAAGCGCTGAGATCTCCCCTGCAATGTAAATCTGTGAAATGATAAACCAGTCCACAAGTCTACCCTCGATTTCACATTCTTCAATCTAGACAATATCCTCTCCTGACCACACATGAAACTCCGTGAGTCACACTGGGGCTGCAAAGTCATGAACAAAACTCCGTCATTTCGCCCATCATTATAAACGTACGGCCTGTTTAGGGATAAACGATCAGCCAGTGATGACGTACCACTCACAGAAATGGATGTGCCCACGAACAACCAATTAATATAGTGAATGCAGCCAACAACGCACAAAAACATGGTAACGATGGTGCAAATTCCCTAAAATAAAACCTTCATTTGACTTGGCCGAGCAATCCGTATTAATTAGTTGTAACTTGTAAACAATTTGACTTCAAACAATTCCAGCGACTGTCTTTGAACAGCACTCAATATGATGACGTAAAACGCACATCAACTCCACAACGGGGAAGGTCGAATTCACAACACTTGACCTGCCCAAGAGGAATATTGCCATGTGCAAGACTCAGCAGCACCGACGGAAATCCATTATGTGGAAGATCAGATTGACTTTAATGCAAAAATCCGCAATGGAGAGCTGAAATTAATCAGTCCCCAAATACAAATCCTGCAGCGGTCGGGAGAACATGAATTTCATTCACGGTCTTGGAACCGGAAGTTCCAAATAAGGATTTACAAATGAAATATAAATAAAAAGAGAACTACTAAAAACAATTCAAACAAGATAAATTAGAATTATTTGACATGTGGCATGAAAGACACATCACCCTACTAAAAGTAATCTTGGAAGGGAAAGTGCAAGGCAAAAGAGGCAGAGGCAGACCAAGACTAACGTGGATGAGTAACATCAAAAGATTAACAAGTCAGCCTATGACAACCTGCACCATCAAAACAAGAGACAGAACGATGTGGCGGTCCACGGTAGCCAACCTTCGATGCGAAGACGGCACTCAATGAATGATTGAAATAATTAAATTTCATAATAGTATTTGCCTATCGTGTTGACCTTTGTATATATTTTTTTCTTGTGTACCTGATGAAGACGTTTGCCGAAACGTCGTTGTTTGCCTCGTCCCTCAATTAGTTTAGCTGATAAATATAATTGCATGTTTATTATATAGTTAGTCTTGTTTTTTCTTAATTTTGTTGATTTTCTTTGTTTATTTATATTGTTTATTTATTTTGTTTTGTTATTCTGTTTAGTTAATTTGAGATATTTTGATTTGTTCTATTTTCGCAAATGTATAACATACAATTGTATGTGTTTTCCCCAACCCCCTCCAACTTTACCTGGACCTCACATAACTTCATACACTTTCCCGTAGTATGTGTTTTGTGTTCAGGGAGAGTACTGGGGCAATCCTGTAGTATGTGTTTTGTGTTCAGGGAGAGAGAGTACTGGGGCAATCCTGTATTATGTGTTTTGTTTTCAGGGAGAGAGAGTACTGGGGCAATCCTGTGGTATGTGTTTTGTTTTCAGGGAGAGAGTGCTGGGGCAATCCTGTAGTATGTGTTTTGTTTTCAGGGAGAGTACTGGGGCAATCCTGTAGTATGTGTTTTGTGCTCAGAGAGAGAGTGCTGGGGATATCCTGTAGTATGTGTTTTGTGTTTAGGTAGAGTATGCTGGGGGCAATCCTGTAGTATGTGTTTTGTGTTCAGGGAGAGAGTACTGGGGGCAATCCTGTAGTATGTGTTTTGTGTTCAGGGAGAGAGTACTGGGGGCAATCCTGTAGTATGTGTTTTGTGCTCAGGGAGAGAGTACTGGGGGCAATCCTGTAGTATGTTTTTTGTATTCAGGGAGAGAGTACTGGGGGCAATCCTGTAGTATGTTTTTTGTGTTCAGGGAGAGAGTAATGGGGGCAATCCTGTAGTATGTTTTTTGTGTTCAGGGAGAGAGTACTGGGGCAATCCTATAGTATGTTTTTTTGTGTTCAGGGAGAGAGTACTGGGGGCAATCCTGTAGTATGATTTTTGTGATTAGGGAGAGTGCTTGGATTGAAAAAAACATATATTTGTACACGAAGTACAGACTGTACTGTAAATGAGAACCTCTCACAGCCCCCACCCCACCCCTCCACCACATTTGCACCAACGACGCGCCCCCCCCCACCCTCCCCCTCACAACGCGCCAGAAGACTCAAGAATTGTGGATAACGTCGGGGAATAAATAACACCTTATATGTGTGCGGATGTGCACGCGTATGTGTGTATGGTGAGAGGGAGATCGTGACAGTTCTGCACCGACGCTCTGGCGCCTGACGTTCTACCGCCTGTTGTTTAGTTAAATTTGCTGTATATAAAAACAGATCATAATGTTAAATAAACGATTGCAACCATAAATATACAAGAGAAACAAATAGTTTATTGCCGACGTTATGTGTTATAATGCATTGTTGTATTCGAAACTTTCGATTGTGGTGTCATAGAGAAGCGATAGGACACTGGATTAGTAATAAACTGAGCGTGAGTTGGATCGCAGCTTGACTCTCTTCAAAATAGACTCCTGGCTCATTAAATAGGGAAGATTATGTTCTGGGCATCTCCATGTTATGGACCATAGTGTGGAGCAGTGGCGTATTCTCTATGATACCGCAGCTACCGCCGGTAAACACGTACACACACACACACATACACACATACACACATATACACACATACATACATGCACGCACGCACACACACACACATACATACATGCACGCATGCACGCATGCACACATGCACACACACACGCACACACACACACATACATACACACATACATACATGCATGCATGCATACATAGATACATACATACACACACACACACAAACACACACATACATACATATATATACGTGCTTGTACAAACACACCCAATTAACATTCACTTTCTACCAGAATCTTACATTTTACATCGGCCTGACCTGACTGCTCAAACATTCTTGAGACTATGCCACGTAACAAGTAATCAAAGGGAAGCTCAAAAGGAATGAAAACCCGGGTAACTCTGGATGTCTTAAAAGAGACAATATTTAAAAATACAAACAACTTTTTTTTGTCTGCTCATATATATTTATATTTGAAATAACGGACAAAATGGTTTGGTCATGCGATGAGGTAAATATATCAAAACACAACACAACGAGCCTTCAACAAACGTGGCGAGAACACCAGACCCAAGGGCCGACCACAAAAAGATGGTTTGACGGAATATTAAAAACACTAGGAAACATAACAGCAAGACACAATAATGGGATGTAGCGAACACTCTTACAAGGTATGATGAAAGTTTTACAAAGAAGGAACACAACAAAATACTGACGTTTCAGCCTACATAACATAACATAACATAACATAACATAACATAACATAACAACAGCAGAGGCGAACAGAAGAACCAAAGACCGCATTATTATATGTATATAGAGTATCGTGTCTGTGCATATATAATTACTCTCAAGATATGATCACTACATCAGCAGGCATTGTACGTGATTATGATGACACATTAATAATTGCTCATTAATTGTCAGGCTAACTTTCTTGGCAATCCTCCTAACGGACGAGGCGCATCTCAGCGCCAATCTTGTGGCCAGGTGTTTTTCACAGGAGCGACCCATTACAAATTGATGAATATTTTTCACTACAAGTTTTTAAAGGACATTTTTTCTTGTTTAATATAAATTAGGAGTTATGGTCATAGGAGGAGCGGTTCGTACCTCGTCAAAGGAAGTTAACAAGCTAAGACAATAACAAGAACTGCTACTTTGCGGGAAAGTCAGAAAAATAAAGGCCAGAGATGTAACCCCAAATTAATACATGGTGTGGATAAATACAAAAGGACTGTACAAAAACAACGCGGCTCACCTCGCTGGGAAGAAGAGGAAAACGAAGAAGAAACGTAAAACGAAGAAGAAGTAAAGGAAAAACAAGCAGCAGAAGTAAAGGAAGAAAAGGATAAAAGAAGAAGAGGGAAAGGTCGAAGAATAAAAAAAAAGGAAGAGAAGAGAAGGAAGAAAATAATAAGAAGAAGAATATTGTTTTAAAGGTAAAGGTAAAGTACGAGACTTGAACCGGCATCTTAGCACGCGAGTTTACACCCATATGTGCTCGGCCGCCTATCCAGAAATGTTCGGATATTTCTGTATAGTGTAGCCTCAAGCATCGAAACTCAGATGCGAAGCGACATTCCTCACCTTCCCAGGATAATACCCTGGTACCCATTTCTGCCTACGGCTGGGTTGACCGTAGGGGTATTTTTTTGTTTTTTCCAACCACGAGTACAACTCACACTGCTCCCAGCGGGAATCGAACACGGGTTGTCCGAACGTCGCTAGTCTAGTCGGGTGGTTTTCCCAACTAGGCTACCGAGGCCCCCAGAATATTGTTTTAAAAGAGAGTTACATGCATTTTGTTTCTTTTTGTTTTCCAAGTTGGTCTAATTGAATCTTGGAGCCCTGTAGCACAGTGCTTAGTGAACTGGACCACTCAAGACAAGAGTGTGGGTCCGTTCCCAATGCATGGCTCCTTGGTTCACCCCAGCTTAAAATGGGTACCGGATTTTACAGGGAAATCAAGGCAGCCTAACGTGGAAACGACAACATCACCAATCAAATATGATGTTTATTTCAAAACTGAGGCATAATTCCATTATCCCATCTCACCTTAAGGCAAGGAGAAAGCCCTCAACTTTCACTAACAGAATCTGATCCAAGTTTTGAAATGGACTGACGGATCAATGCTAAAGGCTATTCTATTCTATTCTATTGCGCAGTCTATTTTTGACATTAGAAACAGGAAAAAAGTGTTCTTAAATGTTACGTAGAGCCAGTCTTAACATATGGATGTGAATCATGGACAATAGAACAACAGACATACTCATTGGAGGCTGTAGAAATGTGGTTTACAGAAGAATGTTGAGAATACTATGGACAGCTAAGAAGAGTAAAGAAATCGTTCTGAAAGAGGCCAAACCAGAAAGAGAGCTAATTTCCAAAATATGGAAGAAACAATCATCATTTTTTTGCTATGTAACGAGAAGGGAACAGTTGGAATATATTATAACAACTGGGAAAATCGAGCGACGAAGAGATAAAGAGAAAAGATACCAGGCAGCTTAAGAGAATGGCTTGGCAGAAGGTCAACAACAGAAATGATAAATAACTGTCGAGATCAAAAGTTGTGGAGAGACATGATCTCCTACGCCAGCAGGCATGGTAACTGATTTTGAAGATGATATTATATTTTGTCCACGGAACAAGTGGCTCTATGGGCATGAAACAGTGGCTCTATTTTTGTCTATCCGTGGGAATGAAACAGTGGCTCTATTCTTGTCTATCCGTGGGCATGAAACAGTGGCTCTATTCTTGTCTATCGTGGGCATGTAACAGTGGCTCTATTCTTGTCTATTTGTGGACAGGAAACAGTGGCTCTATTCTTGTCTATCCGTGGACAGGAAACAGTGGCTCTATTCTTGTCTATCGTGGGCATGTAACAGTGGCTTTATTCTTGTCTATTTGTGGACAGGAAATAATGGCTCTATTCTTGTCTATCCGTGGGCATGAAAAAGTGGCTCTATTCTTGTCTATCCGTGGGCATGAAACAGTGGCTCTATTCTTGTCTATCCGTGGGCATGAAACAGTGGCTCTATTCTTGTCTGTTTGTGGACAGGAAATAATGGCTCTATTCTTGTCTATCCGTGCGCATGAAACAGTGGCTCTATTCTTGTCCATCCGCCGTGGGCATGAAACAGTGGCTCTATTCTTGTCTATCCGTGGGCATGAAACAGTGGTTCTATTCTTGTCTATCCGTGGGCATGAAACAGTGGCTCTATTCTTGTCTATCCGTGGGCATGAAACAGTGGCTCTATTCTTGTCTGTTTGTGGGCAGGAAATAATGTCTCTATTCTTGTCTATCCGTGCGCATGAAACAGTGGCTCTATTCTTGTCCATCCGCCGTGGGCATGAAACAGTGGCTCTATTCTTGTCTATCCGTGGGCATGAAACAGTGGTTCTATTCTTGTCTATCCGTGGGCATGAAACAATGGCTCTATTCTTGTCTATCCATGGGCAGGAAATAATGGCTCTATTCTTGTCTATCCATGGGCATGAAACAATGGCTCTATTCTTGTCTTTCCGTGGGCATGAAACAATGGCTCTATTCTAGTCCATCCGCCGTGGGCAGGAAACAGTGGCTCTATTCTTGTCCATCCGTGGGCAGGAAACAGTGGCTCTATTCTTGTCTATCCGTGGGCATGAAACAATGGCTCTATTCTTGTCTATCCATGGCCAGGAAATAATGGCTCTATTCTTGTCTATCCGTGGGCATGAAACAATGGCTCTATTATTGTCTATCCGTGGGCAGGAAAAAATGGCTCTATTCTTGTCTATCCGTGGGCATGAAACAGTGGCTCTATTCTTGTCTATCCGTGGGCATGAAACAGTGGCTCTATTCTTGTCTGTTTGTGGGCAGGAAATAATGTCTCTATTCTTGTCTATCCGTGCGCATGAAACAGTGGCTCTATTCTTGTCCATCCGCCGTGGGCATGAAACAGTGGCTCTATTCTTGTCTATCCGTGGGCCGGAAATAATGGCTCTATTCTTGTCTATCCGTGGGCAGGAAATAATGGCTCTATTCTTGTCTATCCGTGGGCAGGAAATAATGGCTCTATTCTTGTCTATCCGTGGGCATGAAACAATGGCTCTATTCTTGTCCATCCGCCGTGGGCAGGAAACAGTGGCTCTATTCTTGTCCATCCGCCGTGAGCAGGAAACAATGGCTCTATTCTTGTCCATCCGTGAGCAGGAAACAGTAGCTCTATTCGTGTCCATCCGTGGACAGGAAACAGTGGCTCTATTTGTGTCCATCCGTGGACAGGAAACAGTAGCTCTATTCTTGTCCATCCGTGAGCAGGAAACAGTGGCTCTATTCGTGTCTATCCGTGGACAGGAAACAGTGGCTCTATTCTTGTCCATCCGTGAGCAGGAAACAGTGGCTCTATTCTTGTCTATCCGTGGGCAGGAAATAATGGCTCTATTCTTGTCTATCCGTGGGCAGGAAATAATGGCTCTATTATTGTCTATCCGTGGGCAGGAAATAATGGCTCTATTCTTGTCTATCCGTGGGCCGGATATAATGGCTCTATTCTTGTCTATCCGTGGGCAGGAAATAATGGCTCTATTCTTGTCTATCCGTGGGCAGGAAATAATGGCTCTATTCTTGTCTATCCGTGGGCATGAAACAATGGCTCTATTCTTGTCCATCCGCCGTGGGCAGAAAACAGTGGCTCTATTCTTGTCCATCCGCCGTGAGCAGGAAACAATGGCTCTATTCTTGTCCATCCGTGAGCAGGAAACAGTGGCTCTATTCTTGTCCATCCGTGGACAGGAAACAGTAGCTCTATTCGTGTCCATCCGTGGACAGGAAACAGTGGCTCTATTCGTGTCCATCCGTGGACAGGAAACAGTGGCTCTATTTGTGTCCATCCGTGGACAGGAAACAGTAGCTCTATTCTTGTCCATCCGTGAGCAGGAAACAGTGGCTCTATTTGTGTCCATCCGTGGACAGGAAACAGTGGCTCTATTCTTGTCTATCCGTGGACAGGAAACAGTGGCTCTATTCTTGTCTATCCGTGGACAGGAAACAGTGGCTCTATTCGTGTCTATCCGTGGACAGGAAACAGTGGCTCTATTCTTGTCTATCCGTGGGCAGGAAACAGTGGCTCTATTCGTGTCTATCCGTGAACTGGAAACAGTGGTTCTTTTCTTGTCTATCCGTTGGGGTCCCTGTATCTACATAGGGGAATGTACGAACTATGAAGCATTTCACCTCCCGTTAAATGAGTTTCCACCACGCTATGTCTGTTATTGTTTATTTCTCCATCCACCTACTCGCTACATTTTTATTTTGTTTTAAAATTATTGTTGAGTTGTGTGTTTTTTTTAGTCTATTTTCGGATATGTTTTTGAGTGCGTTTTGTGTGTTATTTTACGTCCTTGCAATGTGCGAGTGTACACATACATTATGTATATACGCAAACACAGATGTTTCTACGTAAAAACGTGCTTGAAATAGTGCGTATCTGCGTAATGTACATTTGAACAGCGTATACGTGTTTGAATGTGTATATGTGGTAGTTTTAATAAATGAAAATTACTGGAAAAATCCGCAAAGGATTCCATCAAAACAAACGAAAATTAGATTAGCCAGGGTAATGTTTATTTCTTCATACATCTACTCGCTACATTCTTATGTTGGTTTAATCCCTTGTTCGTTTTTTTTTCCTATTTCCAACTATTCTAACGAGAACTGATCCACCTATTTATTAATGAAGAGATAGTTCAAATGTTGTACCGTCCGGAGATCGAGTTTTTACCATGACATGTCTGTTATTGTTATTGATGCATCCATCTAATACATACATTATTTCCATTCGTCACTTCATTACAAGAATAAAAACAAGAAAACTACTTTTGCAAAACGTTGTCATGGTTACTTGTCCCATGAGCACTTTCGCATTGAGCACTTGTGAATTATTGCAGTCTGAAGTCACGAGAGTTGAATATTTAATGAGGTTCTACCGGCGTGAAGAGAACAGACAGGCGGGGAGACAGAGTCGAGGGCTGGAAAACGACAATGTTGAGTGAGGGTTGACAATTTTGTGTGTATATATATGTAAACGATTATGTGTTTGAGTGTGTTCTACGTATGCGTGTGTATGTATGTGATTGGGTGTCCAACATTTATGAATGATTGTGTATATATGCATGAGTTTCCATGTCTTTGCGTATTATTTCCACGTACGACACAGCTGTTTATTTGCAGCTAAAAGTGACATTTTAGTTGCAATCTTTGAAATTTTGCAGCATTTATGGATGAACACGCCCTGAGCCGATTACATTCCACGCATTCTTAAAATTGATATTTTAATGGAAGTAGTTTCAATTTCTTTAAACATCAACATTTTTCGAGCATATCATGAGCAGCGGAAAGTTGGAATACTTGGTTACAACTGGCAAAATAAAAGGAAAGAGATCGCGGACGACAAAGAGAGAAAATACTGGATAGCTTGGTATCATGGCATGGAAAACGGTCAACAACAGAACTGAGACGATACACTGTAGATAGAAGATTGTGTGGGACATGATTGCCTACGCCAACCGGTATGGCACATAATGATGATGAGTTTCAATTTGTAAAAAAAAAAAAAAAAAAAAAAAAAAAAAAAAAAACACGCACGAATAAATTGTTGATTCAAGTAAATATTTAAATATGAATGATCATTTAAGTAGTTAATGCACGTCACGCACAACAATCAAAGACTCGCAAATCTTAAAGTTCCGGGGAATGTAATATGCTATTTTTAACCACAAATGTGTTTAACTTTTGATTTAGAGCGTCTTCTAATCTACGCAAAAGTAAAATAAAAGAAGCCTGTGTATTTTATCTTCCTAGGACACAAATTAGCAATTTAACTAAGGTATCAATGACAAACAACTGTGACAAGTTTGAGACGTTTGAGACTGAGCGGAAGGACATTTCAATGAGAGAGTCTTTGTCTCTCTCTCTGTCTCTCTGTCTCTCTCTCTCTCTCTCTCTCTATATATATATATATATATATATATATATAGAGAGAGAGAGAGAGAGCGTGTGAGAGAGAGAGAGAGTGAGAGTTTCAAATGTAGAAGACTTGAACAAACAAGAAAGGATTCAAACAAAAATTAGATTAACCAGGTTTATGTAGCCTTTACGTTGCCAGTCACCATTATCATCACCATCATTATCATCACCATCATTATCATCACCATCATTATCATCACCATCATTATCATCACCATCATTATCATCACCATCATTATCATCGCCATCATTATCATCACCATCATTATCATCACCATCATTATCATCACCATCATTATCATCACCATCATTATCATCATCATCATTATCATCATCATCAATATCATCACCATCATTATCATCACCATCATTATCATCACCATCATTATCATCACCATCATTATCATCACCACCATTAGCATCACCATCATTATCATCACCATCATTATCATCACCATCATTATCATCACCATCATTATCATCACCATCATTATCATCACCACCATTATCATCACCATCATTATCATCACCATCATTATCATCACCATCATTATCATCACCATCATTATCATCACCATCATTATCATCACCATCATTATCATCACCATCATTATCATCATCATCATTATCATCATCATCAATATCATCACCATCATTATCATCACCATCATTATCATCACCATCATTATCATCACCATCATTATCATCACCATCATTATCATCACCATCATTATCATCACCATCATTATCATCACCATCATTATCATCACCATCATTATCATCATCATGATTATCATCATCATCAATATCATCACCATCATTATCATCACCATCATTATCATCACCATCATTATCATCATCATCATTATCATCATCATCAATATCATCACCATCATTATCATCACCATCATTATCATCACCATCATTATCATCACCATCATTATCATCACCATCATTATCATCACCATCATTATCATCACCACCATTATCATCACCATCATTATCATCACCATCATTATCATCACCATCATTATCATCACCATCATTATCATCACCATCATTATCATCACCATCAATTGTCTACGGTTCAGCATGGCGTCATTGAAGAAATTTAACCCCAGAACTAATAGACGAGAATATGACAGCTGTAGAAGCACGTGATCGCATGCACCATTCACTGAGTTGACATGACACATAATGATCCAGATAATGATATTTCAGTGCCTGAATTGAACTTTTTTCCTAATTTCATTAATTGAGCCTCACACTTTAAAGTCCTCGATAGTGTCTCGAGATTGACTATTCAGAACTCTGTTTTTGTTTTTTTCCCAATGTCTGCTGAACTGACAGCAGTTCATTACTTTTGTTTACTTCATGTTTTAGTTTGTGACGTTTATCGTCCCTGAAAGTAGCCTCTGGCTGTAACCTGATAATTGTTTTGTTTTACTGAGTTCTTTTACATCGCAATTTTACCACAATGACAGTTGTGTTTTTGTGGTATTGTTATCTCCATTTATGTTGCATGTTGAATCGTTCCATTTAATAAACATCTATTATAATTGAAAATGTGAAGAAATAGAGCGAAGGAAATAAAAATGTATATTGACGATTTGTGACATAATGCAAATATGATTGAGAGATTCGTACTTTGTCCTGCTATGTCGCCATAGCGACCATATCGCTGCAGTTGACAAGAGTACATTAAAATCGTACTCAAAGAACCACACAATTATAAATGATTTGTCCGATTCATTCATTGGGTGCCGTCTCTACATCGACGGTTGGTTACCATGGAGCACTATTTTACTGTCTCTTGTCTTGATGGTTCATGTTGTTATAGGTTCATCTGTGCGCCTTTTGATGTTATCAGTCCACTTTAGTATTGGTCTGCCTCTATCTCATCTTTTTTTTTTCTCGTGCCAAAGAGCTGTGCGCCTTTTGATGTTATCAGTCCACTTTAGTATTGGTCTGCCTCTATCTCATCTTTTTTTTCTCGTGCCAAAGAGCTATTGCGAGGGGAACGGGTTCGATCCTGCTTCGGGGGTTCTATTTTTCTTTGTTTTTTTGTGTGTGTTGTTGATTATTTGTGATTTTTTTCCCCCCAATGTTGTAAATATACCTCTTTCTCTGAAATTATTCGCTGATCTATCACCTCGGAAGTTCCCCTCCATTGTGATGTTCATTTATTATTATTACTTGTCTTCTATCTTATACTTTCCCTCCAAGATTACTTTCAGAGGGGAGTTATGTCCCTTCACGCGTCTGCATAATTTCAGTTTTCTTGCTCAAATTGTGGTAAGCAGTTTTTTTTTTTTTTTTTTTTTTTTTTTTTTTTCATTTTCAGCTGATTCAGAACTGTGTCTTCTTTTCCTTCAACCTAATTCTTCCAATGTCTCTATAGATCCACATTTCAAAGGTTTCAATTTTCTGCTCTGTTTTCTTATTTAATGTCCATGTTTCTACACCAGAATACAGAAAGGTTTAGTAAATATAATATTATTCCATTCGTAGTTTTAGTTCTGATGTTGTTTGCTTTGATGTGAGTATATTTTTCATGTTTTTAAAATTTGTTTCTAGCCATTCCCATTATTTTGTTTATTTCTGTTTTATATTCTCCGCCATTTGTTATAATATCTCCGATCACAAAAATAAATATAACGCCTTTACCAAAAGCAAATGGAGATACAACTTATTATGTTAATCGAATCTGAACATAACAAAACGATTGTAAATAAACGTTAGTAACATAAACCATAACTAATAATAACTCAACAAAGAAATGTATATAAATAAAGGAAGAATTAACTTTGTAATGTACATCTACAGATGTCAGATCTTTCATTAGCTCGGATTTTTGTGTTTTGTCGTTTTATAGTCAACTTGAAAACTTCATTTTATAGTCGTCTTGAAGACTTCGTTTTATAGTCGTCTTGAAAACTTCATTTTATAGTGATCTTGAAAACTTCATTTTATAGTGATCTTGAAGACTTCATTTTATAGTGATCTTGAAGACTTCATTTTATAGTGATCTTGAAGACTTCATTTTATAGTGATCTTGAAAACTTCATTTTATAGTGATCTTGAAGACTTCGTTTTATAGTGATCTTGAAGACTTCATTTTATAGTGATCTTGAAGACTTCATTTTATAGTGATCTTGAAGACTTCATTTTATAGTGATCTTGAAGACTTCGTTTTATAGTGATCTTGAAGACTTCATTTTATAGTGATCTTGAAGACTTCATTTTATAGTGATCTTGAAGACTTCGTTTTATAGTGATCTTGAAGACTTCGTTTTATAGTGATATTGAAGACTTCGTTTTATAGTGATATTGAAGACTTCGTTTTATAGTGATATTGAAGACTTCGTTTTTTAGTCATCTTGAAGACTTCGTTTTATAGTGATATTGAAGACTTCGTTTTATAGTGATCTTGAAGACTTCGTTTTATAGTGATATTGAAGACTTCGTTTTATAGTGATATTGAAGACTTCGTTTTTTAGTCATCTTGAAGACTTCGTTTTATAGTGATATTGAAGACTTCGTTTTATAGTGATATTGAAGACTTCGTTTTATAGTGATATTGAAGACTTCGTTTTTTAGTCATCTTGAAGACTTCGTTTTATAGTGATATTGGACACTTCGTTTTATAGTGACTTCCTTTTATAGTGATCTTGAAGACTTCGTTTTATAGTGATATTGAAGACTTCGTTTTATAGTGATCTTGAAGACTTCGTTTTATAGTGATATTGAAGACTTCGTTTTATAGTGATATTGAAGACTTCGTTTTTTAGTCATCTTGAAGACTTCGTTTTATAGTGATATTGAAGACTTCGTTTTATAGTGATATTGAAGACTTCGTTTTATAGTCGTCTTGAAGACTTCGTTTTTTTTTTTAAAATAAAGTACCCCCGTAATGCCAAGTGGCGTATAGGGAATATGGTGTTAGTGACCATAAATTTTACAGCCCTTCGGCACATGATTTTTGGGGTAATGTGGTCTTTATTACGCCCATGCCGCTTTACTTTCCCCGAAAAAAATACGGTACCCATTAAGGGCTGGGTGAACCCGGTAGCCGTCGGTTGGGATCGAACCCTACCCCTTGTCCTTTGTAGTCCTGTTCACTAACCACTGAGCTATCGCGGCTCCCACTTCGTTTTATAGTGGTCTTGAAGACTTCGTTTTATAGTGATCTTGAAGACTTCATTTTATAGTGATCTTGAAGACTTCATTTTATAGTGATCTTGAAGACTTCGTTTTATAGTGATCTTGAAGACTTCGTTTTATAGTGATATTGAAGACTTCGTTTTATAGTGATCTTGAAGACTTCGTTTTATAGTGATATTGAAGACTTCGTTTTATAGTGATATTGAAGACTTCGTTTTTTAGTCATCTTGAAGACTTCGTTTTATAGTGATCTTGAAGACTTCGTTTTATAGTGATATTGAAGACTTCGTTTTATAGTGATATTGAAGACTTCGTTTTTTAGTCATCTTGAAGACTTCGTTTTATAGTGATATTGGACACTTCGTTTTATAGTGACTTCCTTTTATAGTGATATTGAAGACTTCGTTTTATAGTGATCTTGAAGACTTCGTTTTATAGTGATATTGAAGACTTCGTTTTATAGTGATATTGAAGACTTCGTTTTTTAGTCATCTTGAAGACTTCGTTTTATAGTGATATTGAAGACTTCGTTTTATAGTGATATTGAAGACTTCGTTTTATAGTCGTCTTGAAGACTTCGGTTTTTTTTTTAAATAAAGTACCCCCGTCATGCCAAGTGGCGTATAGGGAATATGGTGTTAGTGACCATAAATTTTACAGCCCTTCGGCACATGATTTTTGGGGTAATGTGGTCTTTATTACGCCCATGCCGCTTTACTTTCCTTTGTAGTCCTGTTCACTAACCACTGAGCTATCGCGGCTCCCACTTCGTTTTATAGTGGTCTTGAAGACTTCGTTTTATAGTGATCTGGAAGACTTCGTCTTATGGTGATCTTGAAGACTTCGTTTTATAGTCATCTTGAAGACTTCGTTTTATAGTCATCTTGAAGACTTCGTTTTATAGTGATCTTGAAGACTTCGTTTTATAGTGATATTGAAGACTTCGTTTTATAGTGATCTTGAAGACTTCATATTATTGGCTTTGGGGGTTGGGTAGTATACACTTACGATGTCGGCCCCAGGACAGGAAGGAACCGGGTTCAAATCCCTCCAGAAGCGGTGGTGATTTTTCTAAAAATAGGAAAAAAATTAATCCATGGTTTCTTAATAATGTGACCCTCACTAGATCTCTTGGGTAATGAGATCTGATGTCTAGCCCTCTCGAAAAACTGTAATAAGCAGGAGGTCCTGTGTGCACTCGCGCACGTTAGAGATCCCTTGGCAGTTTAAATCCAAAAGAGTAGGCCATAAATATGTCCGCTGCCCGGGAAAATCAGAAAAAAAACCTACCCACACCGTGGATCCAAGACCGTGCTACGGAGTTCGTGCACGTGGGCTTGGATTCTCCCCAGTTTTTCTCCAGGAGGATATCGGAGCACATATGATGATGATAATGAGGATGAGGGTGGTGGTGGTGGTGGTGGTGGTTGAGGCGGCGACAGCTGCGGTGGTGGTGGAGGCGGCGGCGGTGGCGGTGATGCCGGTGGTGGTGGTGGTGGTGGAGGCGGTTGTTGCGGTGGTGGCGGTGGTGGTGGTGGCGGTCGCGGTGGTGGTGGTGGAGGCGGCGGCGGTAGTTGCGGTAGTGGCAGTGGCGGTGGTGGTGGTGGTGGTGGTGGTGGCGGCGGTGGCGGTGGCGGTAGTTGCGGTGGTGGCGGTGGTGGTGGTGGTGGTGGTGGTGGTGGCGGTGTTGGCGGTCGCGGTGGTGGTGGTGATGATGATGATGATGATGATGGTGATGATGATGATGATGGTGATGGTGATGATGATGATCCTAACAACAAACAAACAAACATAAATATCTGTAAATCAACCGTTCTGCCGCACTGTATAAAAAAGTACCCAAAAAGAAAGTAAAGACCCCCGTCAAGTCAAATGGCGTATAGGGAATATGGTGTTAGTGACCATAAATTTTACAGACCTTCAGCACATGATTTTCGGGGTAATGTGGTCAATATTATGCCCATGCTGCTTTACTTTCCCAGAAAAAAAATCCAGTACCCATTTAAGGCTGGGTGAACCCGGAAGCCGTCGGTTGGGATCGAACCCTACTCCTTGTCCTTTGTAGTCCAGTTCACTAACCACTGAGCTATCGCGTTCTGTATGGTTGATCATATTACTTCTAATGTAAGCTCTATAGCTTCCGATTATCGAAACTAAACACACTTAACCCCCTCGCTGTTTTTGTTCCCAACTCTCTCGCCAAGCCCATCTCAACCTTTAACTCTTCTCGCTACTATCAAATCTTTGCACTTTCTCACTTCCACTTGTCTCCCAGCTCTCTCGCCAAGCCCATCTCAACCTTTAACTCTTCTCGCTACTACCAAATCTTTGCACTTTCTCACTTCCACTTGTCTCCCAGCTCTCTCGCCAAGCGCATCTCAACCTCTTCTCGCTACTACCAAATCTTTGCACTTTCTCACTTCCACTTGTCTCCCAGCTCTCTCGCCAAGCCCATCTCAACCTTTAACTCTTCTCGCTACTATCAAATCTTTGCACTTTCCTACTTCCACTTGTCTCCCAGCTCTCTCGCCAAGCCCATCTCAACCTTTAACTCTTCTCGCTACTATCAAATCTTTGCACTTTCTCACTTCCACTTGTCTCCCAGCTCTCTCGCCAAGCCCATCTCAACCTTTAACTCTTCTCGCTACTATCAAATAAATCTTTGCACTTTCCTACTTCCACTTGTCTCCCAGCTCTCTCGCCAAGCCCATCTCAGCCTTTAACTCTTCTCGCTACTATCAAATCTTTGCACTTTCTCACTTCCACTTGTCTCCCAGCTCTCTCGCCAAGCCCATCTCAACCTTTAACTCTTCTCGCTACTATCAAATCTTTGCACTTTCTCACTTCCACTTGTCTCCCAGCTCTCTCGCCAAGCAGCCCATCTCAGCCTTTAACTCTTCTCGCTACTATCAAATCTTTGCACTTTCTCACATCTACTTGTCTCCCAGCTCTCTCGCCAAGCCCATCTCAGCCTTTAACTCTTCTTGCTACTATCAAATCTATGCACTGTCTCACATCCACTTGTCTCCCAGCTCTCTCATCTAACGTCTCACATAACCAAACATGTTTCTCTCCGCGATGTTTAGTTGAGCTCTCCTGTCAGGTGATGTCAGTCACACTTTACCTCGTTTATTTTTCGTGTGCATCAGTCGCTCTTGCCATGCTAGTTAGGGATGCCATTTGTTTTCTGCATTTTCTGTCGTTTGTGGATTTTGCCAAGTGCTCTAACATACTATTGTTCCTTATGTATAATTTATGTATAGATTTGTCCGAGTCCTGTAACATATAACTGTTCCTAATGTGTAATTTTTGTGATTTGTCCGAGTGCTGTAACAATCTATTGTTCTTTATGTGTAATTTTTGTGTAGATTTTTCCGAGTGCTGTAACATACTATTGTTCCTAATTTGTTTGTTTGTCTCTCGCCTTGGAAGTTTCCTTAGTAGTATTCTTTTATTAGCATCTTCTCACTCTTAATAACAAAAAGACAGAAGTAATGGTAACAAAGAAAAAGACACCACCTCAGTGCAAAATAAAGACAAGTGGAACAATATTAAAACAGATAAATGAATTTAAATATTTCGGAACTTTGTTAACCTCTGATGGAAGATGTACAAAAGAGGTGAGATGTATAATGGCTCGGGCATAAGCAGCTTTCCAAAAAATGAGGAAACTACTATTCAATCCATTTTTGAAATCTTCTTCTTCTACCTTTTAGCTCCCAGTGGAGCATAGGTCTTCAACAAACACTTTCCAAGTCATTCTGTTTTTTGCAATTCTTTTAAGATCATTCCATGTCTTCCCCATCATCTTCATCTCTGCTTCAATCTGTCTTCTCCAAGAATTCCTTGGTCTTCCTCTTTGTCTTTTCCCCTGGGGATTCCAAAAAAGGGCCTGTTGTGTAATACTCTCAGTTGGCTTCCGTAGTGTGTGTCCTATCCATCGCCATCGTCTTCGCTGTATTTCTTTATCCACTGGTATTTGACCGGTACATTTCCATAATTCTACGTTAGTGACTTTGTCCTGCCATTTCCATCCCTTTATTCTGCGCAAGCATCCATTAATGAAAGTCTGTACCTTCGTGATTTTTGAAATCTAGGAAGAAGAAAAAGAGTTCTTAAATGTTATGTAGAGCCAGTCTTAACATATGGGTGTGAATCATGGACAATAGGACAACAGACAAGAAAATCAATGAAGTCTGTAGAAATGTGGTTTTACAGAAGAATGTTGAGATTACCATGGGCAGTTAAGAAAAGCAATGATGTTCTGAGAGAGGTCAAAGCAAAAAGAGAGCTAATTTCCAATATTAGGAAGAAATAATCATATTTTTTTGGCCATGTAAGGAGAAGAGAACAATTTGAATGTATTGTAACAACTGGGAAAAATTGAGGGACGAAGCGATAGAGGGAAGCAAAGAGAAAAAATAACAGACAGCTTAAGAGAATGGGTAGGGAGCCGCGATAGTTCAGTGGTTAGTGAACTGGACTACCACGGACAAGGGGTAGGGTTCGATCCCAACCGACGGCTTCCGGGTTCACCCAGCCTTAAATGGGTACCGGATTTTTTTCTGGGAAAGTAAAGCGGCACGGGCGTAATACCGACCACATTACCCCAAAAATCATGTGCTGAAGGTCTGTAAAATATAGGGTCACTAACACCATATTTCCCTATACGCCACTTGGCGTGACGGGGGTACTTTACTTTTACTTAAGAAAATGGCTTGGCAGAAGGTCAACAACAGAAATGATAAATAACTGTCAAGATCGAAAGTTGTGGAGAGACATGATCACCTACGCAACCAGGCATGGTACTTGATGATGCTGATGATGATGATTGGTTGCTTTAGAATTATGACTCCATGATATCTCATCGTCACATCGGACTTTCTGACAAGTTACTTCGACAAGTTATCTTCACTGTAACAATCTGACTCTACTCATTCTGCCAAGAGTCCAAACATTCGATCCATCTCAAAACACAACACAAACATTTATCTAAACTTAATCCACGTGTTCACAAGAAGAAGACAACTTTAACTCTAAGATAACGGTATCTATTACGTACTTTCCTGTAAAAAAAAAAAAAAAAAAACTAAGCCGTCTGTTAACTCTCGCTCCCATCCATTCCCATTTCACTCAACCGTCTGAGGTATTACAATTCGAAAATTCAAACAGTAAAAAATGATCTAACTGAACTGAGTATTTGCACTAACCCACGCAGTTGATGGCGGCGACCTATAGTGAATTATTTGTTATTCCATCCATCATCATCATGTGCCATATAGATTGGAGTATGCGATCATGCCCTTCCACAATCTTCTATCTACCGTGCATTGTATTAAATCTCTTGTTGACTGTTTCCATACCTTGCATGACACCAAACTATCTAGTATCTTATTTATTTTTCATCCGCGATCTCTCTTTCCCTGTATTTTGCCAGTTGTAACCAAGTACTCCAACTTTCCTCTTCTTATGATGTGCCCGAATCATGTTGATTCTTTCTTTCTGATGTTTTATAGGAGCTTCTTTTTTTATGTTGGTCTATTTGAAAATTTCCTCATTAGCCTTTTTAGCTGTCCAGGGAACTTCCAAAATTCTTCTGAGAAATTCAATCTCTATGGATTCTAATCGTCTTTTCATTTGTTTATTCACTGTCCATGATTCGCTTCCATAGGTCAGAATTGGTTCTATATAGCACCGATGAACTCTCTTTTTCACTTCTATTGACATACATTTGTTGCATTTAATGTTTTTCATTTTTTGAAATCCTATTTTGCCCTGAGCTATTCTGCTTCTTATTTCTGTTGTGCATCTTCCATCTGATGTTATTATTGTGCCCAAGTATCTGACGCGTTGCACTTGTTTCAAATTTGTCCTGTTTATTTCCATGCTGCATGATGGTGATGATTGTTTCTTCGATATGACCATTACTTCTGTTTTCTTACTATGCAGACTGATACCTTTTTTGTTGTTTTCTTTTACTATTATGTATATCATTTCTTGTAATTCATTCTCTGTATCTGCTGTTAAGACTGTGTCATCTGCATATCGCAAATTATTTATGTTGTGACCGTTGACTTCAATTCCTTTTTTGTCTACTATTGATCTCATAATATGTTAGCTGTAAAGTGAAAACAAATCCGGCGACAGAACACAGCCTTGTCTGACTCCTTGTTTTATATATTGGAACTATCGTGTTTGATTGTTAATTCTTTAGGCTGCTGTTTGTTGCTAGTACACTTTTTTTATGATTCTCAGATCCTTGCCATCAATGTTTAATTTCTCCAGCATTTTTATTATTTCCACATGCTTTACTTTGTCAAATGCCTTTGTGTAGTCTTTAAAGCACATATATAGATCTTTCTTTACCTCTATAGCTCTTTCTATCAATGTTCTCATGGTGTATATTGCATTCTTAGTGCCCTTTCCTTCCACAAATCCATATTGTTCTTCATTTATTTCTGCTTTTATTTTGTTCCTTACACGTCTCATGATGATTACTACGTTAATAATGTTCAAATTATAATAGAAGAAGGAAACGTGTAAATAAAAGCAGTGCTGCGGTAAAGCTGGTAGCGGGAGCAATTAGTGGGGTGTAGCACACACTTCTTCAAGGTATAGTGACAGCTTTACAAACAAGGAAACACAACAAAATACTGACGTTTCGTCAGAAAATGAAGACAGCACAAACGAAGAAATACAGATAAACTCTGCTACATAAGAACCACTTTTGAAAATATATCCATCTCTTCCATAAATGAACACAATCGACCACAAGACAAACTAGCTATTTTACAAACCCTGTTGACAAATTACAAGATTGGCTAGAAACTAGAGCTAGATTACAAAATTGAACAGGTCAGTGGGGCAGACAAGACGAAATGCAGGAAATTACCTTGTTTGTTCCACAAATATATGCCTTTTAGCATGACTGTTGCCAAATTCGTTTTATAATTTATTGGCTTTTTTGTTGGAAAAGTGAGGCCACTTTACCGTGTTTGGTTAAAGCTGGTGTCAGAAATATACTTTTACCATAACAATTCTTACTTTCTTGTCCCAGACATAGCCAACTATAGATTTACTAAGGCTTGTGGTCTGAAAATAAAACCAGAAAACTCCCCAACAAGCATGACGTTTTCAGCTGTAGTAGCAATAGATTGCTAATGCACATATAAGTATATAGATGACTAGTGAACAGAAGATAAAGACACCTCTAGCGTGCCGTTTTCAGCTTTGTGAGCAAGGTCAGTTGTGGGGAGAGTGACGTCAGCCGCTCCTACAGCTGAAAACGTCACGCAAGTTGTGATGTTTTTTTAGTTTATTTTCTGCCAGCGGGCCATCTAGCTGTGGCTGATGTCACTCTAAACACGCCAGTTTTCAAGGTATACCCTCTCAGCCAGCAGGCCTAAGTAAATCTATAGTTGGATATGTCTCAGTCATAGCCTAATTTAGATAGGTCTGAACACATAACGGGAAACCAGGGAAAATCTACCTCCACTAGCGTAACATATTCAGCTAATGCTAACTATAAACGGATGACGTCATTCTAGCCCCAATCGTTCCTAATTTCAAAGCTGAAAACGTCACGCGTTTGGGGTTTTTCGAGGTTTCCCTATCTTCGTTCATGCCTGTCAAAAGTAGACCATATCTTAGCCGTCCACCGTTGCGATGTCACTTTACAGCTCCTGGGCTGTTCGCAGACAGTGAGGTTGTAAGTCGGTCTGTTTTCTGTAACATTTACTACAGACGTATCACCAATGAACAAGACACACAAGCAAGAATGTGTAATAAAAAAAAAAGTAAAGTACCCCCGTCACGCCAAGTGGCGTATAGGGAAATATGGTGTTAGTGACCCTATATTTTACAGACCTTCAGAACATTATTTTTGGGATAATGTGGTCGGTATTACGCCCGTCCTGCTTTACTTTCCCAGAAAAAAATCCGGTACCCATTTAAGGCTGGGTGAACCCGGAAACCGTCGGTTGGGATCGAACCCTACCCCTTGTCCATTGTAGTCCAGTTCACTAACCACTGAGCTATCGCGGCTCCCAAGAATGTGTAGACTACGATGAGTAAGTTCTCGTTATGCACTGTTTTACTGCAACATTTTATTTAGATTTTCTGAGACTCATCATCAAGTACCGTGCCTGCTGGAGTAAGTGATCATGTTCCTTCATAACTTTCGATCTCGACAGTTATTTATCATTTCTGTTGTTGACTTTCTGCCAAGCCATTCTCTTAAGCTGTCTGATATCTTTTCATTTGCTTCCCTCTATCTCTTTGTCCCTCCATTTTCCCAATTGTCACAATATATTCCAGCTGTTCTCCTTATTATTACATGGCCAACAAATGACGATTGTTCTTCCTAATATTGGATATTAGCTCTATTTTTGTTTTGACCTCTTTCAGAGCATTTTCATTGCTCTTCCTAGCTGCCCATGGTATTCTCATCATTCTTATGTAAACCACATTTCTACAGACTTCTGTGATTTTCTTGTCTGTTGTCCTATTGTTCACGATTCACGTCCATATGTTAAGACTGGCTTTACATAACATTTAAAAACTCATTTTTTTTCTATTGTCAAATGTGGTTTGCACAGTATCTTCCTCATTTTTTTGGAAAGCTGCTTTTGCCTGAGCCATTCTTCATCTCACCTCTTTGTACATCTACCATCTGAGGACTGAGACTATAAATGTTAATAATATGTTATGATACGTTACGTCATGCTATGTTATAAATGCTTGCGTCTACTCAGCTAACTCTTGATCTGTCTTTTGCCTTTTTCCTTCTCATTTTTTAATTATATGCTTTATATGGTAAAGAATCATATGTGGACAAATATTTCTTTCTATCACAATTATCTCTTTCTATGTGGACAAATTATTTTCTTTGTTGTTTCTGTGTGTAGCTTTTCATTGGCTCGATAACTACTATTTTTCTGGTCACTCCAAGCGCCTGTCTCAGACATCTCATCTCTGTGGTGACAAGGAGAATACACTAGAGATTTATTTGACTCGTTTGAAAGAACGAGGGACAAAGAGATAGAGGAAAGCAAAGAGAAAAGATACCAGACAGCTTAAGCGAATGACGTGGCATAAGGTCAACAACAGAAATGATAAATAACAGTCGAGATTGAAAGTTGTGGAGAGATATGATCATTTACATCTGCAGTGGTGGTGGTGATGGTGGTGCTGGTGGTGGTGGTGGTGGTGACGGTGACAGTGGCGGTGGTGGTGCTTGTGGTGCTGGGGCTGGTGATGGTGGTGCTGGTGGTGCTGGTGCTGGTGGTGCTGGTGGTGCTGGTGCTGGTGGTGGTGATGGTGCTGGTGGTGGCGGCGGCGGCGGTGGCAGTGGCGGTGGTGGTGCTGGTGCTGGTAGTTGTGCTGGTAGTGGTGCTGGTAGTGGTGCTGGTGGTGGTGGTGGTGGTGGTTGTGGTGGTGCTGGTGATGGTGGTGCTGGTGGTGGTGGTGCTGGTGGTGGTGTGGTGGTGCTGGTGCTGGTGGTGCTGGTGATGGTGTGGTGGTGCTGGTGGTGCTGGTGGTGGTGGTGGTGGTTGCGGTGGTGGTGACGGCGGCAGTGGTGGTGGTGCTGGTGGTAGTGCTGGTGGTGGTGCTGGTGGTGCATTTGTTTGTGCTGGTGGTGCTGGTGGTGCTAGTGGTGCTGGTGGTGCTGGTGCTGGTAGTGGTGGTGCTGGTGGTGCTCGTGCTGGTGGTGCTGGTGCTGCTGGTGCTAGTGGTGCTGGTGGTGCTGGTGCTTGTGGTGCTGGTGGTGGTGCTGCTGGTGCTGGTGGTGCTGGTGGGGCTCGTGCTGGTGGTGCTCGTGGTGGTGGTAGTGGTGCTGGTGGTGCTGGTGTTGGTGGTGCTGGTGCTGGTGGTGCTGGGGGTGGTGGTGCTGGTGGTGCCTATTGTTGCTGGTGCTGCTGGTGCTAGTGGTGCTGATGCTGGTGGTGGCGGCGGCGGTGGTGGCAGTGGTGGTGGTGCTGGTGGTGATTGTGCTGGTGGTGCTGGTGGTGGTGCTGGTGCTGCTGGTGCTGGTCGTGCTGGTAGTGGTGGTGCTGGTGCTGCTGGTGCTGGTGGTGGTGGCGGCGGTGGTGGTGGCAGTGATGGTGGTGATGGTGGTGCTGGTGGTGGTGGTGATGGTGGTGGTGCTGGTGCTGGTGGTGCTAGTGGTGGTGCTAGTGATGGTGCTGGTGCTGCTGGTGCTAGTGGTGGTGGCGGCGGCGGTGGTGGCAGTGGTGGTGGTGCTGGTGGTGATGGTGCTGGTGCTGCTGGTGGTGGCGGCGGCAGTGGCGGTGATGGTGGTGGGGATAATGATGATGATGATGAGTGTCTTGTGGAGAAGTCACTTGTTTTTTTTCTTGACAATACAAACATTTTCTGATAATTTTCATCGGTCAACGTAAAGTGATGACAATCTCGTCAACATCATCTCTTCTATTACTCTTCAACATTCAGGTGCATACTTCTTCTGCTGTGATCATCCATCCACATTCATACAAAATCACTAGAGGTAATCATTTATCAATACCCTGGTTTTTATATTCCACTGGAACAATCTACAATTTTTTTTTATATTAACATAAGCTATTCTGACATTATTTATCAATAAAAAGAAAACTCAATTTGATATTTCTAATTTATTATTATAACACCTGCGATATATTTTTATTAATTTATTTATTACTTTCCGCTTTGGACAGAAAATATAGACATATTTAGGAGCAGAACTCACCGACTGGCATGTAAGACTTGGTTCACCATGGTCAAGTATTGCACTTTTTTGTTAACATGTCTGTTTGTTGTGTTATATGTCTGGTGATGACATATGCAAGTTTGATTGAATATTGGATTTGTTTATAACCAAAATGGAGCCACGATTGCTCAGAGGTTAGTGAATTGGACAACAAAGGACTAGAGGTCGAGTTCGATCATGATCGACGGCTTCCGGGTTCACCCAGCCTTAAATGGGTACCGGATTTTTTCTGGAAAAGTAAAGCGACACGGGAGTAATACCGACCACATTACCCCAAAAATCATGTGCCGAAGATCTGTAAAAATTACGGTAACCATGAGAACGTTCTAAGGGCCAGACTGCACTCTCAAATCTCCGGACAACTGTTTGAACGAAATCTGTGATTCCCACGTTCAGAAGAGTCTGCCGACTACAACAAGCCCAAGCATATGGACACTTTAATGTGTTTCTGTGCTAGACATGGTTCATTTCTTGGTGTTTTTCCGTGAAGCCATGGCTCATATCTTGATGTGTTTCTGTGCTAGCCATGGCTCATATCTTGGCTTGTGTGTGCTGGCCATGGCTCATATGTTGGTGTGTGTCATGTTAGTCATATCTCATATCTTGGTGCGTCCGTATTAATCATGTCTCATATCTTTATGTGTGTCTGTGTTTAGTCATATCTCATATCTTAGTGTGTACCAGTGTTAGTCATATGTCATATCTTTGTGTGTGCATGTCTGGGTTAGTAATATCTCATATCTTTATGTGCATGTTTATGTTAGTCATATGTCATATCTTTGTGTGTGCATGTCTGTGTTTGTCACATCTCATATTCTTGTGTGTGCATGGCTATGTTAGTCCCATCTCATGTCTTTGTGTGTGCATATCTATGTTAGTCATATCTCTTATCTTTGTGTACATGTCTATGTTAGGCATGTGTCATATCTTTGTGTGTGCATGTCTATGTCAGTTATATCTCATATCTTTATGTGCATGTTTATGTTAGTCATGTGTCATATATCTTGATGTGTGTCAGTGTTAATCATGCCTCGTATCGCTGTGTGCATGTCTGGATTAGTCACATCTCACATCTTTGTGCGTGCGTATCTGTGTTCGTCACATCTCACATCTTTGTTTGTGCATGTCTGTGCTAGTCACCTCTAGTGACTCGGGCAGATGGTGCTCGTAAACCTGGGAGGGCCGACCATCTAAGGGCAGAATCCCCCTACAGAAAAGACAACCTGCTGCCTTGCAGGAAGATTTGGGACAATCAAAGGCTAGGGGAAGCAAACCCGAATAAAATGCTGACTGAAATCGGATGCACTGGGCCACTGGCGCAGAACACAGTGCAACGTATTAACGGGTGTTCAATCAGAGTGGATCTGGCGAACTCTACTTGTGATGTTCTGTCTGTGGGGGCGATCAACACACTTAGCCTGACAGCTGACTTCATGTGGGAGTCTGGAATCCTACTCTGATTGAGTCCTGATCGCAGAGAGAGAGAGAGAGAGAGAGAGAGACTTTATAACTGAAATGTCAGAGCTTATCTTAGGGATGCGTGGCATAAGCACGTCTGCTCTTATAGAACTTCTTAAATTGTCGCTTAATAACGTCTCGTGAGAATGTCATCACACATACTGTGGTTACATTGCCTCTTTATGTAGTTCAAAATTATTGTTTTATTCTATTCAATATTCTCGAGCTTACAGCGTCCAGTGAGAATAAAGTGCACCAGTTATAGATCCAGTGAGAATAAAGTGCACCAGTTATAGATCCAGTGAGAATAAAGTTCACTAGTTATAGATCCAGTGAGAATAAAGTGCACCAGTTATAGATCCAGTGAGAATAAAGTTCACTAGTTATAGATCTAGTGAGAATAAAGTGCACCAGTTATAGATCCAGTGAAAATAAAGTTCACTAGTTATAGATCCAGTGAGAATAAAGTTCACCAGTTATAGATCCTGTGAGAATAAAGTACACTCGTTATAGATCCAGTGAGAATAAAGTTCACTAGTTATATATCCAGTGACAATAAAGTTCACTAGTTATAGATCCAGTGAGAATAAAGTACACTCGTTATAGATCCAGTGAGAATAAAGTGCACCAGTTATAGATCCAGTGAGAAGAAAGTTCACTAGTTATAGATCCAGTGAGAATAAAGTTCACTAGTTATATTCCAGTGAGAATAAAGTGCACCAGTTATAGATCCAGTGAAAATAAAGTGCACTAGTTATAGATCCAGTGAAAATAAAGTGCACTAGTTATAGATCTAGTGAAAATGAAGTGCACTAGTTATAGACCCGGTACTGGGAATAATGTGTACTAGTTATAGATGTACTCTTTATTTCATAAATGGCAATGTGTTTAATCTGTAATGTTCCGTTTAATCCATCATTTGGGCGGTGATCCTTTTCCTCTTGTGTTGTTAGATCTATTTCCTGCCTGCTGTGCGAGATAGTGGCTACTGGTAGTCGTAAGATACGCTAAGACAACTACCTTTGCTATTTGTGTGTTGATCTCATTACTGGCGTCACGCTTATTCATCTTCCTAGTACTTTCACTTCTGATTTGGTCTCTTCGTTTTTGTCTTCCTATCGCTCTTCATATTCTTCAAAGACGACGTTTGAACAATTGCCAATATTTTGTCTTTTCTTTTCGCTTTTCATATTCTTCATAGACGACATCCGACCAAGTGAGTAGTCTAACTTGGAAATATTGCCATGGACACGCAGGGGTTCATCACAATGAGGTACCCGACAAGTTTTGCTGGGTCTGCTATTGCGCAATAAACCTTCAAAATGGACATACACGGCTTTACGAGAGCTTTAAAAGAGCACATCTCTTAGGATGGGGACTAGGAAGATGAAGATAATCTACATGTCAAAGGAATGGTGAAACACGGCGTCACACAGGGCAATGCACATGTCAAAGGAATGGTGAAACACGGCGTCACACAGGGCAATGCACATGTCAAAGGAATGGTGAAACACGGTGTCACACAGGGCAATGCACATGTCAAAGGAATGGTGAAACACGGCGTCACACAGGGCAATGCACATGTCAAAGGAATGGGGAAACACGGCGTCACACAGGGCAATGCACATGTCAAAGGAATGGTGAAACACGGCGTCACACAGGGCAATGCGCATGTCAAAGGAATGGTGAAACACGGCGTCACACAGGGCAATGCGCATGTCAAAGGAATGGTGAAACACGGCGTCACACAGGGCAATGCGCATGTCAAAGGAATGGTGAAACACGGCGTCACACAGGGCAATGCGCATGTCAAAGGAATGGTGAAACACGGCGTCACACAGGGCAATGCACATGTCAAAGGAATGGGGAAACACGGCGTCACACAGGGCAATACACATGTCAAAGGAATGGTGAAACACGGCGTCACACAGGGCAATGCACATGTCAAAGGAATGGTGAAACACGGCGTCACACAGGGCAATGCACATGTCAAAGGAATGGTGAAACACGGCGTCACACAGGGCAATGCACATGTCAAAGGAATGGTGAAACACGGCGTCACACAGGGCAATACACACGTCAAAGGAATGGTGAAACACGGCGTCACACAGGGCAATGCACACGTCAAAGAAATGGTGAAACACGGCGTCACACAGGGCAATGCACATGTCAAAGAAATGGTGAAACACAGCGTCACACAGGGCAATGCACACGTCAAAGGAATGGTGAAACACGGCGTCACACAGGGCAATGCACACGTCAAAGAAATGGTGAAACACGGCGTCACACAGGGCAATGCACATATCAAAGAAATGGTGAAACACGGCGTCACACAGGGCAATGCACACGTCAAAGGAATGGTGAAACACGGCGTCACACAGGGCAATGCACACGTCAAAGGAATGGTGAAACACGGCGTCACACAGGGCAATGCACATGTCAAAGGAATGGTGAAACACGGCGTCACAAAGGGAGAAATCAGGTAAAACATCCTCAGTGGCAAAATAGGCAACATGTTCAGTTAATTCAGGACAAGAACAATCAGTAGACGAACACTTCGATGGTTGCTGGCCACAGAGCGGATATGGTAATTAACCGACTGGGGAGACGCCAGTCCCAAGTAAATACTAAAGACACCATGCTTGTTTGCGTTCGCCCGATGACTAAAGGAATACATTTGTTAATCATCCACCCTTAGATGGGACAAGGGGTAGGGTTCGATCCCAACCGACGGCTTCCGGGTTCACCCAGCCTTTAATAGGTACCGGATTTTTTTTCTGGGAAAGTGAAGCGGCACGGGCGTAATACCGACCACATTACCCTAAAAATCATGTGCCGAAGGTCTGTAAAAGTTATGGTCACTAACACCATATTCCCTATACGCCACTTGGCGTGACGGGGGTACTTTACTTTTTTTTTACCCTTAAATGGACGTTAAGTGGTGTGTTTACGTTGCGTTGTGGTTTGCAGTAAAACTGTGATATTTGCGCCTTTCGGCCCAACACATCCGACTTCAGCATGTTAATTTTGAGTACCGGGTTCTCTTTTCTCTTCGATCCCAACTTGCTTGGCCTGACTAGAAAGGTCAGTCTGTTTCTGGAGGCACCACGGAGAGATTGAGTAGAGTCTGGATAGTTCTGGTTCACCGATCCTGGCGCAAGCCATCAGCTGTGTGTCGTTGACAACTTCCATCTCTGCTGTTTTGAGGCGCTTTTCTCTTCTCTAAAGACATCTGATACGCTGTCAATTGTTTTGACCAACACAGCTTTGGGGTTTATCCAGTTGAAATTGGGTACTAGATAGTTCTTATGGAGTAGGGCGGGGGCGACCTGGCGTGGAACTGACAACATCACTCTTAAAATGTGCCCTTAATCTTTAAACAATATGGACAATACAATAACAGCAAGTCTCTTCCAGACACCTTAAGACATAGAAAGGACATCCCACTCTTTTATTATAATTTGGAAGTTAATCGTTAAACTGGATGTTGATATTAACACTTTCCGGCACTTTTTAAAAGCATTTTTGCTTCGCAAATAAATAGATCAAATTCCTCACACTGGAACATGTATCAGTCATTTAAAATGAAATAAAGCAACGGAGTTTTGTTCTTTTTCCAGTACATTTAAAAAAATGTTTGTGTCACATGTTCTCAAAAAGATGGCATTTATTTCAGTCATTGGATTTTAGAATAAAGAATATTGCAATCCAAAATATTATTTGATTTCTCTAGTTGATTGCTTTCCCCGTTGGCTCTTGATATATTCTTTTAAGTCTTTTTTAGGGACTTACACAAAACCACTAAATTATGCAGAACTTTTTCATATTTGATGATCATATTTCATTATAGTACAAATGATTTTTTTCAATTTGTATGGGATATCCTTGTTGTTAAATCTAAATATTTAAAATTGCTTTGAACATTATATCAGATAACTATATAATGATTGCTTTCATAATTATTGCTGCAGAATGGAGGCACTGATCATCAAATAGATCTTGCTGCTTGCTTGCGTTCGCCGATGACTAATGGAGTACACCTCTTCACCATCCGCCCTTAAAATGACGTTAAGTCTGCGTTGTGTTGTGGTTTACAGTATAACTGTGATATTTGCGCCTTTCGGCCCAACACATCCGACTTCAGCATGACATTTTTGAGTACCAGGTTGTCGTCCCTCTTTGATCCCTACTCGCTTGGCCAAACTTGACAGGTTAGTCTGTTACTAGAGGCACCACGGAGAGGTGGAGCAAGGTCTAGATGGTTCTGGTTCACCGATCCTGGCAGAAGCCAATAGTTGTAGATCGCTGACAACTTCCAGCTCTGGTGCTGTGAGGCGTGCCTTTGCCTCCAAATAGATCTGAGAGTAGTTTGTGGAAATGTCTCCAAATAGTCAATGTTGCGTTACACTTTAATAAATGGAGAATGTTCTAAATTACAATTGTGATTCTACCACTTGCTACATGTTTATCTTCGTATTCATCTAATGACATCACAACAATTGTGATTCTACCACTTCCTACATGTTTATCTTTGTATTCATCTGATGACAGCACAACAATTGTGATATCCTTACGTTTGATTTTTTTTTCAACTTTATTGCACTTTTTTAAAGAAAATGTGACTGGTTGAATTAAACCACCAGAAATTAAATCGTTGATTGTTTATGGAATTGTATTAACTTGTTTATATGTGATGTTGTTTTAAAGTGGTTTCCGTTTCAAATGCAGACGTACACAACTTGAGCATTGAGTTATTTGCGGGTCATCATCATTGCACTCCGAACATGCACATAGGTGCTCAAATCCCTCCTCATCAATTCCCACAGTGTCTAGCGACTGACGACTCCAGTTCTGTGTTGGTTGATAAGTCTTCTTATGCGCCCACTAAGCTTCTCGTTTCTGGCTGTGCCCATCTTAACTCCCATCTCTTTCATCCGAAGGAGTGACGTGGAATCATGTGACTTGAGCATAACAATCAGTAACAGGTTTAGCAATTATTTGTTTTGAATGTACAGATTTAATTGTTTTTTTTTCATCGTTGGGCCATAGAAAGAAAATAAGTACAATTTGTGCGAAGATCAGTCCGAGTGTGTTAAAATAAATAAAGAACAGAAATATAGAGAGGCATTCAGATGCATGGCAGACAATACAACACTATGTGTAATTGCTTTCATCATTTTGTCGAATTGAAACGGTGCATTCTGGTGTTTGTCTCGATGCAGATTGTGTGTGTGTGGGTGATTGTGGGATGAAGCCACATGTAAACAATTCACTATAGGCCGTCTCACTCGGCTCCGCGGTCCAACACGTTTTGTATCTGATAAAGTCGGTCCGTTCACAAGTTTCTATTAATCGGAGGATTTCAGGGAGTAGCAGCTTTGTATTTTACGCGATCACTTTTTTCCAAAGAAATATGTGACAATTAGAGCATAACTGATAACGTTTGGAGCATAACTGATAACGTTTGGAGCATAACTGATAACGTTTAGAGCATAACTGATAACATCAGGAGCATAACTGATAACGTTTGGAGCATACTTGATAATGTTTAGAGCATAACTGATAACGTTTGGAGCATAACTGATAACGTTTGGAGCATAACTGATAACGTTTGGAGCATAACTGATAACGTTTAGAGCATAACTGATAACGTTTGGAGCATAACTGATAACGTTTAGAGCATAACTGATAACGTTTGGAGCATAACTGATAACGTTTAGAGCATAACTGATAACGTTTGGAGCATAACTGATAACGTTTAGAGCATAACTGATAACATCAGGAGCATAACTGATAACGTTTGGAGCATAATTGATAATGTTTAGAGCATAACTGATAACGTTTGGAGCATAACTGATAACGTTTGGAGCATAACTGATAACGTTTGGAGCATAACTGATAACGTTTAGAGCATAACTGATAACGTTTAGAGCATAACTGATAACGTTTAGAGCATAACTGGTAACGCACGTCAAACTCTGAAATAGATGAAGATATTTCTAATCAAACAACTAAAACGTTGTGTTAGCGCTGAGTCGCCAGCGCTGTGCATTACAAACCATAATTTTCATTTATTATTATTATATATATATAAACATAGCTAATTAGTGAGCAGTATGAATTAATGGTTAATTAATTTTTTTTTTCTAAACGCGAATCCAATCAACGTCTTTAGAAGAGATTACACCAACGTTTCATCACGTGATCAAGGCTTCTAGAGGACGTGGCGATTGTCTAAGGGAAAACGAAGCAGAGTTTCATTGAGATTGAAGCAGTCGTGCCTTACCCTTACATACAGTACACGTGTATGTAGCAAATGTTTAGATTAGGAGCCACCCCTGCAGCCCATGCCCTGCCTGAGAGGCATGTCCCGTTGCGACAGGTGATGTAGTACGTGCCCATTTGTACTACAAATTCATCAAGTCCTTTTCCCGTATGGCTCATTTGACATTCGGAAAAGCCTCACATGTGCTTATCTAGGAATCCTATAGATGCTATTATCTGCCAGCGCTGTCTTAAAACGTATATTGGTCAAACGGGTAGACGTTTATGGGATAGGCAGTGAACACCTGTACAACATTGTACGCGATCCCGGCATTCCTGTCTCCTTCCATTTCAGATCTCCAGGCCACGATACTCTGAAGACTTCCGGGTTACTGGAATCGTCTTTTGCTCCTCGGATATCCACACTCGGTTCTCCTATAAACCGCTTTGGCACTCTCCATCCAAAGAGGGGCCAAACTCTTTTCACTCTTTTCTTTAATTACTGATGTCCTCTTTTATTCTCGTCTCTCTGGCCTTTCTTCCCTCTTACCACTCCTGCTTTCTCTTTTTCGGGGGACCCTTTCCTTTGGTTCTTTTTTCCCGCCTCTTTTGACCTATCTGGCCTATTGACCATTTATCATGTGACCAACAGGCATTGGTCCTGGTCACTTCCTTTTCCTGTCATTCTTCCACTGTCCACATGGCCCATTCCAGATAGATAAATGCTTGCCTTGTATGTACTTGTATTTATATGTGTTAAATTGTGACTCAGAAGGCTTTTGCCGAAACGTCGTAGTTTGTCACGTCTCTCCTTAGGTTCAGCTGCTTAATGCCATTTTATATTTTCTGCAGCTGTACTCACGGTCTCGCATAAGTTTGAGTGTACTGTATACAATTTTAATATACTGTATGTCTATGGCTTATTTCCTATTTTAATATACTGTATGTCTATGGCTTATTTCCTATTTTAATATACTGTATGTTTGTGGCTTATTTCCTATTTTAATATACTGTATGCTTGTGGCTTATCTCCTATTTTAATATACTGTATGTTTGTGGCTTATCTCCTATTTTAATATACTGTATGCTTGTGGCTTATTTCCTATTTTAATATACTATATGTTTGTGGCTTATTTCCTATTTTAATATACCGTATGTTTGTGGCTTATCTCCTATTTTAATATACTGTATGTTTGTGGCTTATCTCCTATTTTAATATACTGTATGTTTGTGGCTTATCTCCTATTTTAATATACTGTATGTTTGTGGCTTATCTCCTATTTTAATATACTGTATGTTTGTGGCTTATCTCCTATTATTGATAGAATTTGTAACTTGCTTTACCTGCATGAGGCATTCAGAACAACAGAGGTTGTACTATAGTCCGTTCAGAAATTCATAATCACACCTAAATTAGTTATCCATGATAACCACTTGTTATTTTGGTTTCAAATTTTGCATGCAATCTTAGAATATTGATGACGCAAAGATTTTGGTATTTTTTATTCCACAAACACAACATATTTTGCACACCAGCGAATTCCTTTGATCTTTTATGACGATATCACACAAGTTGATTAAAATTTTAGAGTTTACAGTAATCGTGTTAAATTTTCCAGTTTACTGCAATTCTTGTCAGAGGCGTATCTACATAGTGCTTAATTGTGGGTGTTGTTCGTTATGTGTATTTGCAAACATGAATTCAATTGGTTACAATTAGTCTTGTCCTTCGGTCACCATTAGACCCCAGGACGTCCTAACT
>JAVIAB010000051.1:27306283-27333783 GCA_032433765.1 Megaustenia siamemsis
TTTGCCAACATTAATGAACCAATCACAGCTAACAATAGTTTTAATGAGATCTCCGTGCTGAGATGGATGTCCGCCGAATCGGCGTCTTAGCGCGCGAGTTTTCATCCACATGTGCTCGGCCGCCTATCCAGAAGTATTCGGAGACTCCTGGATAGTGTCGCTTGAAACATCGAAACTCACGATGCGAGGCGGTATTCCTCACCTTCCCAGAGTACTACCCTGGTACCCATTTCTGCCAGCGGCTGGGTCGACAGGGGTTGTTAGTGGATAGAGTGAAGTCAGCCGTCTATATCTACTATAGTTAAAATACCTCACGCTAGTTGGTAGATTTCCGGTTTTATTTTTTGCCCGCATGCCTTAGTATCTCTATAGTTCAGTGTTGATCAACAACGCCGCTCTCAAATTAACGATTTTAGTGAGACTTCTCTTTTATCGTTTTCTCCACTTGTTCTCATTACTAGTAAGTAAAAAAGTAAAGTACCCCCGTCACGCCAAGTGGCGTATAGGGAATATGGTGTTAGTGACCATAATTTTTACAGACCTTCGGCGCATGATTATTTTAGGGTTATGTGGTCGGTATTACGCCCGTGCCGCTTTACTTTAATTGAAAAAAATTATGTACCCGTTTAAGGCTGGGTGAACCTGGAAGCCGTCGATCAGGATCGAACCCAACCTCTTGTCCTTTGTAGTCCAGTTCACTAACCACTGAGCTATCGCGGCTCCCTCTCATTGCTTGTTCCCTACAAAGAAATGCTGTCCGCTATTTATTTATTATGGACGAAATCTCATTTTTTTTTAAAATGCTACAATGCAAGGACTACATCGGACAAAATAATTACTTTCTTGAACGTTATTTCAGACGAAAGTCAGTACAGAGCGACAGTAACTGCCTAAAATGTATTACCGTGCTAGAAGACTGGACGGGAGCCGTGATAGCTTAATGGTTAATGAACGGAATTACAAAGGACAAGACGTCGGGTTCGTTCCTGATCGGTCGCTTCTGGGTTCACCCAGCCTTAAATTTGTACCGAATTTTTTTCTGGAAAGTAAAGCGGCACGGGCATAATACCGACCACATTACCCCAAAAATCCCGTGCCGAAGGTCTATAAAAATTAGGTTCGCTAACACCACATTCCCTATACGCCACTGGAGAGAGCAAGAAAGAAAGACAGAAAGAAAGAAAGAAAAAAAGAGAAAGAAAGAAAGAAAGAGAAAGAAAGAAAGAAAGAAAAAGAAAGAAAGAAAGAAAGAATGAAAGAAAGAAAGAAAGAAAGAAAGAAAGAAAGAAAGAAAGAAAGAAAGAAAGAAAGAAAGAAAGAAAGAAAGAAAGAAAGAAAGAAAGAAAGAAAAAGAAAGAAAGAAAGAAAGAAAGAATGAAAGAAAGAAAGAATGAAAGAAAGAAAGAAAGAAAAAGAAAGAAAGAAAGAAATAATGAAAGAAAGAAAAAAAGAAAGAAAGAAAGAAAGAGAGAAAGAAAAAAAAAGAAACCCTTTAAAATGACTGCATCTCAATTGCTATTGATTAACACAATAAAAATAAAGTTCTACTCCAGAGCACAACATACTCTCCCATTCTCTCAGCAATAACAACAGAAAGGTTTTTCTCCGCCTGTCTCTTCCCACCAACTTCAATACACAACACGTTAGCCACACATCATGTTTCATCACTTGTATCTGGCACATGGGGCCATTGGCACATAATTTGTGAATTAATGTTTTGAATGTAGCAAACACAAACAAACACACAAACATAAATACACAGCACATGCACAAACACGCTTATTCACAAATATACAATCAACGCAGAAACACGAGTATTCAGAAACATGCAATCCACGTAGAAACACAAGTATTCACAAATATATAATCCATGCAGAAACACAAGTATTCACAAATATACAATCCATGCAGAAACACAAGTATTCCCTAATATACAATCCACGCAGAATCACAAGTATTCACAAACTTACAATCCACACAGAAACAGAAGTATTCACAAACACAGGTATACGCAAATAGAACAAGTTATAGCCTAAAAAACACACGCATAATATAGCACACATATACAAGTATAAAATATAAAACAAACATAAAATGGTTTGGAGCAGCTAAACTAATAGGAAGAAAAGAAAAACTATAACGTTTCAACAGTAGCCTTCATCGAATGTAACAAACTATGTAAATTAAACACGTAAATTAAATCCGACCTGTCACATTGCCTATTTACCTCCAAGTATAAAATATGCGCACACAAACGCACGCGCATGTACAGCCACATGTGCGCGCACAAGCACATACACACACAAATTGACACTCAAATACACACATACAAACAAACGCATGCACACAAGCACACGTATATACACAGTACACGCATAAGCTCATCAGATCTCACAAACACATGCACAAACACACATACACGCACACTCAATAAAAAACAAACACGTCATACTTGTCGTTTTCCCTTTTAGCTGAGCTGATATTCCGGGTTTAAACCACACAAGTTTCTCCTTCTTTATCTTCAGTGCCCACACAGCGACTTCTAAAGGAATGAATAGACCTCTTCATCATCCGCCCTTACAAGGACGTTAAGTGGGCGTAGGACCGTCGTATTGTGGCTAGCAGCTAGCTAGGCTGTGATATTTGCGCTTTTCAACCCAACCCATTCGACTTCAACAAATGTTATTTGTTGTACCGGGTTGCCTTCTCTCTTCAATCCCTATTCTCTTAGCCAGACTGGATAGTCTGTTTCTATGACCACTACTTTGAGGTGGACTAGGATTTTGACCAGCTCTGTTGATCGCCGACTCTGATACATGTCGCTCACTGTGCTCATCTCATTTGCTGGACGTGGGTCTTATTGCGCCCACTACTCATTTGCTGGACGTGGGTCTTATTGCGTCCACTACTCATTTGCTGGACGTGGGTCTTATTGCGCCCACTACGTAATCTCCTTTTCTGTCATATTAAAACAGCTTTATCTCTGCGGTTCCTCGAATATTTCTTTCCACCTGCCAATTCATACGTCAAATCTCTCGTCTATAAATTATCTGACAAATAATAGAACTAGCGTTTCATTTCCCTTTTCTTCGCAAGACTACACTGAACCAAATTTCATCAATTTAGCTTCACGCAAGTTATAATTAGCACCACCAGTCTCTATTATGTTCGGTGTTATGTTCAGTGTTATCTTCAGTGTTATGTTCCACTTGTTTTGCTCTGTAAAGCCACGTAATGGTTCAGGTATAAATAATGCCATCAATCACAGATGCAGATATCTGCGACAAAATCACCTTCTGTTATATAACCCACTGACTAATCACCTTCTGTTATATAACCCACTGACTAATCACCTTCTGTTATATAACCCACTGACTAATCACCTTCTGTTATATAACTCACTAACTAATCACCTTCTGTTATATAACCCACTGACTAATCACCTTATGTTATATAACCCACTGACTAATCACCTTATGTTATATAACCCACTGACTAATCACCTTATGTTATATAACTCACTAACTAATCACCTTCTGTTATATAACCCACTGACTAATCACCTTATGTTATATAACCCACTGACTAATCACCTTATGTTATATAACCCACTGACTAGACGGATGCACTCGTACAGTGGCCTTTTTGAGCGGTATTTTATTTTGTTTCCCGTGAGTAGATAGTTTAAAACACAGATCGTTGGATAACTTTTATAAGTAATTTAGTTCTCTTATGACAAAATACAATTTAAATATAGAAATGGGTGTAGTTTAAATGTGAGATAAACATTGTATGTGTTGGGGGCGGACTGCCATTTATAGTTTTCTTCCTGATAGCTCCAATGTTAGTGAACAAGTAATATTAAAGTAAAGTAAAGTACCCCCGTCACGCCAAGAGCGTATAGGGAAATATGGTGTTATTGACCCTATATTTTACAGACCTTCAGCACATGATTTTTGCGGTAATGTGGTCGGTATTACGCCCGTGCTGCTTTCCTTTCCCAGAAAAAAATCCGGTACCCATTTAAGGCTGGGTGAACCCGGAAGCCGTCTGTTGGGATCGAACCCTACCCCTTGTTCTTTGTAGTCCAGTTCACTAACCACTGAGCTATCGCGGCTCCCTTTAGTGAACAAGGCCAAACTGAAATACACATAAAACGAATGGAGGCTCTCAGATTATTCTAACACAATGTATAAATGTACTACTGGTTGGT
Organism: Megaustenia siamemsis; assembly: GCA_032433765.1. Lineage (NCBI taxonomy): Eukaryota > Metazoa > Mollusca > Gastropoda > Stylommatophora > Ariophantidae > Megaustenia > Megaustenia siamemsis. Next base: position 27,310,497 of record JAVIAB010000051.1, read on the forward strand.
CTGGTGGAGACCAAGCAATTGATTAATGTGTCCCATGTTTGAAGAGCATGTACTCATAGAACAACCATCTGTTGAGTTATTTGTGGGTTATCATCATTGGACTCTGAAGACAGTCATATATTGAGTTTTTTTGTGGGTTGCATCATTGCACTCAGAATACAGCTATCTGTTGAGTTATTTGTGGGTTATCATCATTGCACTCAGAATACAGCCATCTGTTGAGTTATTTGTGGGTTATCATCATTGCACTCAGAATGCAGCCATCTGTTGAGTTATTTGTGGGTTATCATCACTGCACTCAGAATACAGCCACCTATTGTATTAATAAGGCCCGCGGTCTTAAAGGAATTACCCAATGTTTGTGACGTTTTCAGCTTTGCAAGCAGGTACGTCACAAACTTTGGGTGATTTCGGGATTTCCATCTCACAGTATAGGCCTTAGTAAAGCTATAGTTGGATATGTACACTAGCAACATATACGTCACAACTAAAAAAAAAAAAAAGTAAAGTACCCCTGTCACACCAAGTGGCGTATAGGGAATATGGTGTTAGTGACCATACATTTTACAGACCTTCGGCACATGATTTTTGGGGTAATGACGTCACAGCTAACTGATATCAATTACCTTCTCGTTCTACAACAATTGACAAACAATCCTTAATGACATCACAAAACCAGTAACCAATTAAAACGCGTTTCTAAGAAAAACATTTGCTTCGAGGGTCAGCTGTTTCTAAGAAACAATCTCACTGCTCTCTCTCTCTCTCTCTCTCTCTCTCTCTCTCTCTCTCCTTCTCTCCCTATGTATGTGTGCGTGTATCTCTATTTCTAAGCTACATATTCTATTTTTAAAGTGCAATTGTCGTTGTTGCTGCTAAGATCTACTCAACTGTGTCGATTTCTCTCACAAACCAGATGATAAGATATTCCAACCCATCACATCAGTCGCGTGGCTATTGAATGATTTTCTCTTCAATTGATGGATCTCCACGATATCCTGATTAACGGCCAATGATCATCCAAGTCATGGATTACCCAGCAAACACATGACACCTTCACAAATCTAAGAACGATCCTCACGGATTCTTCCCCCACTATGTATATGTATTTATATATTTCTTCCTAACGTTCTCCCTAGCTCTTTTTCTCGCAGATACTTTATATATATATATATATATATATATATATATATACGGGTTTGTATATGCGTATGTGATTGTCTTTGACACAAAGACATTCTGTACGAATAATTGTCTTCTTACAAAAAGGAAAAAAAAAACAGATTTCCTTTTCTATAACGACGCCTGTTGGCTGGCATGAAGCAGGTGCTAGGTATAAGCACAAGTGGGAACAGATTGCCGAAAAAGATATATGATAATGAACATGCTACAAACACTGGTCTGAGAGCGTTCACATTCACATTCAAATTCACATTCAAATTCACATTCAAATTAAGACAGACTATCGACACTATACAAGCACGATGAAAACAGAAGCAACCCCTGGAAAGTCACCACGTGCGCATTGAGTCCATTTCCTTCCGTGAATGACAGCATGCAACTCATGCACGCATGTAGACTAGCACTAGTTCATATATTTATCCTCTTTACGACTGCTACATTTTTACAATTATTTTGTCGTGTAATGATAACACATAACCCAAACGTCTATTTTATAATGATCTTGTTTTTACTATTTCCAACATTTTAGACTAACACTTTCATGTGCACGACCTGCAGAAATTGCTAGAGATAAGATGACAGGGTAACACACATCGGTGTGCTGGCACAATGCAGTATGACAAGCACACACTCTATGGTACGTAGATAAGAGCTGAGATTGCCTGGACATATGGTCCGTATGCCAGGATAAACGAATAAACGAAGTCATTTTACTTGTAATCAAACATATGGTCCGTATGCCAGGATAAACGAATAAACGAAGTCGTTTTACTTGTAATCAAACATATGGTCCGTATGCCAGGATAAACGAATAAACGAAGTCATTTTACTTGTAATCAAACATGAATTCAACGGTATCCTCTTCAAAACGTCAACTCTCCACGCATCAGTTCACTAACGAAGGAGGTTGCTTGCTCTTGATTTAAAACGTGTTGTGTCCTCTTGGTCCATGAGGTCCACGCTGTCCTTGTTTTCTTTTGGAGATGGAAGGCCTACTTTTTATGACTTTTAACTGTCAAGGGTTTTTAACATGCGCAGCGTGCACACGTGACCTCCTGTTTTTCGCGGTTGGCCAAGAGGGTAGACTTTAGTTCGCATTACCACAACACCAGAAGAAAGTAAACGCACGAAAATATCACGTATTCGAAGATAGACCTTCCTCTGGCAGGGATCGATCCCTTCTTGTCCGAAGACCAACGTCTCCGCTCTTAGACCACCAGGTCCGCGCTTGTTTACTAAAAGCTAATATCACATTTTTTTATTTTATTTACATATTTATTATATTATAACACAAGCAAGAATCATTAAGATACAGACCTTCATTAATGGATGCTTGTGAAGAATAAAAGCATGGAAGTGTCAGGACAAAATCACTAACATAGAATTATGGAAAAGTACCAGTCAAATACCAGTGGATAGAGAGATATAACGAAGACGATGGCGTTGGACAGGACACACACTGCGGAAGCCAACTGAGAGTATTACACAACAGGGATTTTTTTTTTTATCTCCAACGAAAGAGACACAAAGGAAGACCAAAATATTCTCGAAGAAGATAGATGGAAGCAAAGATGAAGATGATGGGCAAGACATGGGATAATCTTAGAAGATTTGCAAGAAACAGAACGGCTTGGAAAGTGTTTGTTGAAGACCTACGCTCCACAGGGAGCTGCAAGGTAGAGGAGGAACAGTCTCACATTTAAAAAGAAAACGCCTTTAAAAACCCATTTATTATTTTATGGCGAGCTACTTTCCCGTTTTCTGTCCTCAAAAAAAGTGCACTCAGTTCACACATATACAGATTTACAAAGTCCATAACTTCTTCTTCTATCCTTCCTTTCTACTGGGAGTATTACAAGACAGGTCGTATTTGAAATTCCCCAAAAGAGGCAAAAGAAAAGTCAACATTATTCTTGAAGGATGTATGTGGAAGAAGAATAAAGAAGATGAGGAAGACATTAAGTTTTCTTTAAAGAACAGAACCGAACTTGGAAAGATTTTTTTTTTTTGGTTGAGACTTATGCTACACAGGGAATTGAAAAGGAAAATGATAAGAATTGGGCTAGCTTCTATTATATTATTAATGGTTCTAGATAGCAGTTTTTCGTATCACTAAATGAGGCAAGTCATGGCGACAACAAGCTCACACTTACACCAGATCTCATTTCTTATGCATATCGAGCTGACTGTGCTCGAGAAGTCTAGTTCTGGCCTAAAGTCTCCCTGTTCATCATCATCATCATCATCATCATTATCATCATCATCATCATCATTATCATCATCATCATCATCATTATAATCAAGTACCACGCCTCCAGGCATAGGTGATCACACTTTTCCACAACATTCGATCTCGACAGTTATTTATCATTTCTGTTGTTGATCTTCTGCCAAGCCATTCTCTTCAGCTGTCTAATATATTTTCTTTTTGCTTCCCTCTATCTCTTCGACCCTCAATTTTCTCAGTTATCACAATATATTCCAGCTGCTCCCTTCTCATTACATGGCCAAAATAATTATGATTGTTTCTTCCTAAGTTTGGAAATTAGCTCTCTCTTTGCTGTGGCCTTTTTCAAAACGTTTTCTTTACTCTTCATAGCTGTCCATGATATTCTCAAAATTTTTCTGTAAAACTAGATTTCTACAGCCTCCATTGATTTTCTTGTCTGTTGTTTTATTGTCCATGATTCACACCCATATGTTAAGACTGGCTCGACATAACATTTAAGAACTCTTTTTCTTGTTCTATTGTCAAAAATGGATTGCACAGTATGTTCTTCATTTCTTGGAAAGCTTCTCTTGCCGGAGCCAGTCTGCATCTCACTCCCTGTTACCAGCGAGGTATCAATGGTCTTGAACCCATACCTATCTCCACGTCAACTGTCCCACTTCTAGCGTCTGCATGTTTGTTTTTATTGGTACTGGAGAATACTGGTCGCACGCCAAGTGCTGTCGCCATGTGGTGCTCAATTCAAAATTATTTTACTCCCACCTCTTTCCTTTATTCTGATAGAAAAACAAAGTTTTTTGATCCCACAGAGAACTGAACCCACTTCATTTGGAAGATGGCTGGTTTTAATCCATTCACCCATTCTCTCACATGGGGTTGAACCTCATTTTCCGTTTATTTACATTTTATTCTTTCTGGAATCGGCTTTTCTCCGAAACTTACCGAACCGCTGTTTCTCTACGACCTAGATGCCTATAATGAAGCTACTGCGCCATATTTGGCGATCATGTGTTATGATTTCTTAGGAAGTTATATTATAACCGAAACTTATTAGGAACACTTTTAAGTGAAATCTTCAATTGTTCGAGTTGTGTTCTCGGATCTCATCACATAACCGTCGGCCTGTTTGACCAATATACGTCTTATGACGGGAATAAAAACAATTAAAATATAAAAACAATGATGCGTTATCGTGTATAAAGGGAGCACCAATTTCATAGTGGCAAAGCGACAGAGTGTCAACGCGTTGGATGTGGATGAAGTGAAAGTGTGTTGAAACCCAGCTTGAACAGTAAAGGGAAAGTGAGAATGCTTTACAGAATTTGTGAAGGTAGTGACGAGCACTCACCCCCTCACTTTCACACGATGAGGTCTAGTTCGCTAAAATGTCTTCACTCCTTTAGAATATTACATTTGTTACGACTCATACTCGACGTATATTTGAGATATAAATAAATATGTGTTGGTTATATAGTAGACCACGTTGAGTTTCAACTGAAATATAAAACACTTTACGAAAGCAGGTAAAACTAACTTGTAAAAGATCAAATGAAACAAAGATAGGATGTAAATTTTAACATAGAAACGTGGAAATTTTAAACATGACTGATGGTTTTACTAAAGATCGTGACTTTTAAATATCATGACTCGCTAAGTTTGCCTGTTACCTACAATTATGATGATGTGTATGCCAAGTATAATTGCCATAGTGTAAATGCCAAGTATAATTAGGATAGTGTACATGCCAAGTATAATTAGGATAGTGTACATGTCAAGTATAATTATATATAACGAAATGTATGTTTTTATAAACAATATCAATATATTGTTTGTTTCTTCGCTTCTCCTTGAGTTCCACTAATTGGTGAGTTCAATCTATTTTGCGGCAAGACTACATTAAAGCGCTTAACGTTTGTTGACGTTGGAAGTTCCAATATCAGTTTGTTGTACAATTATTTAACATTGTCCTTGCATTGCGCGAGGCGTATAGTCGTTATCTAGATACGTGATTTAGCAACAAACAACGAGGCGTATAATCGTTATCTAGATACCTGATTTAGCAACAAACAACGAGGCGTATAATCGTTATCTAGGCACCTGATTTAGCAACAAACAACGAGGCGTATAATCGTTATCTAGGCACCTGATTTAGCAACAAACAACGAGGCGTATAATCGTTATCTAGGCACCTGATTTAGCAACAAACAACGAGGCGTATAATCGTTATCTAGGCACCTGATTTAGCAACAAACAACGAGGCGTATAATCGTTATCTAGGCACCTGATTTAGCAACAAACAACGAGGCGTATAATCGTTATCTAGGCACCTGATTTAGCAACAAACAACGAGGCGTATAATCGTTATCTAGGCACCTGATTTAGCAACAAACAACGAGGCGTATAATCGTTATCTAGGCACCTGATTTAGCAACAAACAACGAGGCGTATGGTTGTTATCTAGGTACCTGATTTAGCAACAAACAACGAGGCGTATAATCGTTATCTAGGTACCTGATTTAGCAACAAACAACGAGGCGTATAATCGTTATCTAGGCACCTGATTTAGCAACAAACAACGAGGCGTATAATCGTTATCTAGGTACCTGATTTAGCAACAAACAACGAGGCGTGTGATCATGAGGGGGTCCCCGTCCTTCTCCTTCATCTTTGCTAACGTCCTTAAAGATGGATGCTTAATAAATAGCAATAATCAATACTAACAAGAAAATTCTCCGCTAATACAGTAATAAAATATAAGTAATGGTCACACCGAAGAGACAATCATCACCACTAAGTAGCATTAAAAAATGTGGTTATCGGGGGCCTCCCCGGTATCACTGCAAACGAATTAAAATCCATAATTGCTCAACCGCACGTGCCAGCGTGATCATCCGAATCTCATCTCCCAAAGAAAGAAAGGTAACTGTAGTCTCTATCGTAGCAGTCTCAGCACACGCCAAAAGACATAAGGCGAAGCCGCGCAGAAAGTGAACACAGCCAACTGTTCCCTGTCATACGATATCATCATTCATCGTAAACAATTGGAATATCGAAACATGATCAAAACGGATGAGAAACACAACTCACGGTGTGCACAACTGACAAAATAATGGAAAAGAGAGATGGCGGACGACAAAGAGAAAAGCTAGAAAGCTTGCTATCGTGGCATGGAAAACTCTCAGCAGCAGAATTGGTACAATGCGCTGTGGATACAAACTGCGTAATGTCATGATCGCCTACGCCAACCGGTATAGCACATGATAGTAACGGAAATATGGGGAAAGTCATTGTTTTGTTACAATTATTTGTGTACAAAAGCGGCATAAAAAGCTGCGAATGAATACAATTTGATATGCTCACGAAGAACAGATACCATTGGGTTAATGATATAAATGCTGGCGGGAGATGACAACACCTCTACACCACTTGCGTTAAGATGTTCGGCAACAACAGCTTATATAAAGTCCTACTGCATCTTCACATTATGCCTCTGAAACAGAATAACCAGTGTCGCCACACGGTTAAAGGTCAAAGGGTTAAGGTAGTATAACAACGATCGTCATTGGGGTAAATATAACAGCCGGTTGTAAATCACAACTAACATACGTCCACATTCATCATCATCAAGTACCGGGCCTGCTGGCGTAGGTGATCATGTCTCTCCACAACTTTCGATTCGACAGTTATTTATCATTTCTTGTTGTTGACCCTCTGCCAAGCCATTCTCTTAAGCTGTCTGGTATTACTTTCTCTTTGCTTCCCTCTATCTCTTCGTCCCTCAATTTTTCGAGTTGTTACACTATGTTCCAGTTGTTCTCCTCTCATTACATGGCCAATAAATGATGATTGTTTCTTCCTAATATTGGAAATTAGCTCTCTTTTTGCTTTGACCTCTTTCAGAAAATTTTCATTACTCTTCTTAGCTGTCCATGGTATTCTCAAAATTTTTCTGTAAAAACCACATTTCTAACCACCCTCTCGGCTTCGTAGGTTGGCTGCAATGGAGCGTCATTCCGCTGTCTATTGATTTGATAGAGGAGGTTGTCATAGGCTGACTTGTCCATATTTTGATGTTACTTGTCCATATTTTGATGTTACTTGTCCATGTTAGTCTTAGTCTACCTCTGCCTCTTTTACCTTGTATTTTCCCTTCCAATATTACTTTTAGTAGGCTACTGTATCTTTTAACATGCCGCAAAAATCTCATTTGTCTTGTTTGAATTATGTTATGTAGTAAATCATAATTGCAATTAAGTAAACACAAATCTTAGATGATTGAGCTGGATAGGACACATACTGCGGAAGCCAACTAAGAATATTACACAACAGGTCCTTTTTTAAATCCCCAAAGAAAAAGACAAAGAGGAAGACCGAAATATTCTTGAAGAAGATAGATGGAAGCAGAGATGAAGATGATGGGGAAGATATGGAGTGATTTTAAAAGAATGGCAAGAGACAGAACGGATTGGAAAGTGTTTGTTGAAGACCTATGCTCCAAAGCGAGCTGAAAGGTAGAAGAAGAAGAAGAGAAAGAGGAAACACATAATTGATTCGACTGGAGCTCTATGATTGCTCAATCTCTTTGCTCTGGCATCTTTCTGGTAGACGATATTCCAGGTGAGCTAAAATGATCAATGACTGGATAAGAACAAATAAATTGGCATTAAATGGGAAAGGATGGCGTAAGATAGTGAGGAACCTATTATGTTAAGACTGGAGACAAATAATAATAAATGAATATTATTATGTGGGAAACTTCATAGGCGATAATCAGCGCATCATTTCAGAGGAAGAGGTATGTTTACAGCACTCGGAAAAAATGACAAATAATCAACAACAGAAAAAAAAAAACAATACATTGTCCGAAACAGAATCGAACCCGTAGTCAGTGGCACTAACATGTAGATATAGATAATTGTTCTTCGTGGTGTGTTGTTGTTGTCCCTGCTTTCTGAAGAAGGCTCCTAGCCTAAACGTCAGTATTGTATTGTATTCCCTATTTGTAAAGCTGTCACCATACCTTGGAGTGTCTAACACTCCCCATCACTGGCTCAGTGGCAGAGCGCCCCGTCACGAAAAACCAAACGCTAGGGAACACTGCCAACTCAGCTAACTAAATAAGAGCCGTCATAAAGGCTTCCACGAGGGTCGAAGGGATCAGACGATTCTAGGCTAGGGAAGGCAAGCTTCATCACGTATGCTTGTCAATCTTAATTAGCAGCGCGCAAATGTGAGGCAGTTTGGATCGGATTGGGAAAAGCAGTTGAGATGGATGTGTGGAAGAAAGTGGCGTGGGAGTCATGTTGACGATTCTGTGAGAAATGACTCACAGACAGCCTCAGATATCGTTTCTATGCAGAACACATAAAAACACAAGCAAGCTGTCTCCACGCAGGAAAACAAAAACATGTTGATTTGTGCCAAAATTGCTTTTCAGTGTTGCAATCTTCCGAAATGTTACCAGCAAAAAGACGTTAGAGAGAGAGAGAGAGAGAGAGAGAGAGAGAGTTAGAGGGAAAAAGTGAATAGACAAGATTCATCATCGTGTGCCCTCTCCGCAACGAAGGTTGGCTACCATGGATCGCCATTCTACTCTGTTTCTTGCTTTGATGGTGCAGGCTGACATAGATTGACTTGCCCATCTTTTGATGTTACTCGTCCATGTTAGTCTTGGTCTGCCTCTGCCTCTTTTGCCTTGTATTTTTCCTTCCAATATTACTTTTAGTAGGCTGTTGTGTCTTTTAACATGCCCCAAAAATTTAATTTGTCTTCTCTTAATTGTGTTCAGCAGTTCTCTTTTTATTTTCAGTTGTTTTAAAACTTCATCGTTTGTTATCTTTTGTTTCCATCCAATTCTACCTATTCTTCTATAAATCCACATTTCAAAGGCTTCAATTTTCTTTTCTGTTTTCTTGTCTAATGTCCATGTTTCTGCACCATACAGGAATATTGAGAAGATGCAACATTTTGCCATTCTTAGCTTCAGCCCTGCTGATATTTGTTTTGTTGTTGGTATATTTTTCATGGCATTAAAATTACTTTTTGCCATACCTATTCTTTTGTTTATTTCAGTTTTGCATTTTCCGTCATTGGTTATAGTATGTCCTAGGTAGTTGTAACTCTGGACTGTCTCCAGATGTGTTCCCTCAACTGTGATATTTAATTGTAAGTCTTGAGAATTTTCTTTGTTTATGATCATAGTTTTAGTCTTTTTGATATTCATTTCTAGTCCATATTTTTTGCTTGTTGTGTTTATCACATTAAGCAATTGTTGTAGGTCTTTAGGATTTTCTGCTAGTAGTACAGTATAATTTTGTCAATTGGTGTCAAAAGTACATTTATATCCTCCCTCATCTCTATATAGTACATTTATATCCTCCTTCATCTGGGCAACTTACATTATCCTCTCTTGACATTGCCCTTTCCTTTAGTTTAAAACCTCATCTCGACTTTCACGGTCGATCCAAATGAGTTTTAGAAGAGCTCTTCAATCTATGGAAATAGAAGAGGCGAGAAACACAAGGAAACATGGAAACATGTAACAGACAACATAGATTAGGTGAAGAGAGGAATGCACAGAAAATGTTGAAGAAATGTGTTCCACGAGGAATTGAAAGATGGATAATGATGACGATGATGATTACGTTAGGTATAATCTACTCCCGGTAGATGAGACGACCGGTCGTCATAGAGATGAGACCGTAATTGGTTAGGGCTGCCTAACCATAAATATTTATACATAATGCTTTTGATATCTAACTAACATGTTGTGCCGTATAAACAGGTAAAACACTTACTAAAGACCGGATAGAGAGAGAAAGAAAGAGAGAGAGGCGCGAAAAGAGAAATAAAAGAAGGTTAGAAAAAAGTGTATGGAAGAGAAACAGAAATTGAGTAAAGAAAGAATGTGTGTGAGAGAGAAAGAGAAAGTAATATGAAAAAAGGGATCAGACAAGAGCGAGAGAGAGAGTGGGGTGGCATAGAAAAAGAGAGAAAGAGAGAGATATTAGAGTGCTCCAAATAGTCAGCAAAATATGCATCTTGTGTCGTCTTTTTCGAATCCTAAACATACTGAACTTGTCAATCATTTACCTTTCCTTTCTTTCTTTCTTTCTTTCTTTCTTTCTTGCTTTCTTTCTTTATTTATTTATTTAGTTAGTTATTTGTTTCTTTCTTTATTTCTTTTTCGTAAACCAAAACACTCCGAGCTAGCCATTCTGGTCTCGTCTCAGTCATTTCTTCCCCCCCCCCCCCCCCATGTAGCCTTCCACTCCATGAAACCTTCCACTCCATGAAACCTTCCACTCCATGAAGCCTTCCACTCCATGTGAAGCCTTCCACTCCATGTGAAGCCTTCCACTCCATGTGAAGCCTTCCACTCCATGTGAAGCCTTCCACTCCATGAAACCTTCCACTCCATGTGAAGCCTCCACTCACATCACTCCAGAAACACGAATCTTCCCCACAAAAACAAAAAAAACCAAGCATTTACGTTCCTCCATTGTGTCATTCCCTACTGGGAATGGGTTCTCTCAAATTCCTTCTGCATTTGCTGACGTGTTTTATTTCCCAATGGACGTTCATTTTAACTCGCGCATCATCTTCTTCTTGTTCGTCTTGTTCTGCTTTTGTTTTGTGAAAAAGAAACGTGGACGGAGAGTGTCTCTTCTGGTCGACATACTTCCTGTTTCAAAAGTGTTTGGTAATCGTCAATGTTGTTTGAAATCTCTGCATACAGTGTGTTGTGTACTTGCATTATTGAAGTAGGGAGATATTTCGTTCGGAATTATTTGTGGTTTTGCCTTGTCTTAAAATGGCAAAACTGATACAGTAGTCTGATTTGAAAAGTTATTAAGTAACGTGTAGAATATAGGAAATGTGCAGTCAGTCCTGACACGTAGAAGCGAATCCTGAGCACTCGAGTTCCACGGGTACTGGCCTAATTCACCGTTATTACTGCAAACGAATGAAAATCCGTAATTGTTCAACCGCCAGTGCCAGTGAAATCATCCGAATTAACATCTCATCGAATATAAAACAAAGAAAGGCAGTTGCAGTCTCCTTCATAGCAGCTACACCACACGCCAAAAGACATAAGACCATGCGGAACCGAAAGTGAACGCAGCTGAACTGTTATTCGTCATACGATATCATCATTCATCGTAAGCAATCTGAATATAGAAACACCATCCGGATGAAAAGCACAGCACTCGGTGTGCACAGAGCACTAAACTCAGTAACTCCGGCAGCAAGCAGGACTTGGTTTATGAAGAAACTGCAACAAGGAACACTTTTCAGACAGTGCCTCAATAGTTTATGCCGCCTATCCGCCATATTGACGGGAAGTCCAGTCATGTAGGTCAAACTAAAGATTAGGAAAGAACGCGCTGAAACATTTGAAATGTTGCACGCATTTGGCATTGACGCAAGAGATTAGATATTTATTAGGAACGATCATCATGAAAACGTTTGCATATGTACGACACCTGAGATGTTGATTAGAACAGAGCTGAGAAAGTGTGCACATGTTCTACCAAGGGATAAACTAATTACATGCACTGAACATTGGATGCTAGTCAATGCCATTGTTGTTAGACTCTGATGGGTCAACGCCAACCATATCTCAAGCCCGTGGGTTGAGAAGGTTTTCCAGGAAAAAGAGAACTAAAAAATTGTGACGTTTTCAGCTATGCGAGCTGTAGGCGGGTGACGTCATTTTACCCACAACTACCCCAGCTCTTCCCGACTAGACTACCGACGTTCGGACAACCCGTGTTCGATTCCCGCTGGGAGCAGTGTGAATTGTACTCGTGGTTGGAAATTAAAAAAAAAAAATTACCCCCACGGTCGACCCAGCCGTTGGCAGAAATGGGTACCAGGGTATTATCCTGGGAAGGTGAGGAATGTCGCTTCGCATCTGAGTTTCGATGCTTGAGGCTACACTATACAGAAATATCCGAACATTTCTGGATAGGCGGTCGAGCACATATGGGTGTAAACTCGCGTGCTAAGACGCCGGTTCATGTCTCGTACTTTACCTTTACCTTTACCTTTACCTTTACCTTTACCTTTACCTTTACCTTTACCTTTACCTTTACATTTACCCCAGCTCGCAGTGCTGAAAACGTCAAAAACTGTGGGTGATCCCTCTCATCTCGCGGACTTGAGATATAGATGGCGTCGGCTGGACTGACTATTTACGAGAGTTGTGATAGGCTTTGAAGGAATTTGTTGTTGTTGAAAGAGCATGATTTCTTGACTGAGAGAAGGAAGAGATTTCAGTTGTTTGTTTTTTTTAAATAGAGATCTGTGCTTATTAGAGAGATCAGGGCTAGGAGTTTAGAGATTACATAGTGTAATAGAGTTAGAATTAGTTGGAATACTTGGTTACCATAAGCAAAATACAAGGAAAGAGAGATCGCGGACGACAAAGAGGGAAAATACTAGATAGTTTGGTGTCATGGCATGGCAAACAGTCAACAACAGAACTGATACTAAGCACTGTAGATAGAAGATTGTGGATGGACATGATCGCCTACGCCAACCGGTATGACACATGATGATGATGATGAATAGAGTTAGACAATTAAATAGGAAATGGTTATATAAGAGAATCAATGAAGGTGAGATTACTTGGGTGAGGCAGGGAGAAAATGAACATATATGAGAGGTAGTCAGAATAAGGCAGATAGACGACGAATAAACGTGGGCCTAAGAAGGTTTTAAGTGACAAATCAATTAGCACAGAGTGATCAAAGACACGCATGATTGGTAATTCACGATATTGTTGGGGAAAGTGAGAAAGAAAGGTAAGAATTAGGAGTAACATTTATGATCACTAACACCATATTCCCTATACGCCAGATGGCGTGACGGGGGTACTTTATTTTTGTTTACTAGGAGACACAGATGTGCTAAAAGTTGATGAGCCAGGCGATTTGAAGATGACTTGATTCACGATCCAAGTTCTGATGAGTCAGGTTGTGTTTAAGATGGCAATAGCGAGGCTAATATCTAGAATGGAAAGTTCGCTGATATTAGAGTCCGTCGGCCAAGAATGTTTGGTATATTCATAGCATAGATACACAGTGTGATTATTTAGTCAGGTAGATTAGAAGTTTCGTTTATAAGTGACTTTCATTAACTTAAATCAAGGGAATAAGAAAATAGTTGTAGCAAGTCGACGGGTTTCATGAATTTTAGGAATGTATTTTGTTGAGGTGAAGCAATCCGCAAGGACAGGTGTGTTCTTTTTGTTTTTGTTTTCTTCTGTTTGGGATTAAAACAAAGATTGATTGAATAATTAAACCCATGATTGCATTTTGCTTTTACCAATAAAAATAGTGATGCTAACAGTAGTGATAATAATTTTAATAATAATAATAATATTATTAATAATAATAATAATAACATTAACAGTGGTATAATAATAATACTGATAATAAAAGTAGTAATAATAATAATAACAACAACAATCTCAATAATAATAAAAATATTAATAATAATAAAACATTGGTCGTTGGAAAAATGTAATTGTTTTAGCTAAAATTGTTTGTGGGTGTCCGGTTAGCGCAATCGATAGGCGGTTGGCTTACCACGGCAACAGCCGGGGTTCGTACCCTGGCGAGGACACCTGGGTTTTACTAATTCCCTAAAAAAATTAGTGGGAGCCGCGATAGCTCAGTGGTTAGTGAACTGGACTACTACGGACAAGGGGTAGGGTTCGATCCCAACCGACGGCTCCGGGTTCACCCAGCCTTAAAATGGGTACCGGATTTTTTCTGGGAAAGTAAAGCAGCACGGGCGTAATAAGTAAGTAAGTAAAGTACCCCCCGTCACGCCAAGTGGCGTATAGGGAAATATGGTGTTAGTGACCCTATATTTTACAGACCTTCAGCACATGATTTTTGGGGTAATGTGGTCAGTATTACGCCCGTGCTGCTTTACTTTCCCAGAAAAATCCGGTACCCATTTAAGGCTGGGTGAACCCGGAGCCGTCGGTTGGGATCGAACCCTACCCCTTGTCCGTAGTAGTCCAGTTCACTAACCACTGAGCTATCGCGGCTCCCACTAATTTTTAGGGAATTAGTAAAACCCAGGTGTCCTCGCCAGGGAACGAACCCCGGCTGTTGCCGTGGTAAGCCAACCGCCTATCGATTGCGCTAACCGGACACCCACGGGCGTAATACCGACCACATTACCCCAAAAATCATGTGCTGAAGGTCTGTAAAATATAGGGTCACTAACACCATATTTCCCTATACGCCACTTGGCGTGACGGGGGGTACTTAAAAAAAATTGTTTGTAGACGTTTGTTGCCTAAATTAAATCATGAAATCAGCACACAAACTTGAAGACAGTTAAACGCAACAAGTGAAAACATCTGGAATCCTGTATCAGATTAAGCGTGCCGTATTATCATATAAAAATAATGCAAACTTCATTCCTCTTAAGAAAAATTGAAGGCTTCAAATTCCCATCCAAACATCAGAACTGATAAATCTAATTTCGTGTTTCTGCAACCGCCCAGTTGTTCATAAACTAGTGAAAACAGACAACTTTACATTCCTAAAATGAAGCAGACAAATTTCAAGATTAGATTTTAAATGTCTTCTCTCTTCACGTTCTAAAAGGAGAGTGGAAACATTGACTGTGAACACCAGAGATGGTGTTAAGAGAATCAAATGTTTAACTGGTCTACGGATTGTGAACACCAGAGATGGTGTTACGAGAATCAAATGTTTAACTGGTCTACATATTGTGAACAAGAAAGATGGTGTTACGAGAATCAGATGTTTAACTGGTCTACAGATTGGGAACAAGAGAGATGGTGTTACGAGAATCAAATGTTTGACTGGTCTACAGATTATGAACACCAGAGATGGTGTTACGAGAATCAAATGTTTGACTGGTCTACAGATTATGAACACCAGAGATGGTGTTACGAGAATCAAATGTTTGACTGGTCTACAGATTGTGAACACCAGAGATGGTGTTACGAGGATCACATGTTTAACTGGTCGACAGATTGTGAACTAGAGAGATGGTGTTAAGAGAATCAAATGTTTAACTGGTCTACAGATTGTGAACACCAGAGATGGTGTTACGAGAATCAAATGTTTGACTGGTCTACAGATTGTGAACACCAGAGATGGTGTTACGAGAATCAAATGTTTGACTGGTCTACAGATTATGAACACCAGAGATGGCGTTAAGAGAATCAAATGTTTGACTGGTCTACAGATTGTGAACAAGAGAGATGGCGTTAAGAGAATTAAATGTTTGACTGGTCTACAGATTGTGAACAAGAGAGATGGCGTTAAGAGAATCAAATGTTTGACTGGTCTACAGATTGTGAACAAGAGAGATGGCGTTAAGAGAATCAAATGTTTGTTTGGTCTACAGATTGTGAACAAGAGAGATGGCGTTAAGAGAATCAAATGTTTGACTGGTCTACAGATTGTGAACAAGAGAGATGGCGTTAAGAGAATCAAATGTTTGACTGGTCTACAGATTGTGAACAAGAGAGATGGCGTTAAGAGAATCAAATGTTTGACTGGTCTACAGATTCTGAACACCATAGATGGTGTTAAGAGAATCAAATGTTTGTTTGGTCTACAGATTGTGAACAAGAGAGGTGGCTTGTAGAGAATTAAACGTTTGACTGATCTACATAACCGATCTAGTTCTGATTTGAGACTACATTTATAGTGTCTTGTGTCTTACAAAACTAAGTCAAAGTGAAGCTATTGTTTCACTACTTTTGTTCTTCCTGTCTACGTGAACTTGTGACCTTAAATGTTTCTCCTTCTCCTTTCCTTCCTCTCTTTCCTTTCAGCGCCGAAGGAAGTTATAATTCGGGATATTTTGCTCTTCTGTTGGTCTCTGCTGACGCAATATTTCTTAATAGTGTTTTTTTTTTTAAATATTCAATGAATCCATTTTTTTAGTTGTTGGCCCTTGAGTCTGGTGTTCTCGCAGCGTTTATTAAAAACTCGTGTTGTGTTTTGGTATTTCTGTCTTATCAAATGACCAAACCATGTTATCTGTTGTTTCTTTATATAATCAGTGGCGGATGATATTTTTTTTCTCAAACCTAAATGTTTTGTTTATTTAATTATTTCTGTTGTTTGTGAATTACACAGGAGATTTCTGGACACGTGTGCCCTAGAGCACGGTTTGGAGTCCTAATCTGGACACGTGTGCCCTAGAGCACGGTTTGAAGTCCTAATCTGGACACGTGTGCCCTAGAGCACGGTTTGAAGTCCTAATCTGGACAGTCTATTCTTTTCTGTTTGTGGATTATCCCGAGTTCTGTAAAAATAGCTCTGTTCTTCTGTCAATCATGTGTATTTCTCGTCACGGAATTTCTCCAGTAATAAATATTTGTTTTTTTTTAAATTGTCACAAAATATTTTTTTCTACAAATCGGACGAAGATGGATGGATTTGAATTACGACAGTCAAAGAATTTGTCTTTTTAACTGGGTTGCTGTAAAAACTGTAACCAAATCTCATGGAGACTACACTTTTAATGTGGCTTTTATTCACCAACACTCGTAGAGACCATTGATACATCCCTGAAATGTGAAAAATGCATAGCGATAGTTATTTATAGTTAACAAGTTATATGTGTACATAGTATCCTTCACTATGTTCAAACGCATGATAGGTAATTTTTTTTTAATTTCCTAATATTCGTTCTTTTGTAAACTATGTTTGCTTATTTTTTATGTTGTTGTTTGCTCAAAATCAAAGGGAGGTAAATTAATTAGCTAGGCCTCTAGTTTTTAGGTCTCTATTTGCCACCAATTTTGGCAAATTAACGCACAGAACATGGTGAAATATCATTTGATAAACACTAACATTTATCGTATAATACATCAATCGGTGGGAGCCGCTTTAGCTCAGTGGTTAGTGAACTGGACTACAAAGGACAAGGGGTAGGGTTCGATCCAAACCGACGGCTTCCGGGTTCACCCAGCCTTAAATGGGTACCGGATTTTTTGGGGAAAGTAAAGCGGCGCGGGTGTAATACCGACCACATTACCCCAAAAATCATGTGCTGAAGGTTTGTAAAATTTATGGTCACTAATACCATATTCCCTATACGCCACTTGGCGTGACTGGGCTACTTTACTTTCTTTTTTTTTTTAACATCAATCGGTGCGTTTAACACTTTCATGTGTGCCTGAAACTTGTGCAGGAGAAAGGGATCGACAATGCGAGGTGCCTTCGCAAAATAATAAACAAAACAAAGTAACCAAATCAAATGTCCTGATGCTAAATGTCCTAAGCTTCCATCAATTTTTAATTTTAGCAACTTTCAGGGGTCGAAAACTAAGATGAAAGAGACATGTTACAAGAATGATCAATACTCACGTCCCTAAACAAAAATTATTTGGGGATACAAAGAATGGAAACGATCTGTGGGAAGACCAAGGCAAAGATTCGTATATGTCTACAGTCATTGAGGGTTTTCTCAATTGGTGGACTAGACATAAACACAAGCTTGTATGTGACGGCTCTACAACATGAGGACAACACGTGATGGTCACAAATGTTTGTCATGTCCTCGTTTATTAAAGCTGTCACACATAATTCTATGTTTATGTTTTGTCCACATTCCAACCGTCTTTACAGCTGCCTCCCACAATGTCATTTACTTCAGCCTATTTTGGACAAAACAGGAAGTCTGATTGGCGATCGTGAATAAACCAAGGAAATGGTACACTATTAGAACAAATTTAGAACAATAGAGGAACAAAAAAACTGAAATCAAAGTTAGTACGTAACAAACTATAAAAATGGTGAGGTTACACCACCAAAATATACCGTGTTCATTAGGCTGTCGGTGGGAGCCGCAATAGTTGTATGTGAACTGGACTAGGTTCAATCCTGATTGACGTCTTCCCAATTCACCCAACTTTACATGAATGGGCACTGATTTTTGTTCCAGGAAAGAAAAGCGGCACCGGCGTAATAGCGACTGCACTACTCCAAAAATGATGTGCCAAAGGTCTATAAAAAATATAGACACTAACACAACAATTTTCTATGTACGCCACTTGACGTGACGGGGCTCTTTACTTTTACTTTTTACTTTGCCAAAAGAAAAGTTGCTTGGTAAAACAGGGGCTGAAAGTGAGCACGAGACAACAGCTTGTCTGTAATCATCATCAAGTATCATGCTTGCTGGCGTAGGTGATCTTGTCTCTCCACAACTTTCGATCTCGGCAGTTATTTATCGTTTCTGTTGTTGACCTTCTGCCAAGCCATTCTATTAAGCTGTTTGGTATCTTTTCTCTTCGCTTCTCTCTATCTCTTCGTCCGTCAATTTTCACAGTTGTCACAGTATATTATAGCTGTTCCCTTCTCATTGCATGGCCAAAAAATGATGATTGTTTGTTCCTAATATTGGAAATTAGCTCTCTTTTTGCTTTGGCGTCTATCAGAACGTTTTCGTTACTCTTCTTAGCTGTCATGGTATTCTCAATACCATTCTATAATACTACATTTCTACATCCTCCAGTGATGTATGTTGTCCTATTGTCAGTGATGTATGTTGTCTTATTGTCCATGATTCACGTCCATATGTTAAGACTGGCTCTTCATAACAATTAAGAACTCGTTTTCTTCTTGTCTGTGAAGGTGAACACAGTTCTTTAAGCAATCTGGAAACTATTTTGTTAGAACTAACGCGTGCACGAGAGTTTCCCGTATCAGATGACATACAAATTACCTGTCGACAGAATATAAGAGAAAAAAAAAGAATTTAGAGAGAAATGTCACTGACAAAGAAAGAATACACACAAGGTAGAACGACAAGACATGGGAACACACTTTTTGGGGAAGGAGCTTTGGTCAAGGAGAAGAATGGATCAACATTTTAGTGAAAAAATGTGAAACTGTTCTTAACAAATTATTGAGGAAAGTTCAGAGCTCATCGAAACAGAGACGTAGATGTTGTAGAAACGAGGTCTTGTTGATTCAGGACAATTACGTCATGATGACGGGTGTATGGACAACAGGGTGCACAAAAATGAACGGAATTCTCTCTAATAAACGAGCGGTGAGGAGAAGCAGCCTGTCAGTCTCGAGAGATACGGGTTTTCATTTCTTTTTCATTTTGAAGTTTACTTTGAAGCGCGTGGATTTGTTGTTTACTGTTATGTGCCCTTTGATTTTGCGATGTGCCGGATTTTAGCTTCAATAATGCTTGGATATCCAGAGAGAGAGAGTGAGAGAGAGAGGTAGAGGATATCACTTTCATAGAAAGAGTGCCCTTGAAATCTGCAGGCCATACACGTCATTCTGGAATGTCAATAAATATCATGGGTCATCTACCTTAGTTATCAAGGGTCCTCACTCCCTCCCTCCCTACCTTCCTTCCTTCCTTCCCTCCTTCCAATCATTCATTTTTTCTTGCACTCGACGACTACACCTCTTCCTCGTATGTCATTAAATGGACGTAATGTGGACCTTGCTAGGTGTTTGGGGAATATGGTATTAGTGGCCATATTTGTCTATGTCCACGGCACATTTTTTGGGTGATGTGTTCGGTATCACGCCAGGCCGCCTTTACTTCCCAGAAAAATCTCTGGTACCAATTTTTAGAGGTTGGGTGAACCTCGGAGCCTTGTCAGTCCGAAAAAAAATCAGCCACTACTGGGGATCGAATCAGGACGTTTCTGGTCAGGAAGCGAGCACACTAGCCACTAAGCCACCGAGACCACATCATCCTAAAAATAATGTTCTGAATGTCTATGCAAAATATGGGCTCTAACACCATATTCCCTATACGTCACGTGGCATGACGGGGCTCTTTTCATCTTTGTTTTCATTCTACAGTAGCAAGATAATATTAGATCAGCGAACAACAGCTCGTCACATTACTCCAAGTGCTCACATTGTTCTAGAAACATATTAACCATTCTAACCAAGAACCAATCTGGTCAAGCGTATAGGGATTGAGAGGAAGAAAACCCAGTACCCAAAAAGTCGTGCTGGCTGAAATCGGATGCACTGGGCCACTGGCGCAGAACACGGTGCAACGTTTTAACGGGTGTTCAATCAGAGTGGATCTGGCGGGCTCTAATTGTGATGTTCTGTCTGTGGGGGCGATCAACACACTTAACCTAACAGCTGACTTCATGTGAGAGTCTGGGATCCTGCTCTGATTGAGTCCTGATCGCAGAGAGAGAGAGAGAGAGAGAGAGAGAGAGAGAGAGAGAGAGATCTTTTGTACATCTTTCGTCTGAGGTTAACAATGTTCCCAAATATTTAAATTCATTTACCTGTTTTAATATTGTTCCACTTGTCTTTATTTTGCACTGCGGTGATGTATTTTTCTTTATTGTTACCATTACCTCTGTCTTTTTGCTATTAAGGCTGAGACCTTTATTTTTGTTTTCTTTCGCTATAATGTCCAACATTTTTTGTAACTCATTTTCCCTCTTAGCGACCTTTCTGGTCATGAATCATAATACACCTACATGGCTAACTAGTAATGAAATATCCAAAACAAAATCATCGAGCTTTACTGCAGCTTCGAATTGTTATGCTTTCATTTGCATTTTTTTGTCTTAACCCCTTACAATAGCTGTGTTTATTGACAAAATGTGTTGTTGTGCGTTCGCCAGCTTTCAACACTGACGAAGTCCCTAGAGACTAGGAATTGAATTGTGTGTGTTAATCCATTTTTCCCTGGCAGCCGTGTGCACAAGGGTCCCTCGCCGCACAGGCAGATAACTCCGACTTCGGAGGTACTCATGTTTTTTTCCGTCGATGAGTAACTGTCGTTTCAAGCCGTGCCTCGCTGCTGAGACCAGGGGTGGTTGTCGCAGAGAGAAATCATAAATAAAAATCACAACCGGTGTAGCCGAGATTGGAACACACAACCAACCTCTCTGTCCCGAGGCCGGCGTCTTGCCTCGAGACCAACCAGTCCCCCATGGACTTGGAATATGAGGAAACTGCAACAAGGAACACTTTTCATGCATAGGAATGGTTCCTGCCGCCTATCCACCATATACCTGAAGTTCACGTCCTCCCGAAAGTAATGATCGTCATATTTCTTTTAAAATGTATATCGCTTGATGATGTTAGACCATCGTGTCGACTCCAATTTCGAACATATAAACAAACAGTTAGTCGTCAGATTATCCCCGTCGCACATCAAACAACAAACCGTAAGATTATATAAAAAACATCAAACGTAAATCACGAAGATAAAGTATCTTCCGAATGTGAAGTAAATTTGTCAGTAGTAGTAGATGAAATGGATACAAAATATGGCTCAGTGAGCTAAATGCTTTCTGCAGATGATCAGAATGTCATTAATGAAGATAAACGACATCTCTACAGCAGTTTCTGTTTGTGAAAGATACAGCATGAAAGTTAGTAGATCCAAGACATCAACTCAGAAGATAATTAGATCACTTTGGTCCATGCCAGTGGTATCAAACTTCATTACAATTTTTTTTCTTCTATTTCTTGATGTTCTTCGTCTGAAATTAAACTGCAGTTGCTGTTTTTTGTCGCGGCTTAAATTATCTAACACCCCCCCCCTCCCTTTGGATCTCACTACACAGAGAAGACTAGCGTTGGATCTCACTACCCAGAGAGGACTAGCGTTGGATCTCACTACCCAGAGAGGACTAGCGTTGGATCTCACTACCCAGAGAGGACTAGCGTTGGATCTCACTACCCAGAGAGGACTAGCGTTGGATCTCACTACCCAGAGAGGACTAGCGTTGGATCTCACTACCCAGAGAGGACTAGCGTTGGATCTCATTAGAATACGCATATGCGCCAGTCCACAGACACACCAGATTCAACTGACCGTTTGTTTTTTTTTTAATTTGGGAGTGGCGAAGCTGTAAACAAGGTTTGTCTTCCGTCATAGACACTCACTCATCATTTTGATTAAGTGTTGTCCCCCCGCCTAAATAAAGCTGTAAACAAATCATTTTTATATTTGTGGTTTGTTCAGTCTGTATCCTAGCCTGTCACATAAAATGATGTCTCTGGTTTTATTGTAGCACGTCGACAGTTGCTTTATTTAATTTTAGTAGCTCTATTATTATTTAGCAATGTAGGGCAAATTTTATTTACTTACATATCTGTGTACGTGTTGTTTGTTTGTTCCTGCTGGAGGTCTATTGAGCCGAAACGTAGTTCAGATTTGTGTTGTCCATTTATGACGTAAAGCTTTAACGCTGCCACATTTTTCTATTTATTTTTTTACAATCTATCCAACAGGATGACAGAAGTGTCGGTTGAACGCGCACCTATCGCAGCCTGTCGTAAACTAGCGACACGACTCATGCACGTCACAATTTAACGGGTGGAAGAAAAGAAAAAAGAAGAAAACAAATCTTAAGAAGAAACAAATCCTACTGTTTTTGCCATGTAGCGTTACTGATAGGAGAAGTGTGTAATTTTCTGGCTTTCGTTAATTGTGTACCTTGAGTGTCATGTTGAATCTACCGAATGTCTCTTTGATTCCATGTATCCATCTCTTTCAGTGTTACCCATTTCGCTTAAAGTCGGAAGCTGTAAGTAAAACGATGCAGCGTTTGTTTGAATTCATTCAAGGTTAGATCTCCAAACGATTTGATTCCTTGTTGCTCTATTGCCAATAAATGGTGTTACACCTACCATTGTTCTCAAGCCTCACTTATAATCTTATAGCTTTGTTTGCAATTATTCTTCGACAATTTATTTTACGTGTTGTTATTTTCCACTTGTTTCTGTCTAGAATTGTCCATGTCTGACACTGGTAGCACAACGTAAGTAAAGTAAAGTACCCCCGTCACGCCAAGTGGCGTATAGGGAAATATGGTGTTAGTGGCCCTATATTTTACATACCTTC
>JAVIAB010000051.1:27938783-28243054 GCA_032433765.1 Megaustenia siamemsis
CTCAAAATAGTTAGACACGAAAGACCACAAAGGTATATTCAAAGTCCAAAATGTTACTTCAAAGGACAACTAATGTAACAACAAGCCCTAAAATTTCGACTCATATGCACAAACTTGGACACAAAACCCTACAAAATCTAGACTCAAAATCCAAAAGACAAAATAATTTAACCCCAAAACACAAAAATCTCATCTCATAAGCAAAAAGATGAAAATGCAGGCTGTCTAGTATGTCTTGATCTTGACCTGATAAGTTTCTAAAAATAGATTTTGACCAATGATACAATACCAAAGTGTCCACGTATCAACCAAAGACTTTAACACAGCTGAGAAAATCATAGTAAAAATATATATGTCTAAATCATTATTGAAAAAATTCATAGAACTCTAGTAAAAACCAAACACACTAAAACACCACATTGAAAGAATGAACTTAAAGTTCACGCCCCTGTCACAACTCGGCTAAGAAAAGTACAGCAAAACATGAAAGTCACGTCCCCTGGTATAACTCTATTAAGCGAATGTATTACCAAACACGTAGGTTAAACTCCTACCATAACCCCACTAAAAAAAAAAAAGATTTTACTTAAAATACCACATTTATGATTGTTACACCCCTTGACCCTTTATGAGGGCTACGCCCATGAAACTGTTAAAAATAGTAAATTTAACCTCTAGACATACCCAAACCTTTATTTTAGTAATCCACAAAGCAAAAATTTACTTAAAAATCACTTTTATGATTGTTACCCCCTTGACCATTTTTGGTGGCTACGCGCATGAAACTGTTAAATAGTAGTAAATTTACACTATAGGATTACTCTAACCTTTATTTTAGAAATCCCCATAGCAAAATTTTACTTAATCACTTTATGATTGTTACCCCCCTTGATCATTTTTGGGGGCTACGCCCATGAAACTGTTAAAAATAGTCAATTTAACATCTAGACATACCACAAACTTTATTTTAGTCATCCACATAGCAAAAATTTACTAAAAAACCACTTTTATGAGTGTTGCCCCCTTACCCATTTTTGATGGTTACGCCCATGAAATCGATAAAGATAGTAAATTTAACCTCTAGGATTACTCTAACCTTTATTTTAGACATCCCCATAACAAAAATTTACTTAAAAATCACTTTTTTGATTGTTACGCCCCTTGACCCTTTATGAGGGGTACGCCCATGAAACTATTAGAAATAGTAAATTTACACTCTAAAGTTACCCCAGATGTTATGTTAGACATCCCCATTGCAAAAATTTACTTAAAAACCACTTTTATGATTGTTACCCCCTTGACCATTTTTGGTTGGCTACGCCCATGAAACTGTTAAATAGTAGTAAATTTACACTATAGGATTACTCTAACCTTTATTTTAGACATCCCCATAACAAAAATTTACTTAAAAATCACTTTTATGATTGTTACTCCCGTTGCCTATTTTTGGCGGTTACGCCCACGAAACTGTTAAAAATAGTAAAAGGTCAAGGGGCGTAACAATCATAAAAGTGATTTTTAAGGAAAATTTTTGTTATGGGGATGTCTAAAATAAAGGTTAGAGTAATCCTAGAGGTTAAATTTACTATCTTTATCGATTTCATGGGCGTAACCATCAAAAATGGGTAAGGGGGCAACACTCATAAAAGTGGTTTTTTAGTAAATTTTTGCTATGTGGATGACTAAAATAAAATTTGTGGTATGTCTAGATGTTAAATTGACTATTTTTTACAGTTTCATGGGCGTAGCCCCCAAAAATTATCAAAGGGGGTAACAATCATAAAGTGATTTTTATGTAAAATTTTGCTATGGGGATTTCTAAAATAAAGGTTAGAGTAATCCTATAGTGTAAATTTATTACTATTTAACAGTTTCATAGGCGTAGCTACCAAAAATGGTCAAGGGAGTAACAATCATAAAAGTGGTTTTTAAGTAAATTTTTGCTATGTGGATTACTAAAATAAAGGTTTGGGTATGTCTAGAGGTTAAATTTACTATTTTTAACAGTTTCATGGGCGTAGCCCTCATAAAGGGTCAAGGGGCGTAACAATCATAAATGTGGTATTTTAAGCAAAATCTTGTTTTTTTAGTGGGTTTATGGTAGGAGTGTAACCTGCGTGTTTGGTAATACATTCGCTCAGTAGAGTTATAGCTGGGGACATGACTTTCATGTTTTGCTGTACTTTTCTTAGCCGAGTTGTGACAGGGGCGTGAACTTTAAGTTCATTCTTTCAATGTGGTGTTTTAGTGTGTTTGGTTTTTACTAGAGTTCTATGAATTTTTTCAATAATGATTTAGACACAGTCGCAACTATCATCATGTGCAAAAATTGTTACTAAATTATAATCATTTATTAGGATTTTCTCAGCTGTGTTAAAGTATTTGGTTGATACGTGGACACTTTGGTATTGTATCATTGGTCAAAATCTATTTTTAGAAACTTATCAGGTCAAGATCAAGACATACTAGGCAGCCTGCATTTTCAACTTTTTGCTTATAAGATGAGATTTTTGTGTTTTGGGGTTAAATTATTTTGTCTTTTGGACTTTGAGTCTAGATTTTGTAGGGTTTTGTGTCCAAGTTTGTGCATATGAGTCGAAATTTTAGGGCTTGTTGTTACATTAGTTGTCCTTTGAAGTAACATTTTGGCC
Organism: Megaustenia siamemsis; assembly: GCA_032433765.1. Classification (NCBI taxonomy): domain Eukaryota; kingdom Metazoa; phylum Mollusca; class Gastropoda; order Stylommatophora; family Ariophantidae; genus Megaustenia; species Megaustenia siamemsis. Next base: position 27,941,435 of record JAVIAB010000051.1, read on the forward strand.
TTTGAATATACCTTTGTGGTCTTTCGTGTCTAACTATTTTGAGTTTGGGTTGTCTTTTTAACAATTTTTTGGATTTGAATATAACATTTACGACTTTTGTGTCGAACTAGTATCACTTTGGGACTACATTTTTTAGGATTTTGAGTTCAACGTTTTGGTTATGAGACGAAATTTTGGGGTTAAGTGTTACATTAGTTGTCTTTTGGAGTAACTTTTTGGACTTTGCATATAAATTATTGGGCTTTATGTCTAAATATTTTGAGTTTGTGTTGTCTTGACAAACTTTTGGACTTTGCTTATAAAATTTACGACTTTCGTGTCTAACAATTACGACTTTGGGACTAAATTTGTAGAGTTCGTGTTCAACTTTGTGAGTATGAACCAAAATTTTGGGCGTTGGATCTAAGTTTTCTGACCTGAAATGATCACCTTTACTGTTGTCTGTCATTCGTTGAAGTGATAAAGATATAGAACTCCAAAGTCTAAGAGCTGAAGTAATCACCTTTAATGATGTCTGTCGTTCGTTGAAGTGGGAAACACTGGTATTAAAGCCTTCAGCGGTAAAAATGAGATCATAGAACTCTTCTGGAATTACCTCAGGGGTCAAAACGAGTTCAAGTAACCCACCACCCAGCATTTTTCCCCCACCGCTAAGCCGACAGCCCCTACCTACGCTTGGGCTAACGCGCTTCTCTGGTTAATCCAGCTGTCAGTCATTTCTTTGCTCCGCCTCCAATGTTAATACTCTTCTCTGATTGGTTAATCCAGATATCAGTCGATGTTGGCGTAGTCTCTCGCTGATTGGCTAACGTTTGTTACCAGGATATATTTAAACTAGACAGCATTTCGTGTTATAAGTGTGATTGCTTCAAGGAAGGTCATACTAGTGTTCATTCTAGCGGAGAGTATATTTTACACAGTAAGTTGGATTGTTTTCTCTTAAAGTATGTTAACTCTTATCGATAATAGGTTATATTCAGTGTAGACGCTTGAGACTATATTTTATACTGTAAGTTTGAATGTTTCCTCTTAAAGTATGTTAAGGCTTATCGATAAAAGGTTATTCATTGTTATTGATGTGTTTAAAGTAGGTATGATATAGTTAAGATAAGTAGTGTTGAATGTAACACTACTTCGTTTATTCCTATTTGTTGATTAAAGTATGATATACTAGACAACCACCAAACAACCCTCATGCCAGACTAGGCGACAGGTATACAGCCCTCATGACACACTAGAGACCTCCGTACACCCATCACGACACAGTAAACGACCTCCATACATCCCTCATGACACACTAGACGGCCTCCATACACCCATCACGACATACTAGCCGACCTCCATACAACCATCATGACACACTAGACGACCTCCATACACCCGTCACAACACACTATCCGACCTCCATACACCCGTCACAACACACAAGACGACCTCCATACAGCCATAATGACACACTACCCGACCTCCATACACCCGTCACGACACACTAGGCGACCTCCATACACCCGTCACAACACACTAGACGACCTCCATACACTCGTAACGACACACTAGACGACCTCCATACAGCCATCACGACACACTAGCCGACCTCCATACACCCGTCACGACACACTAGGCGACCTCCAAACACCCATCACGACACACTAGCCGACCTCCATACAGCCCTCACGACACACTAGACGACCTCCATACAGCCATCATGACACACTAGACGATCTCCATACACTCGTCACGACACACTAGACGACCTCCATACAGCCATCATGACACACTAGACGACCTCCATACACCCATCACGACACACTAGCCGACTTCCATACAGCCATCACGACACACTAGACGACCTCCATACACCCGTCACGACAAAAACATACATGACGACATACTCGACGACCACCATGCACCCATCAATACGCTGAGCATATTAGCAAGACAGATTGTATATGCTGTAAGGGTGTTAAAGCGTACACCAAGCGAGCGCCCGGTCTTTTTAAACTAGAGTACGAAGGGACAGCTCTTGTTAGTTTAAGTAGTAAGACGTACCATTGTAGTGGGGATTACGATAAAATCAGTTGTAAGGGGTTAAGCAAGCAACACAACAAATTAGATAAAGATATGTTTTTAGAGGTTCTCGCCACGCAAAAGGCCAAGGGTGGGAAAAATGTAGGTTTCAAAGTCTTAAATAATTCCATATTTTCCTACAGTCAAACAAGAAATGCTCTTTCCTATTTCTATATAAAAAGAAAGGTAGCTGCTGATAACGTCTCGACTATGCCTCTAGCTATTTAACTCTTTACACTACCAGCTTAGCCTAACCAGGAATCTCTAACAAGTTTCACCCCTTATGATTCATTTATGACACAAAGTTAAGCAGACGCCCAACTACATAGCTATAAATAAATGTTATCCTTGTACTATATATTTACTCAGTGTACTAAATATTTTGTAATGTTATATAATACCCACTGTATGTTATACACCTATTGAGATAATAAAAGAATAAAATATATCTTTGTCTTCTGTTTTATATTTAATGCTATTGTTTTTCATTGATGTTGTATAATCTACTAACCTATCACTAACGATCCAGTACATAAAGAACAGCAAAGTCTGCACACACCAGACATAAACAGGCCACTTCCGGGGTCACCGGGACCAGCGGTCATGGTTAACTCCCACTGCGCCGCACGTGTTATGTGCGCCGCGCGCCGCCCTATATCTTTGTTAATTTACGGGTCAAATACGACCAGGTTACACCCTTGTATACTACTAGCAAACTGAATCTCCCCTAGACGCAGACAAGCAAATGAGGAAAGAAAGGAGAAGAAGTCTCTGTTACAAGAAGAAACAAACTAAACATTTTTTTATGCAAGAAAACACAAGAGACATTCAAACAGAGAAAAGCAATAATAGAAAATACGAACAGCTTAATAATCTGATACGGGAAAAGATGAACAGAAGAGTCGGTAAGGAACATTATTGACATGAATACAAAGACGCCTAGGTTCGTTTTAAAGATGATGATGTTTGCAGCGTTATATATATACTCGTAAATAAAGCATTTGGACCACACAAGAACATACCATGACAGAAGCCTGGTTCACCTGTAGGTCATTGATGCCCGGGGAAGCCTGGGAACCCTGTAGGAAAAGGCCAATCATTTTATAAAATGTTGAATATTTAAGAACACGAGTTAAAGAAAAACCGAACAGTTGAATAAATGATTCTGCACATTTGTCGGCTGATTAGTACAAAAATATTCATCATATCTTTTAGACTGTCTAAACCCTCCTTTTATATAATTCACTATTCTAAATAAGAACTCCCATGCCGTCTCTCCAACAAGAGCCACATCCTTTCATTCAACAAGTTGCTACTGCCACCTTTCTGATTGGATTATCACCTCCCATTTACGAAGATTTCAAAAATATAACTCACGTTCAACAAACAAGATATTACTTCCCTTGTTCTTAACCTTTGAACTTACTAATCTTCGATGGTTGTGCCTTTTCCCTTTGTCTTTTAACTTTCACAGGAGCAATACAAAGAGGCACAAATATGTGAATTCACGTTACTGTATATCAAGTCGTTATTAGCAGAATGTTTTAGTTTATTTAGTCACTGTTGTCTGTGACGAGGACTTTTATATCGTAACTTTGGTCTCCGTTTATTAAAAAAATATTATGGTAGCTGAAACATTTCTGTAAATAGTGATAGTATATTCTTTACATGAGTACTTCGCAACATGGGACGGGATCGTACATTTGATAACAGCTGTATTATCCTGCATTTGTATTACACATCAACTATGCCAATAACAACAATCTATATTACAATACTTACCTGGCAGACCTTTATCTCCTTTGGATCCTTTCGAACCCGGAACACCTGGTTGACCAGGCAAGCCACTCTCTCCCCTGGGCCCCATTTCCCCTCTGTCTCCTTTCTCGCCTGGAATGCCGGGTAAACCGGGTAAGCCGTATCTGCCTGGTGAGCCACGATATCCGCTCAATCCAAACTCACCTAGAACATTTGCCGTGAAGAGCAATTTAATTACATGAAACTGTAATGGACATGCAACTGTATACGGCGGCTGTAAAGTTGGGAGCGGAGGGGTTGAAGACAGAAATTCTGTATCAAACATGTATTGGACCAGGAGACAAATAATAATAAATGGTTATTATTATGGAGGGATACTTCCGAGGCGATAGATCAGCGAATCATTTCAAGGGAAGAGGAATGTTTACAGCAATCGGAAAAAAAAATAATCAACAAAAGGAAACAAAGAAAGAACAATATGTGGTCCGAAGCAGTATCGAATTTGGACCAGTATTACATTAGATGATATTCACAATCATCATCATCATCGTTATCATCATCAGCATGATCATCATCACCATCATTATCGTCATCATCATCATGATCATCATCATCAGGTGCCATGCCTGCTGGCGTAGGTGATCATGCCTCTTCACAGCTTTCGATCTCGACCGTTATTTATCATTTCTGTTGTTGACCTTCTGTCAAACCATTTTCTTAAGCTGTTTGGTATCTTTTCTCTTTGTTTCCTTCTATATCTTTTTTCTTCAGTTTTCCAAGTTGTCACAAAATATTCCAGCTGTTCCCTTCTCATTACACGGACAAAGAATGATGATTGTTTCTTCCTAATATTAGATGACATTACAAAAGATAAATCTCTTCTATCGACATATAACATTACAAGAGACAAATCTCATAAATCGACCTATGACCTTTTCTTTGTTGAGACAAATATTGAAAACGTAAATTCAAATGTAAAGAAACAGATCTGAATACGTCAATGCCAGGCTATACTTGTATATATTTTATTTTAATTCGTCCATAACCGTCTTCTACCGTCTGCAGCAGTGCACCGTAGAACAGCGATACTCGTATACACCCATGTCAGTCTAAGTGGTTTTTAACAACAGGATAGAGGCTGTAGTGGACCACTTCTTACATGGCAACTGCATGGTCTATGTTGGGTGCATTGAACACAACGAAATCAGTGTCAGAATGTTTGGGTCAAGCTGCGGGTTACTTACTATCTACATACATAAAAATATGGAGTAACGTGGATAATGTAGGTTTATCTACAACTCTATTCCAAGACAAGACTGTTATTCAATTTGATGGTTCAAATTCACAGCTGATCTTCAATATATTAGCCTCTCTCGCTCTCTTTCTCTCTCTCTCTCTCTCTCTCTCTATATATATATATATATATATATATATATATATATGCCTGCATGCCTGCCTGCTTGTCTATCTGTCTATCTCTTTCTCTCTGCCTGAGTCAAATTAAAATCTTATATAATTAAATAAATATTTAAATTTGTGGTCTCTGTTAGTAGAGCCATATACAAACCTCAAAGTCTACATTGTTTTACCGTTCCAAGGTATTCCTTACAAGATCACTCACACTACCGCCTCCAAATATTTTAGCCTATTCTCCTTTTCTTACATTTTCTTGAATATATCTCATTCTTCACAACAAACTGTACTTTCTAATGATTGGCCAGTCGCGAACCAACCACAAAGAACACGGATGAGCTCTACTGACGATGAATCATGCATACTTTACTATCCTTGTAAGATGTTAAGCGTGAGCTTGGGATCCGCCTATTGCCTGTAAGGATAATGTCCCTTTATCTTGCCTCTATTGTTAGCACGAATCGTCCGTTCCTTTACCATTTGGGGTGTCGCTCTTCACACAGATTTACGTACTTAGATTTGTAGCCAAATTATGAGTAGGGGCTTAAGACAGCTTCAAGACACTTTTACAAAGCAGTAAAATCAACAAGTGCGAGAAAAGAAAACCACAATTTCACTGAACTGATAATTGACAAAGACGAACACCCAATATAAAATAACCAACGTGTGCAACAGTGATGGAAAGAATGTTTCGAAGACCTGTTAAACATAGCACCAACTACCAATAACAAAACAAAAACCACACAAGATTGCACAAACACTGATCTCAACATCATAAAAGAGGAAATTGAAGAAGTAATTAAATATGCAACAAGAAATAAAGCACCTGGAATTTACAATATACCAGTAGAAATAATAGCAGCAGCAGAAGAAACATGAGTTACATGGATGCACAGAATATTCAATGCTACATGACACCAGCATAAAGCGACAGAAGAGTGGCAATAGGCAATCATTGTACCAATATGGAGAAAGGAGGGTAGCAAAAGAGACTGAAATCAATATAGAGGTATGTCTCTTCTCAGCCATGTAAGAAAGTTATACGCCAAAATTGAAAAAAAGACTGAGACCAATAGTAGAACTACAGTTAAGCGATTCTCAAATGGGGTTCCGAAAACAATAGAGGATGTACTGACGCTCTATTCACTTTAATAAAGCTAACAGAAGAAACGACCGAACACAGTCAACATTTGTACAAAGCTTACATTGACCAGGAAAAAACATTGAACATTGTAAACAGAGAATAACTGTTGGGGATACTAATATCTTACGGAATCATCATCATGTGCCATATCGGTTGGCGTAGGCGATCATGTCTTTAAACAATCTCCTATCTACAGTGCATCGTATCAATTCCGTTGTTGACTGTTTTCCATGCCATGACACCAAACTATACAGTATTTTCTCTCTTTGTCGTCCGCGATCTCTCTTTCCTTTTATTTTACACGTTGCTGTTGTTGTTGTTGTTGTTGTTGCGTTCGCCAGCTTTCAACTCTGACGAAGTCCCTAGAGACTAGGAACTGAATTTCGCGTGTTAATCCATTTTTCCCTGGCAGTCGTGTGCGCAGGGGTGCCTCGCCGCACAGGCAGATAACTCCGACTTCGGAGGTACTCATGTTTTTTCCGTCGATGAGTAACTGACGTTTTAAGCTCGGCCTCACTGCTGAGACCAGGGGTGGTTACAGCAGAGAGAAATCATAAATAAAAATCCCAACCGGTGTTGCCGAGATTTGAACCCACAACCTCTCTGTTCCGAGGCCGGCGTCTTGCCACGAGACCAACCAGTCCCCCATGGATTTGGAATATGAGGAAACTGCAACAAGGAACACTTTTCATGCATAGCCTTCAATGGTTCTTGCCGCCTATCCACCATATACCGGAAGTTCACGTCCTCCTGAAAATGATGATCGTCATATTTCTTTAAAAATGTATAGCGCTTGATGATGTTAGACCATCGTTGTCGACTCCAATTCCGAACATTTAAATAAACTGTTAGTCGTCAGATTATCCCCGTCGCATATCAAACAACAGACCGTAAGATTAGCGCACGGCTGATCTAGGAATTTACGATGAGCCATTACGATGAAGTAGCATACAAACAATGTCGCACACACAGCTATGTTGTAACCAAGTATTCCAACTGTCCTCTTTCATGATGATTCTTACGAAATAAGTCAACATATCATCATCATCATCATCAAGTGCCGTCTCCGCAACGAAGGTTGGCTACTATGGAATGCCATTCTGCTTTGTCTCTTGCGTTGATGGTGCAGGTTGTCATTGGCTGATTTGTCCATCTTTTGATGTTACTCGTCCATGTTAGTCTTGGTCTGCCTCTGTCTCTTTTATCTTGTATTTTCCCCTCCAGGATTACTTTTTGTAGGCTGTTGGGTCTTTTAACATGGCCCAAAAATTGCATTTGTCTTGTTTGAATTGTGCTTAGTAGTTCTCTTTTCCTTTTTAGTTGTTTCAAGACTTCATCATTTGTTTTTTTTCCTTCCATCCAATTCGACATATTCTTCTATATATCCAAATTTCAACGGCTTTAATTCTCTGTTCAGTTTTTTTGTCTAATGTACATGTTTCTGCACCATATAGGAATATTGAGAAGATGTAACATTTTGCTATTCTTAGTTTTAGCCCTGGTTTTATTTGTTTTGATGTTAGTATGTTCTTCATAACATTAAAATTACTTTTTTGCCATTCCTATTCTTTGTTTATTTCAGTTGTACATTTTCCATCACTGGTTACAGTATGTCCAAGGTAGTTGTAGTTTTGAACTGTCTCCAGGTCTATTTTCCTTCAATTTTGTTATTCACTTGTGGGTATTGAGTATTTTCTTTGTGTTTATGATCATAGTTTTAGTATTTTCCATATTCATATCTAGTCCATATTTTTTGCTTGTCATGTCAAGCCAACATATAACCAATCTAATTATAAGTCTCTACACCAATAGCAGCTGCATAGTCAGAAACACAGCAGGCTACACAGACCACTTCGAAGTTAGATCATGAGTAAGACAGTGGCGCGTACTATCCCCTCTTTTGCTTATTACATACATACCACATATTCAAGTTAGCCAACCCATCGGAGACAGAGGAGATCAACGAGCTTCTATTTGCAGACGATCAGGGACTGATACACGGAAAAATAGATCTACAGTAACATTGAAATAGACTCAACAGAGCAGGCACAAAATACACCATGAAAATCAACATCTACAAAACAGAAGTCGCAAAATTCGCAATAGAGAAACAGAACATCAAAATAACGAAGACGGCAGACAACTAAAACAAGCAGTGAAATTAGTGACAATGGACCATTCAAATACAGAAGAAATAGACTCAAGGTACAACAAAACATGTCAAATCATTGGACAGCTATAACCACTATTGTCCAACAAGGTAATAACTCTAGAGGCAAAACGGGCACTCTGCAACACAATCTTCATACCACTGTTGGGCTACCAATGCCAGTCCTGGACCCTAGATGTAAGAACAATAAGAAAAAATAACCTCTACTGAGATGAAATGTGTTACACGAATGACAGGAAAAAGCCTGGAAGATATTATTAGAAATAAAGAACTGAGGAAAATCTAAGGAATAATCGCCGCTATAGAAAACATAAAGAAACAACAAATAACATGGTTTTTGACACGTGGTAAAGCAGAAAGATCAAAACACAACAAAACGAGCATTGAATAAACACCGTGGGAACACCAGACCCAAGCAGAGGCGTAGCGAGGAATTTGAGCGACCATCAAAGTCCGTTTTCTCGCCCTTTGCTGGACCTCTCGTGACAAGGTGTGAGCCATAAGAGGGTCCGTCATGCTTTCCCGATAATTTTCGAGTTTTAGAATATCAGAACCTGCATTTCGTGGCACATTTGTAGTGTTTGAATAGAATTACAAATGTAAAAATAATTAGGTTAACAATGGTATTTTAAGAGAACTTATGGAATATATAATTAAAACAAAACAGAAGGACATAATCAAGAATGCATATACAAAATTAATGCAGAATTATTTTATACTAAAATATCAGTAAAAAAAAAACATAGTAACAACTTAAAACATTACTTTGGATATAATAACTTGAAAAGTTAGCATAAGTTAAAAGAAATTGTTTGATGTAATGTTTAAGGTGCAATTATGAAACGAAATAACATTATGAAAATTAATACAGTTGCCAACAACCAAATAAAACTAGGAGAAATACCTCTACTAGATGTACAATCTTACATATATCTGAGCAGTAATATCGATAAAGAGGGAGGAACAGAAAATTATACCAAAATAAGGATATCAAAAGCAAGAAGAGCTTTCATTGTACTGGGAAACATATGGAGATCCAAAGAAATTAGGTTAAATACAAAAATAACAATTTTCAACTCAAATGTTAAGTCGGTCCTATTATACGGCTGTGAAACATGGAGAACAACAAAATTGATAATCACGAAGATACAGACTTTCATTAATGGAAGCTTACGCAGAATAAAAGGATGGAAATGGCAGGACAAAATCACTAACATAGAATTATGGAAATGTGCCAGTCAAATACCAGTTGATAAAGAGATACAGCGAAGACGATGGCGCTGGATAGGACACACACTACGGAAGCCAACTGAGAGTATTACATAACAGGCCCTTTTTTTGGAATCCCCAGGGGAAAAGACAAAGAGGAAGACCAAGAAATTCTTTTAGAATACAGATAGAAGCAGAGATGAAAATGATGGGGAAGACATGGAATGATCTTAAAAGAATGGAAAAAAATAGAACGACTTTGAAAGTGTTTGTTAAAGACCTATGCTCCACTGCGCGCTAAAAAGGTAGATGTAACGAAATAAAAATTGTCATTACCTTTGCTACTGCAGATTTATCGATTAGTTCCTCAAAATGTATACTGTCGGTATGGCAGTACTCCACATTCAACAAAGCCAAGACTGGCAATTGTTCCTTTCACATGGATAATCTCAGGTAGGACAGGATCAGTTTTAACTTTCTAAACGACCTTTCACATCTGGCAAAGGATATTGCAACAGTCAGTCAGATCTGAAGATTAACTCTCAGATTTGGAAATACATCATCCCCATACTGCAGAATGAAGCAGGTTCTCTGGTGTATAAAACTTAACATCAGCCCTTGTCTGGAGTAGCAGTCAACATTCCATTATTTCACTGAACATCTCCAAGCCATCCAAGTCTGTATCATAAAATCATCCCATAAAAATGTATCTGTGTTTCAAGCTATTTTCATTAGTTGTGCACATCAGTTCCTTTATGCCTAAAAGAAAGCCAAAACTAGAGTCCAGTTTCTTCATTCTGATGAATCTGTCTCCCATTTCTGTGTGTATTTTGTCAACCATACTTGTAATAAGTTGTAGCATTTCATTTCCTGCTGTGAGCCCTACATCTTCTGCTGTTTCTCCAGGCATTTTCTTCCTCTTCCTCTATCGTCTCTCTACTATTACATCACAAGTACTGGACAGTTTTCCTTTGCTTCTTCAAGAGAATTCTTGCCTATGCCATCACTGTTTTATAAGAAATACCCTTGTCAAGCCTGAATATCTTGAGCAGCCATTATGGAAATTCATGTTGTGGTACTGAAGCCTTTTCTGAACCCGGTCAATCTTAGCAAGTACAATATTGCAGAACCGAAGAAGAATACAAAAACTCAAATGTTAAAATCTGATGTAACATCTGAATTGCGTCACTTCCTTTATCTGAATGTTCATCCCGATCATCAACGATATTGTCCAATGGTTCTACCATTATTCTAGTTGACCTTGTATGGTTTAACAGCTTCTGCTCTGGCACTCCAACGAGTTTCAGACTGTGATTTCAATGACACACCAAGAACAGTTTTCAGTCTCTCCCACTTAAGATTTGACCGCGAACAATAAACATAAAAATCTTGCACAGAACTGACAAATGTCGCACCTGCTACCTCATGAGTAACAGCATGAACTACAATTAAATTATGTGCGTGGTTATCATAGTTAACAAATGTAGCTTTTGAGTTAAGTGCAGCAAGTCTGTTTTGCACTCCTGATTTGTAGCCAGACGTTACAGATGCATTGTTGTAACATTGTGTTCGTCAGTTTTCGATAAGTAATTTATCCTTCTTCAGTTGTTGCAATTTTATGTCTGCAATATTTGCTGCGTCTTTTCTATGGACTGAATAAACCCTACGAAAGACTGCTTCACAACTAGTCTTTTCATTGAAGTTTAGATCGACATATCTAATGGTCCCCAACATTTGTTCACGGTGAGCAGCAGCAGATGTTGATTGATTAATTATTCCTTTTAAGCCGAATACGACGAATAGGGGAGAAGTCACAGCTCTCCATGTCCGGCGGTCTGCGCAGACTGTTTTAATGTTTGGTTGATTTTGAGACCCATAGTTGTACTCTCTTTGATGAAGTTTCTACCTAGGGTTTCTTTCTGTTTTCCTCATTTTCTTTTACCCTCCGGTGTCCACATAAGGGCTAGGTGAGGTAGTCTTCTTAAGCCCTTTCTGAGAACATAGACAAGGTATTATCAATGAGCTTCCTAACATTGTCGGATATATAATTTTGATTAATTTCTTGTTTTATTTCTGTAGTTGGTTTAAAGTCTGGCCATCAGATGTTTAGTAATCTTCGAAGACATTTGTTCTGATAAGCGTTTAGTCTTTGGTCTAGAGACTTTATTGATTTTCATGAGTTGAATCAAACAATATTCCATAGTATTTGGCTCTCTGAATGTCAAACACAAGTTGTTCTCTATTTGGCTCTCTGAATGTCAAACACAATTTGTTCTCTATTTTACTCTCTGGGTGTCATACACGCACAAGTTGTTCTCTATTTGGCTCTCTGAATGTCAAACACAATTTGTTCTCTATTTTACTCTCTGGGTGTCATACACGCACAAGTTGTTCTCTATTTGGCTCTCTGAATGTCAAACACAATTTGTTCTCTATTTTACTCTCTGGGTGTCATACACGCACAAGTTGTTCTCTAATTTACTCTCGGTGTATCAAACACAAGTTGTTCTCTATTTGGCTCTCTGAATGTCATACACAAGTTGTTCTCTATTTTACTCTCTGGGTGTCATACACAAGTTGCTCTCTATTTTACTCTCTGGGTATCATACACAAATTGTTCTCTATTTTACTCTCTGGGTGTCATACACAAGTTGTTCTCTTTTTTACTCTCTGGGTATCATACACAAATTGTTCTCTATTTTACTCTCTGGGTATCATACACAAGTTGTTCTCTTTTTTACTCTCTGGATGCCATGCATAAGTTATTCTCAATTTGGCTCTCTGAATGTCAAACACAACTTGTTCTCTATTTTACTCTCTGGATGCCATGCATAAGTTATTCTCAATTTGGCTCTCTGAATGTCAAACACAATTTGTTCTCTATTTTACTCTCTGGATGCCATGCATAAGTTATTCTCAATTTGGCTCTCTGAATGTCAAACACAATTTGTTCTCTATTTTACTCTCTGGATGCCATGCACAAGTTGTTCTCTATTTGGCTCTCTAAATGTCATACACAAGTTGTTGTCTATTTTACTCTTTGGATGTCAAACACAAGTTGTTCTCTATTTGGCTCTCTGGATGTCAAACACAAGTTGTTCTCTATTTTACTCTCTAGATATCATACACAAGTTGTTCTCTATTTCAATCTCTGGGTATCATACAAAAGTTGTTCTCTATTTTACTCTCTGGATGTCATACACAAGTTGTCCTCTATTTTACTCTCTGAATGTCATACACAAGTTGCTCTCTATTTCACTCTCTGGATGTCAAATACAAGTTGCTCTCTATTTTACTTTCTGGGTATCATACACAAGTTGTTCTCTATTTCACTCTCTGGATGTCAAACACAAGTTATTCTCTATTTTACTTTCTGGATGTCATACACAAGTTGTTCTCTATTTTACTCTCTAGATGTCATACACAAGTTGTTCTCTATTTTACTCTCTGAATGTCATACTCAAGTTGTTCTCTATTTTACTCTCTGAATGTCATACACAAGCATTTCTCTGACTGTAGATGCTAAAAGTTGGATAAACTCATTTTGTATTTCTGGAGAAAGGGACGTAGTAAATCATGGATGTTGCTGCACATACAAAAGGTGCCCCTTCATGACTGGATCGAACTCCTCAACAAGCTTCAGAACTTATAAACAATTTACTTTATTTATAATTTATACAGTTTCTGTATTTATGTAACATCAATTTGGTCCCCTCAGATGCTGCACCCGAAGACAGATGTCCCACGTTGCGCCCCTCCCCCCCCCCCACCTTAACAACGTCATTGGTCCCAAGAGCCGACCACGATAAAGATGGATTGATGAAATATTAGAAACACTATGAAACATAACAGCAGCAGTGACAAAAAAAAAAGAGCAAACAACGGTAAAGCATATCTCCCCTCGACGCTGAAATGCAAATGGGTAATGAAAGTAGAAGAAAAATGTATGAATGATATAAAAGTATAAAAGGGATTATGATTCTCAGATATTACTTACCTTGTTCCCCATTCTCTCCAGGAGCACCTTTCAGGAATTAACACAGAAATAAAAAAACTAAATATAAAATATATATACAGTCACATAATAATGCATTTCTTGGCAACTTTTAAATCAAAGTAAGCCATTGCAGTAATTATATCTAGCATATGTTAGTAGTCCATGCATGTTATCGCAGTAAAATAATGTCAAAGTCTTTCACTTTATTTCTTCAGATAATGAAAAGCTGAAATTAAAACAACCTTTCCAACATGTTTTATCGATGTATTAAAATGTGTAAAGCTCCACGTAATTTAAACAATAAAATTATAATTATAATTAAACACATTTGAAAACAAGAAATAAAACGAAGAGGTTTCTTTTTAATCTTTGAAATATTGCTACGTCTTCACGTGAGTTATGGAAATTAATCATCTCTTTTTGTAATTTAAAAAGTTATAGGAAGTTGTATACATGCTATTTTTCAGATAAATAGTAATATGTTTATCATTTTAATTTTTCTTACAATTTTGTCTTTTAAAATAATTTATACTCTGTTAGGATTAATATATTTCTTGTTTGAATAATTAACTAACAAAGCTTAAACAATGAAAAACACCGTACAAAGTATGACAATTAATTTTAAACTATCAAGAATTATTACATCAAAGAGACGATACCAGAAACCAGTAAAAATTAAAAGAAAGACACCACACAGTATCTTTTAGAAATACATTTTAAAAGCTTTCATGCAGAAGGATATAAAGTACAACACAAATTATGTATACATTTATATTTTTTAAATAATAAAGTGCGTTAATGAAATTAAACATTTATTATATAGACATTCTAGGTCAGACGCATATGAGCAATATTGAAATATACCGTCCACACACACACACACACACACACACACACACAATGTGTAATGCGATTTAAAATATCGTAAACTATGTAAAGTATTTACTATTGAAAACATATATTTATCGTTGCTGGAAATATCAAAACATTAAACATCAACTGTCTGATGTATAAATGAAAATGAAAGAAAATGAGCAAATATTGAGAAATTGTACAATGGCAAGATAATAAAACATTTAGCGAATACACAGGAATCTAAACTAGTTTTTTCATCAATTAAAAGAGGGGAAGACTTGAAATATGCTCGTTTTCTGTTTATATTTTATGTGTAATACATGTTCTAATGATATCATTTATTTGTTTTCTATTGCTACTGATTTCATGAATTGTTTTGCCTTAAAATATGACATTTGTCAGATGAATTGCCGACCCCACGGTCGACCCAGCCGTTGGCAGAAATGGGTACCAGGGTATTACCCTGGGAAAGTGAGGAATGTTCCCTCGCATCTGAGTTTCGATGCATGAGGCGACACTATACAGAAATCTCCGAACATTTCTGAATAGGCGGCCGAGCACATGTGGGTGCAAACTCGCGTGCTAAGACGCCGGTTCAAGTCTCGCACTTTACCTTTACCTTTGTCAGATGAGATGCTAATTAAGGGTGTTTGAGCTACGTAATTTGTTGCATCATATTGTCGACGGTCTATCACACACGTTAGTCCAGGAAGTTTCGCAAGCATGGACTATACCGATGAATTATAATAAATTCGATTTTTTCTTTTTTTTTTCCTTTCAAATTCCTGTGGATTATTGGTCTTCAACCAACACTTTCAGCTCCCTGTGGATCATATGTCTTCAACAAACACTTTCAGCTCCCTGTGGATCATGGGTCATCAATGAACACTTTCATTGCTTGTGAACTTTTACACCTACATTCCGAGATAGTTAATTTTCTACATTTGTTTTAATTTTCTGCCACCTATCATTATGCTGTTGGTCTGTTTCTCTTTTGCGAAATTCATGAGCTCCGTTTTATCGATGTTTTTTATGTTGTATTGCCTATGCTGTTAAATCTATTTAAGTGGTATTAATCATCTGATATTTTTTTACATGTATTTTCCACGTATTTTGCATATACTGTCAATAAGTGTGATAAACAAAAGTAGTGATAGAACATTGTCAGTATCATGTCCATGATTATGAACAGTGTCTACCACCATTTTCTCAGGAGCTGCTTCATTTTTATAATAGTCAAGTAACTTGCGACACTTTTTTAAAAATACGAAGCGAGTAACTCGCACAGGTTTTTAAATATAAAACCCAAGTAACCCTTGACTCTCTTTAATAAAATTCGCTTGACGCCAATAAAAACATGTTGAAAAGCCTCGCTATGAATTTCATGAAAATATTAACTGCAGTTAAAAGTAACCTCACCGACCCCCTCAGGAAAAATCTGGCGACCCTCCTGGAGATCGCGACTCATTTGCTGGGAACCCTTGATCTAGAGGCTCACTACAATTATTTGGCTATAGGCTGGGCTAAACAGCCTGTCAATGACATAAACAGGAGGGTCTTAATTACAGTAGAGGGATTAAGGAAATACGCATACATACTGAGGATTAAATTAAATCCTATTAAATCTATTAAATCCTTTAATAATTTATTTTTCTTAGTCTTCCTACAACTCCCCGTAGAGCAGAGCTCTTCAGCCACACTTTCCAAACTGTTCTGTTTCTTGTCATTCTTTTAAGATCATTCCATGTCTTCCCCATCATCCTCATCACAGCTCCCATCTGTCTTCTCCAATAATATCTTGATCTTCCTCTATGTCTCTTCCCCTGGGGATTCTAAAAAAAGGGCATGTCGTGTAATACTCTCATTGATTCCGATGTGTATGTCCTATCCATCGTCTATGTTGTATATCTTTGTCCACTGATATTTGACTGCTACTTTTTCATAATTCTACTTATTCTCGTATGGTCGTGATATTGTCCTGCCATTTCCATCCTTTTATTCTGCGCAAGCATTCATTAATGAAGGTCTGAATCTTCGTGATTGTTATTTTGTTGCTCATTAAATTTCATAATATTGGTATTATCTCTATTTATATTCAGTTCCAGCTGTTGTGATCTCCCATCAAGTATGCTCATTTTATCTTGCATCTGTTGATGATTTTTGATAATGTGATAGGAGAGCTATGTCATCGGCAAAGTCTAAGTTAATAAAATTTATAGGAAATCTTCCAAAGCATTTCTCTATCTAAACAATAAAATGCGTAATTTTGTGAATTCAATATATAGTGGGGACAGTAGTTGGAAGTTTTGTTCAATATTATGCGTAAGGTAGTTATTTAATCAGCTCATGATCTGATTTCCTAAAACCTCTGACATGTTTCTCTATGGTCTCTTTTAGTCTCTCCAGAATTATTCTGCTTATTCTTTTTTCTAGCACTAATAGTTGCATAATTCTCGTATATTGTGTGCACTTCTGTAAACTCCCTTTCTTTGATAATTTGATCTTATAACCTTTCTTCCAATCTTTAGGTATTTCTTCCCTCTCCTATATTTTATCTAGCAGATTATGTAACATTTTGATAGAGCTGTTATTATCTGTTATGATGTCTTCTGAAGGAATTTCATCTGGTCATGTGATTTTACTATTTTTTTAATAGCTTGATTGAATATCTGTTTTGTAATTTGTCATTTCTGCTGCAAGTTGTGCAGATTTTTCTTGCTCATTTGGAGCACATACATTCCAGGTTCAAATTCTGGAGGATTTCCTGGTAGACAAAAAATGAGTCGGAGACCCAGACTCCTTGCTACTTTCTCCGATTGCGGCATACATCTCTTAGAGAGCCGTTATCTTTCCTGGACGGAGGATTTATTTTTTTCTTCTTTTCTTTGACTTTTCCATTTTTGTGACGTTTTTGAGGCTAATTGTTTACATTACAGGATAGCCAGTCCCATACCCAACCTTCTTAATAGGTACATTGGTTGTACAGATGCATAGGATTGTTATTAAAATATACAGAAACAGCAAATCAACTTGCAAAATATACAAGTAGCGTAAATCACTTTAAATATAAATATAGATGGATAAGAAGTTGTTATATAAAAAAGCACATAAATTCAATGTATAATACATATATATGCAATAACGACAACTGTTTAAACTAAACACTACTTCTTAAGGCGGTCATGCAATGTGACCTGGTTCGCCTTTCACGCCAGGAAACCCAAGCAATCCCATGACTCCTGGTTCTCCCTTTAGACTTGTGGGTCCTGGCATCCAATAAGGTGGCAAGGGGAAGGAATCATCAACGCGTGATCACACTTCCATAACAGCAACATAAACACATAATGCTCAAACATTATTTATTATCTTTCCTTCTTTTTTGTCGCTCCAATTTCCTGTTGTGCTGCAATAACTTTTATTTTTATATCAGCTTAAGAAAATATGTTCAGTGATAATGATGGAGTTGATCATGGAGTATTATCGTATAAGCATTTACTGACCTCAGAGTAACAATGAATGGAATATTGTGACGCAAGGAAAAAAAAAAACAACTAATGCTACCTGTTACAGCAATAAATAATCACCCCTCCTGAAAACTAGTCGGAAACAAATGCCATACTGCTGATGATAGTTTTAAATTAAACATTGATACTTACTTAATGGTCTAAATACATTATATTATAATTATCATGGAGGATACAGGCGTTGGTGACCTATAATTTCTTGGAATTTAGCCATATATATTCTGTTCATAGCTTTAATTGTGCATTCGTATGTTAAAAATTCACTTTGTTAACCTCAGACGGAAGATGTACAAAAGAGGTGAGATGCAGAATGGCTCAGGCAAAAGCAGCATTCTAAAAAAATGAGGAAAATACTATGCAATCCATTTTTGACAATAGAAACATGAAAAAGAGTTCTTAAATGTTATGTAGAGCCAGTCTTAACATACGGATGCGAATCATGGACAATAGGATAACAGACAAGAAAATCACTGGAGTCTGTAGAATTATGGTTTTACAGAAGAATGTTGCGAATACCATGGACAGCTAAGAAGAGTAATGAAGAGGTTCTGAGAAAGGTCAAAGCAAAAAGAGAGCTAATTTCCAATATTAGGAAGAGACAATCATCATTTTTTGGCCATGTAATGAGAAGAGAACAACTTGAATATATTGTAACAACTGGAAAAATTGAGGGACGAAGAGATAGAGGGAAGCAAAGAGAAAAAATAACAGACAGCATAAGAGATTGGCTTGGCGGAAGGTCAACAACAGAAATGATAAATAGCTGCCGAGATCGAATGTTGTGGAGAGACATGATCACCTACGCCACTAGGCCCGGTACTTGATGATGATGATGATGACCATGGACAGCTAAGAAGAGATATGAAGATGTTCTGAGAGAGGTCAAAGCAAAAAGAGAGCTAATTGCCAATATTAGGAAGAAACAATCATC
Organism: Megaustenia siamemsis; assembly: GCA_032433765.1. Classification (NCBI taxonomy): domain Eukaryota; kingdom Metazoa; phylum Mollusca; class Gastropoda; order Stylommatophora; family Ariophantidae; genus Megaustenia; species Megaustenia siamemsis. The sequence continues at coordinate 27,960,503 of JAVIAB010000051.1, forward strand.
ATTTTTTTGGCCAGGTAATAAGAAGGGAACTAGAATATATTGTAACAACTGGAAAAATTTAGGGTCGAAGAGATAGAGGGAAGCAAAGAGAGAAAATAACAGACAGCTTAAGAGAATGGTTGGCAGAAGGTCAACAACAGAGATGATAAATAGCTGCAGAAATCGAAAGTTGTAGAGAGACATGATCACCTACGCCAGTAGGCCCGCTACTTGATTATGATGATGTTAAAAATATAATTTTTTTTTTACCTATGGCATTTGGGTCACACATTCTGTGTTATTTGGATTCTTTTAGCATTTATTTTCTCAGCTGTCGTCTTTGGTTATGACGTTTACGAAACTTTTCAAAGGAAAAACGAGTCGGCACTGGTTGCTGTTGAAATTGAGGATGCATAAAATCGAGTGGACTATGACACACTCGTACACCTACTTAGTGAGACAGACTATGACACACTCGTACGTCTACTTAGTGAGACAGACTATGACACACTCGTACACCTACTTAGTGAGACAGACTATGACACACTAGTACACCTACTTAGTGAGACAGACTATGACACACTCGTACACCTACTTAGTGAGACAGACTATGACACACTCGTACACCTACTTAGTGAGACAGACTATGACACACTCGTACACCTACTTAGTGAGACAGACTATGACACACTCGTACACCTACTTAGTGAGACAGACTATGACACACTCGTACACCTACTTAGTGAGACAGACTATGACACACTAGTACACCTACTTAGTGAGACAGACTATGACACACTCTTACACCTAATTAGTGAGACAGACTATGACATACTTGTACACCTACTTAGTGAGACAGACTATGACACACTCGTACACCTACTTAGTGAGACAGACTATGACACACTCTTACACCTAATTATTGAGACAGACTATGACATACTTGCACACCTACTTAGTGAGACAGACTATGACACACTCGTACACCTACTTAGTGAGACAGACTATGACACACTTGTACACCTACTTAGTGAGACAGACTATGACACACTCTTACACCTAATTAGTGAGACAGACTATGACATACTTGTACACCTACTTAGTGAGATAAACTATGACACACTCGTACACCTAATTAGTGAGACAGACTATGACACACTCGTACACCTACTTAGTGAGACAGAGGTAAAGGAATCAAGATGCGTAGAGATGCGAAGAGACAGACTATGACACAATCGTACACTTACTTAGTGACAGACTATGACACACTCGTACGCTTACTTAGTGACAGACTATGACACACTCGTACACTTACTTAGTGAGAGACTATGACACACTCGTACATCTACTTAGTGAGAGACTATGACACACTCGTACACTTACTTAGTGAGAGACTATGAAACACTCGTACATCTATTTAGTGAGAAAGGCTGTGACTCACTCGTACAACTACTTAGTGAGACAGACTATAACACACTCGTGCACCTAATTAAAGAGACAGACTATAACACACTCGTACATCTACTTAGTGAGACAGACTATGACACACTCTTACACAAACTTTGTAAGACAGACTATGACAAACTCGTACACCTACTTAGTGAGACAGACTATGACACACTCGTACACCTACTTAGTGAGACAGACTATGACACACTTGTACACCTACTTAGTGATACAGACTATAACACACTCGTGCACCTGCTTAGTGAGACATATTATGACATACTCGAACATCTACTTAGTGACACAGATTACAACACACTAGTACACCAACTTAGTGAGACAGACTATGACACATTCGCACATCTACTTAGTGACACAGACTATAACATACTGGTACACCAACTTAGTGAGACAGACTATGACACACTCGTACACCAATTTAGTGAGACAGACTATGACACACTCGTATATCTACTTAGTGAGACAGACTATAACACACTCGTACATCTAATTAGTGAGACAGACTATTACGCAACTGTACACCTACTTAGTGAGACAGACTATAACACACTCGTACATTTACTTAGTGAGACAGACTATAACACTCTCGTACACCTACTTAGTGAGACAGACTATAACACACTCGTACACCTACGTAGTGACACAGACTATGACACACTCGTACACCTACTTAGTAAGACAGACTATGACGCACTCGTACACCTACTTAGTGAGACAGACTATGACACACTTGTACATCTACTTAGTGACACAGATTACAACACACTCGTACACCAACTTAGTGAGACAGACTTTGACACACTCGCACATCTACTAAGTGAGACAGACTATAACACACTCGTACATCTACTTAGTGAGACAGACTATGACACACTCGTACACCTACCAACTTAGTGAGACCGACTATGACACACTCGTACACTAATTTAGTGAGACAGACTATGACACACTCGTACATCTACTTAGTGAGACAGACTATGACACACTCGTACATCTATTTGGTGTGACAGGCTATAACACACTTGTACATCTACTCAGTGAGTCAGACTATAACATACTGGTACACCTACTTAAAGAGACAGACTATAACACACTCGTACACCTACTTAGTGAAACAGACTATAACACACTCGTACACCAACTTAGTGAGACAGACTATGACACACTCGTACATCTACTTAGTGAGACAGACTATGACACACTCGTACATCTACTTAGCGACACTGACTATAACACACTCGTACACCAACTTAGTGAGACAGACTATGACACACTCGTACATTTACTTAGTGAGACAGACTATGACACACTCGTACAACTACTTAATGAGAAAGAATATGACACACTCGTACACCTACTTATTGAGACAGACTATAACACACTCGTACACCTACTTAATGAGACTATAACACACTCGTACACCTACTTAGTGAGACAGGTTTTATCGATAGCTGGATATCTTAGTTGAGATATATTTATGCGAGGTTGCCTCGAGGATCGCCGTTATCAACTGCTTTGTTCAATATATACATGACCGAGGCAGCCCAAGTGAATAGTATCGGATCTCACTCAAACTCTCTGCGATCAAGACTCATCGTTTCTCGTTTCCAATTTTCATGTATCTGACCTTTGAGGATGGATTTGACCATGGAACTGACCTTTGAGGATGGCATCACAACTCAGCGGATGGTTCTATTGTGGAAATCTCCCTCCCTCTTTAGCTAATTTGTCTGCGCGTTCGTTCACGTGTATATTACAGTGTGACAATATCCATTGAATGACTACTCTCTGGAAGTTATTGCATAGTTGTTCCAGGGTTGTTCTCAAGTCATCTAGTTCATTCTTCTTGGGGCTTTTTAGAGCTGATAGTACTGACAGTGCATCAGTCAGAATTACCAATTTATTGTGCATGTTATTTTTGTGTTGAGGATGTTTCTGCTTTAAAGTTGTTTGAGAATTTTCCAGTAGCTATTGACTTTGTGAACTCGTCCTGATTATTCAGCGTCAAGAGCACACCTCCCACTCCATTTCTGGTGGCATTTGTAGCAGAGCCATCTGTGTATATGTAGGACCAAGTGTCCTGTAGGTAGATATCGTGTATGTGTTTTTCTGCTACGTGTTTTCTTTCTGTGTCTGATTGGCTGTCTTTTTTCATGATTACTGTTATATTTTCCTTAAATTGCTGGTATTTTATGTTTTCCATGAGGAGACATATCATATGGGCCCAAGGGTTTCGATATTGTTTGGGAAAGTACTGGGTCTCCAGTAGTTAGTTCATTGGCAATTGCAGCGAAGTTGCTCCTCTTTAGTCGTACAATTACGCAACCAGTTATTCTTTGGTGCATCGGATTAGGTCACACTCTCTTCATTGCTCTTATGTACACTTTAGCTAGAAAGCCTAAATCGGTAGGCAACTACAGGAAAGGGTGGATCAGATAACCAGTGCGACATAGATCTGCTTTTTTGAGCGGATAAGGAAAATAAATAATCCATTGCATTCAGTATTGGGTGCTACCTAGTCAGGCGCCTGAGGCGTGGCAAATCGTGGGTGGCCGAGGCGGAGGAGTCCATAACGCCAGTATTAGATCTGAATGATATTAGGGCTGGCAAGGATTGGATAGAAGTAATAGCAGAGAAAAATAGGCTAACCAAAGTAATTATTCTTCTCAGCAGTGAGTGCTGCAGTTGGGCCTATGGAGCTACTGAGGTCGTAATGAGTGAATTCATCGAAAAAGTGTTGTCACCTCAGGATCCGATCATCTGAACGGATGGTTATGTATCCCCTTGAGAGCGCAATGGTTGGGGTTTTGTGGCACACCAACATGGCAGAGAAGTGGCAAAGGAATCTGGCAAGTGTAGCATTACGGTGTCCAGCATAAGAATGGAGACCGAAGCAGCAACGGCGGCGATAATATTGTTGGTTCCACAGAACGTGGATCACACAGTCTTGGTAACTGATTTGTAAAGTATGCTACAGAAGATTGGCAGACAGTGTTTGTGGCAGTAGAGGATGCAGCTCTTGGAAAACTGCAAAGTAAATGCGTTAATATGGGTGTACTGTCCAGGGCACGCTGGTGTACATACCAATGAAATAGCCGATAAGCTCGCTGCCGGCTCAAGCATTGGGTATGTCCTTACTGTGGACATATAGGACATCGTAAAGTTTGTTCTTCATTCCTTAAGAGAAGAGGAGGAAAATGGGTGGGGCATTGATGTATATATTGAGAGACTGAGGAGTCTGAAATCGAAAAGGGATCTGGCTGATCCCAAGTATTTAGTAGGGAAAGCGGATGTATCTACAATCAACACGTTACAGAAACAATCAGTCTGAATACGCTTCGAGAAATGATGGAACGGGTGTTGGAACGGATATGGGGATGACCCACTGCAATAAAGCAGATTCCACGAATAGCACAGAATAGAATATAATAGAACTATCGTGTCATATTTTAGCCTTTCTGCCAAGAACTATCTTGTCAAATTTGAATTTCTCTGTAATGAAACATTGTATCATTTTCTTACTTTTCTGATAGGAATTAACTGTTATATTTTAACTTCTTTGTCGTGAACTATTGGGTCATATTATTACTTTTCTGATAGGAACAATCCTGTCATATTTTATTGTCTCTGTCAGGAACTATACCTTCATGTTTTAACTTTTCTGTCAGGAACTATTCTGTCATATTTTAACTTTTCTGTCAGGAACTATCCTGTCATATTTTAAATTTTCTGTCAGGAACTATCCTGTCATATTTTAACTTTTCTATCAGGAACTATCCTGTCATATTTTAACTTCTCTGCCTGGAACTATCCTGTCATATTTTAACTTCTCTGTCAGGAACTATCCTATCATATTTTAACTTCACTGTCAGGAACTATCTGTCCTATTTTAACGTTACTATCAGGAATTATCCTGTCATATTGTTACCTCTCTGTCAGGAATTATTTGTCATATTTTAACTTCACTGTCATGAACTATCCTGTCATATTTTAACTTATCTGTCATGAAATATCCTGTCTACCAATTTCTGCATGCTCTTCTGTCCGCTAGAAAATTTCACCAATTCTTCTCAAGCTGGCTCAGACACATCGAACAAACCATTATCGTGTCACAACGAACAAGTGTATAGAATAGTACAAAAATAATACAGAACAGATAAATGTATCCACCTTTACCTACTCATTGTTTTAAGTGTGTATGTTTCCAGACTCGTATTTTACAATCAGATTAATTATCGTTTATTTCCAAGTTAGGGTTTTACTTTGTGTTAACAGTTGTCTTAGCACGCAACACATCATATTTCATAAAGATAGGATTGTTATTGTAACTATGATTTTGAAATTAAAAAGAAATGCTCGAGCAATATTACTTGTGATAAAATTCCATTTATATTTGCTGTGAACGATTAACTCTACAACAATCTGTACTGGAAATATTGATGTTTATTAACACTACCAACGTTTCGCCCGTGCGCTGCCGGAGCCCGAAAGGGGAGTAAAGAATAGCGGCGCTGTACCCTGCCAGGCATGTTCCTAAGAGGAGAGAAAGGAGGGTTGGGCATTGGACTGGCTATCCCATACTGTAATAAAATAAGCCAAAAGACTTCACAAACATGAACAAGTCAAAGAGAGAAAAAGTAAAGCCCCAATTCAGGAAATATAAGGGCTCTCTGTCTAAGAGACGTATTACGCAAGCCGGAGAAAGCCGTAAGGAGTCCGGGTTGCCGACTCACCCTTTGTCTATCAGGAAATCCTCCAGAATTGGCACCTGGAATGTACGTACCCTAAACGAACAGGGAAAAGCTACACAGGTAGCAGCAGTAATGACAAACTACAAGATAGATATTCTGGGAATGTGTGGAACAAGATGGCTAGGAACGGAAGAATAAAACTAAATACAGGAGAGATGATTTTATCATCAGGACACCAGAAGCACAACATAGTGAAGGGGTAGCTATAATGCTATCAAGGAATGCACCGAAGACACTAAAAGAATGGGAAGCAGTAAAAGACTACTGAAAGCAACAGTTAAAACAACCATCAACAAAATAAAATTACACATGATCCAATGCTATGCACCAACCAACGATAAGGATGATTTAGCTAAAGATGATTTTTATAAACAGCTAAAATGTCAGATCGATGCAAGACTAGCCAAGGATATTATAATCTTGATGGGAGAGCTAAATGCTTAAGCAGGATCAGACAACAGAGGCTTCGAAGAGATTATGGGAAAACATAGACTTGGAGATATAAATGAGAATGGAGAGATATTTGTGAATTTCTGCGGCCTTAATGAAGTGAGCCTAGGAGGAACAATATTCCAACATAAAAGAATACACAAAGCTACATGGGTGTCACCAGATAGATCATAGAACGGAAAATCAAATTGATCATATATGTATTAATAATAAGTTTAAGTCATCCTTACAGGATGTAAAAGTATATAGAGGGTAGATGTAGCTTCTGATCATCATCTTCTGATAGCCAAACTTAAAATTAAACTAAAAAGGTATACTACAACGAATAAGGGTAGAAAGTATTTCAATGTAGGGTTTCTTAAAGAACAAGGACATAATTTAACAAAAACGTCAAACAAGGATAAATTCTCAGTCACAATATCAAACAAATACCAAGTCCTCCAACAACTAGAAATACAATAAATATAGAAGATCATTGGAAACAGGTAAAAGATATATGGAAAGGGACATGCAAAGAAACACTGGGGAAAAGCGAACGCCAGAATAAGGCATGGATGACAGCAGAGACCCTAGATAAAATTAAAGAAAGAAAGAACAAGAAAGCAGACATAAATAAAAGCAAAACGAGAAGTAATAAAGCCAAGACACAGGAAGCTTACACAGAGGTGAACAAAGAAGTGAGAAGACGCATTAAAAGGGATTAGAGGAAATATATATATATATATATATATATATATATATATATATATGAACTAGCTAAAGAGGCAGAAGAAGCAGCAAATAAAGGAAATATGAAAGAACTGTACAACAGCACAAAGAAATTTAGTGGAAAATACAAACTGATCAATGCCTATATTAAAAATAAGAAAGGAAATCTGCTTAGTAATATAAGGGAACAAATGGAGAGATGTAAAGAGCACTTTGAAGAACTTTTTAACAGACCCGGCTCAAATAATCCTCCAGATATACTACCAGCAGAAGAAGAGTTACACGTTAACTGTGGAAAACAAAGCAAAGAAGAAATAATGAAGAAATAATAAAAGCCATCATACTATTAAAAAATGGTAAACCCACAGGACCAGATGAAATTCCTTCGGAAGCCATCAAAGCAGATATTAACACCTCTACCAAGATGTTACATAATCTATTAGATAACATTTGGGAGAGGGAAGAAATACCTAAAGACTGGAAAGAAGGTTATATGATCAAACTACCAAAGAAAGGAAGTTTACAGGAGTGCACAAATTATAGGGGAATTATGCTACTATCAGTGCCAGGAAAAATATTAAGCAGAATCATTCTGGAGAGACTAAAAGAGGCTATAGAGAAACATTCGAGAGATGAACAAGCAGGTTTTAGGAAGAACAGATCATGTGCTGATAAAATAACTACTCTACGTATAATAGTTGAGCAAAGTTTAGAACTAAAATCCCCACTTTATATTGGATTCATAGATTACGAAAAGGCATTTGATAGTTTAGACAGAAGAATGCTTTGGAAGTTGTTGAGTCATTACGGAATCACCATAAAGTTTATTAACCTGATAAAAACAATGTATGAAGGAACGAAATGTAGTGTGGTGCATGAAGGATAGCTTACAGAAGCATTTGAAATTAGAACAGGAGTAAGGCAGTGATGCCTTCTGTCTCCATTCCTCTTTCTACTGGCCATAATTTGGATTATGAAAATAACTCAAAACAACAGAAATGGGATCCAGTGGTCACTGACCAAACAACTTGATGATTTAGACTTTGCTGATGACATAGCTCTCCTATCACATAGCCATCAACAGATGCAGGATAAAATGAGCATACTTGATGAGAGATCACAACAGCTAGGACTGAAGATTAATAGAGATAAGACCAACATTATGAGAATTAATACAGTTGGCAATAACCAAATAAAACTAGGAGAAATACCTCTATTAGATGTACAATCTTCCATATATTTGGACAGTAATATAGATAAAGAGGGAGGAACAGAAAATGATACCAAAATAAGGATATCAAAAGCAAGAGGAGCTTTCACTGTGAGACATATGGAAGTCCAAAGAAATTAGGTTAAATACAACAATGTTAAGTTGGTCCTATTATATGTGAAATATGGAGAATAACAAAACTGACAATCACGAAGGTACAGACTTTCATTAATGGATGTTTACGCAGGATAAAAGGATGGAATGGCAGGACAAAATCACTAACATAGAATTATGGAAATGTATCAGCCAAATAAGGGAAATTGGAAAATCTAATTCAAGAAGCAGAACGAATAAATATAGATATTTTAGGCATATCAGAGACTAGATGGAAGGAATGTGGGTACATTGAAGACGAAAAATATACATTTATATACTCAGGAAACACAACAGAACATCAAAGGGGGTAGGAATACTGATAAAAAGAGAGCTACAAAATATATAAGTACCCACTGGACATACAGTGATATGATTATACTACTCAAGTTGAAAGCAAAACCATTCGACATAGCAATAATACAGACATATGCACCTACTCAAGACTACACAGATGAACAAATAGAGGCATACTATGAAGACCTAAATAAAGTTATGAAGCAAGTGAAATCTTCAGACATCTTGATTGTAATGGGTGACATGAACGCTAAAGTAGGAAAAGTAGATATAAGACAATTATAGGAAATCATGGTTTAGGAAAAAGAAATGACAGAGGAGAAAGATTAATACAATTCTGTGAAGAAAACAGGCTGATAATATGTAACACCTACTTTGAGCAAGAGAAAAGGAAACTATACACATGGAAAAGCCCTGGAGATAGGAAGAGGAATCAAATAGATTACATAATGATAAAAGAAAGGTTCCGTAACAGCGTAAAGAAAGCCAAAACCTACCCAGGAGCAGATATTAATTCTGATCACAATCCTGTAATGATTAAAATGAAAATCAAACTAAAGAGAAACAAGCAAAAATCTGATTCATCAACAAACCCACTCGACATAACAGCTTTAAATCAAAAAGGTATTAAAGATACCTATACAATACAAGTAAAGAACACATACCAGAAGCTGCTAGAGGAAGGAATTGAACAATACAGAAGAGAAAATCCTGATGAAAAAGTAACAACCAAATGGCAATGCATAAAGAAAAACATACAAAAAGCCTGCGACACCTAACCCAAAAGAGAAAAGAACAAAAAACAAAAATGGATAACTAACACCATCTTAGAAAAAATGGAAGAAAGGAAAGGAGACAAGCGAAGAACACTGCCCAATACAATAAAATAGATAATGAGATACGTAAAATGTGCAAAAAGGCAAAAGAAGACTGGCTCAGCCAAAATGTAGAGATATAGAAACTATGGAAAGCAAACAAGACCTAAGAGGAATGCACACAGAAATAAAGAGAATGACTAATAAAAATAAAAAAGCCACAGAAGGTGGATGCATTGCAGACAAAAAAGAAAAATGCTAACAGACAATAAGGATATCATAGATAGATGGCAGGAATATATAACAGAACTATTTCATGATCAAAGGGACAAGAAACCAGTTATAAAATGTACATCAGGCTATAAAATCTTAAAATCTGAGGTGGAAAAAGCTATAAAAACAATGAAAAGGGGAAAAGCAGCAGGATCTGAAAGCATACAGATAGAGATGATACAGGCACGTGAAGATTTTGGCATTGAAGTGATTACAGACATATGCAACGACATATACCACACAGGATACATACCAAATGAACTAAAAACATCAACTTTCATTGCATTGCCTAAAAAGAATGGTGCAGTTGAATGCAGTGACTTTAGAACAATAAGCCTAATGAGCCATGTTACAAAAATCTTGCTAAAAGTTATACAAGGAAGGATTCAGAATAAAATCAATACTGAATTAGATGAGCAGCAATTTGGATTTAGGAAAAATAGCGGGACAAAAGAAGCCATATTCTGCATGAGAACATTAATCGAAAAATACACAGAAGTAAACAAACCAATATATGCCTGCTTCATAGACTACACCAAAGCTTTTGATAGAGTACACCACAAACAACTTATAGAATGCCTAAAAGAGATACATCTAGATGACATGGATATACGACTAATATGCAATCTATACTGGGAGCAAACAGCAATAATAAAATATAACAAAGAGTTCTCTACACCCATTGATATAAAAAGAGGAGTAAGACAAGGATGCATCCTATCACCAAGCTTGTTCAATCTATACACTGAGCAAATCTTTAAAAACATCATAGAGATGCCAGGCCTACAAATTAATGGAAAGATAATCAATAACCTAAGATATGCTGACGATACTGTACTACTAGCAGAAAATCCTAAAGACCTACAACAATTACTTAATGAAATAAACACGACAAGCAAAAAATATGGACTAGATATGAATATCAAAAAGACTAAAACTATGATCATAAACAAAGAAAATACTCAAAACCCACAAGTGGATATCAAAATTGAAGGAATAGACCTTGAGACAGTTCAGAACTATAACTACCTTGAACATGCTATAACCAGTGATGGAAAATGTACAACTGAAATAAACAAAAGAATAGGAATGGCAAAAAGTAATTTTAATGTCATGAAGGACATACTAACATCAAAACAAATAACACCAGAGCTAAAACTAAGAATAGCAAAATGTTACATCTTCTCAATATTCCTATATGGTGCTGAAACATGGACATTAGACAAGAAAAAAGAACAGAGAATTGAAGCCTTTGAAATGTGGATATATAGAAGAATAGGTAGAATTGGATGGAAGGAAAAGAAAACAAATGACAAAGTCTTAAAACAACTAAAAATGAAAAGAGAACTTCTGAACACAATTAGAACAAGACAAATGCGATTCTTAGGCCATGTTAAAAGACACAACAGCCTACTGAAAGTGATCCTGGAGGGGAAAATACAAGGTAAAAGAGGCAGAGGCAGACCAAGATTAACATGGACGAGTAACATCAAAAGATGGACAAATCAACCGATGACAACCAGCACCATCAAAGCAAGAGATAGAGCAAAATGGCGCTCCATGGTAGCCAACCTTCGTTGCGGAGACGGCACTCGATGATGATGATGATGATCAGCCAAATACCAGTGGATAAAGAGATACAGCGAGGACTATGCCGCTGGATAGGACACACACTGCGGAAGCCAACTGAGAGTATTACACAACAGACCCTTTTTTGGAATCCCCAGGGGAAAAGACAAAGGGAAGACCACGGAATTCTTGGAGAAGACAGATAGAAGCAGAGACGAAGATGATGGGGAAGACATGGAATGATCTTAAATGAATGGTCAAAAATAAAACGGCTTGGAAAGTGTTTGTTGAAGACCTATGCTCCACCGGGAGCTAAAAAGGTAGAAGAAGAATAACGTTCTCGGTGATTAGAAAGTACCATCACTTATATTTATTATTACACATAAACTGTATGTCCATGTTGTGCAACATTCTCTCCTTAATTTGATGAATACCTTGACAGTTTTAATTGACAACGAAATATGAACACAAGTTCCGGCTAGATGGCGTCAGGTAGTTTATAATTTCAGGTTAGATAACCCTGATGATGATGAACCCTGATCAAGCCAGCTAAATAATTTCACAGTAAAAGAGTAAATGTTTAAGTAAATTACGTTTCACACTGTACAGGCCAACTACAACACAAGCTTGAGGCTGATAGGGTTTCCCCGAAAACACCCACAGCTTGTGACGTCTCATCTGTATAAGTTGTAGATGGCTGACGTAGATTACCCAGAGCTGCTCCATGCTCGCAGTATGGTTACGTCACTAGCTTTGCGTAATCCCTTTCAATCCGCGGGTTTGAGATAAAATTGGTGTTGGTCCAGACCTTCGTCTCTGTCCCATAACCACCGAGGTCGTTGGGACAACATTGATGGCTGCAATCATCTACTTCAATACATAAACTATCAAAATAAAGAACACGTGGTACTCATATGCAACATATCGTGACCTACTTTGCTATTGATTAGGAATACACATTTGCTAAATCTTGTAGAAAATATTGTCGCTAAAAACATATTTTTATAACCTTTTTTCCGTTTTACTTTTGAAATCTCCAAAGGCCATAACGTCATCATTAGAATACCGGTCAATATGGCGGCTAGGAGACAATGAATAATAAATGAATATTATTATAAAGGAAATCTTCCGAGGCGATAATCAACGAATTATTTCAGAGGAAGAGGTATGTTTACAGCACTTGGAAAAAACGACAAATAATCAACCATTAAAAAAATAATGATTGATTCAATATATGGTCCAAAGCAGGATCGAACCCGTACCCCTTGGCACAGCGTTTTGCCACTAGAAGCAAAACGCTAGGGAACACTGTCAACTCAGCTAAGTGAAAATTAGCCATCTTCGGTAATGTCTTTCAAGCCGGTGTTCTCATGACTACAGCAATAGGCTACGATCACAGCTCGGGAATGGCGGATAGACGGCAAGAACCATTGAGGCATAGACTTAAAAGTGTTTCTTGTTGCAGTTTCCTCATATATTCCGAGTCCGGCTTGCTGCTGGAGCTACTAAGTTTAGTGCTTTATGCACACCGTGAGTTGTGTGTCTATTCCAGATTGTGTTTCGATATTCCGATTGCTTATGATGAATAGTTATATCGTATGAAGAAGGACAGTTCAGCTGCGTTCACTTTCGGCACCGCTTGGTCTTAATGTCTCTTGGTGTGTGCTGTAGCTGAGGTGATGCGGATTGCAGCTGTCTTTCTTTGTTTGTATCCCTTAATGAGCTCAGATGTTAATTCGGATGATTCCACTGGCACGGGCGGTTAATCATTTATGGATTTTAATTCGCTTGCAGTGATACCGGGGTCTTCGACTAACCATAACCATAATCTCAAGGTTTCGATGCCTCTTTTCCGTCCCAAATATCATGTTATTTGATCCAGTACAAGATAACAAGATAGTCTTCCAATTTTGTGGATGAGTCAAGACTAAACAACCAAGACAGTCTTCCAATTTTGTGGATGAGTCAAGACTAAACAACCAAGACAGTCTTCCAATTTTGTGGATGAGTCAAGACTAAACAACCAAGACAGTCTTCCAATTTTGTGGATGAGTCAAGACTAAACAACCAAGACAGTCTTCCAATTTTGTGGATGAGACAAGACTAAACAAACAAACGTTTTGACTGGGTTTTTTTTAACGTATGAGCCAAAACATGGGTCTGATTAGTACTGTCTTACAAGTAAACTCTAAACACGCACACAATTTGTTTTAAATTGTATCTGTACCAGCCTTACCTCGGCTCCATATGGTTTATGTTATCTATTCCCATTATGTTATCTGGCTAAAGTCGTCTACCTCTTTTTTTGATCCATCTCTGACCCATTCAGAATGTTTAGGTGACCCCCTTTACAGTTATCTCCCTTACCATGTCATGTGCCTTACAGACTGCTACGGGAGATCATGTAATATTCCCATGTCACCCCATTCTTGTCGGTCAAACTTCTACATTTGTGTTAATGACGTCACTTACACAAGCGAGCAAGGTCGCGCTACTTTAAATACAAAACTAATATCGTGTTCCATGTGGTTGACTTTCTACTCTCTGATTCCCGCTGTTTATTCACCATGCAGTTTGGTTCCCTAAAGTTATTGTCTGTGTATGTGCTCGCACACGTGCGTGTATGCATGTGTGTAAGTGCTAATTCGATAATAGCATTTACTTATTTGATGATTTCTTCTACGGTTATCAGGTGTGGAAAGACTAACTTAAAATAACGGGTGTATGTGTGTATTATTATAATAATGCCCTTCTCTATTAATATATCCTGGAGGTATACAGGAACCGGAGTAAATAAGTAGATTAAAAAAATTGAGGAGGTGGAGTTTGTCGGTAGAAAAGTAGAGGAGGCAAATGTAATAGTGAAATAGCAGATGCGAAGTTGCTCAATAGAAAAGTAGAGGAGGCAAAGCAAAAAGTGAAATAGCTGAAGCGAAGTTGATCAGTAGAAAAGTAGAAGAGGCAAAGCTAATAGTGAAATAGCAGAAGCGAAGTTGGACAATAGAAAAGTAGAGGAGGCAAAGCTAAAATTGAAATACCAGAAGCGAAGTAGGTCAATAGGAAAGTAGAGAAGGCAAAGCTAATGGTGAAATAGCAGACGCGAAATTTGTCTGCAGGAAATTAGAGAAGGCAAAGCTAAAAGTGAAATAGCAGCTGTGAAGTTGGTCAATAGAAAAGTAGGGGAGTCAAAGCTAAAAGTGAAATAGCAGAATCGAAGTTGATCCGTAGAAAAGTAGAGGAGGCTAAACAAATACTGAAATAGCAGAAGCGAAGTTGATCCGTTGAAAAGTAGAGGAGGCAAAGGTAATAGTGAAATAGAAGAAGCGAAGGTGGTCAATAGAAAAGCAGAAAAGGCAAAGTTAATAGTGATATATATCAGAAGCGAAGTTGGTTAATAGAAAAGTAGAGTAGATAACGATAATAAAGAAATAGCAGAAGCGAAGGTGGTAAATAAAAAGAAGAGGAGGCAAAGTTAATAGTGAAATAGCAGAGTTGAAGTAGGTCAATAGAAAAGTAGAGGAGGCAAAGATACTCGTGAAATAGCAGAAGAGAAGTTGGTCAATAGAAATGTAGAGGAGGAAAGCAAATAGTGAAATAGCAGAAGCAAAGTTGGTCTGTAGGAAAGTAGAGGAGGCAAAGCAAATAGTGAAATAGCTGAAGACAAGTTGATCGTAGAAAAGTAGAAGAGGCAAAGCTAATGGTGAAATAGCAGAAGCGAAGTTGCTCAATAGAATAGTAGAGTAGGCAAAGCTAAACGTGAAATAGCAGAAGCGAAGTAGGTCAATAGAAAAGTAAAGGAGGCAAAGATAATATTGAAATAGGAGAAGCGAAGTAGGTCAATACAAAAGTATAGGAGGCAAAGCTAATAGTGAAATAGCATAAGCGAATTTGATCCGTAGAAAAGTAGAGGAGGAAAGCTAAAAGTGAAATAGCAGAAGCGAAGTTGATCCGTAGAAATGTGGAGGAGGCTAAACTAATAGTGCAATAGCTTAAGCGAAGTTGATGCGTAGAAAAATAGAGGCGGCAAAGCTAAAAGTTAAATAGCAGAAGCGATGTTGATCCTTTAGAAAAGTAGAGGATGCAAAGCTAATGGTGAAATAGCAGGAACGAAGTTGGTCAGTAGGAAAGTAGAGAAGGCAAAGATAATAGTAAAATAGCAGAAGAGAAGTTGGTTATTAGAAAAGTAGAGAATGCAAAGCTAATAGTGAAATAGCAGAAGCGAAGTTGGTCAAAAGTAAAGTAGAGGAGGCAAAGTTAATAATGTAATAGCAGAAACGAAGATGGTTGGTAGGAAAGTAGAGAAGGCAAAGATAAAAGTGAAATAGTAGAAGCAAAGTTGGTCATTAATAAAGAGGAAGAGGCAAAGTTAATAGTGAAATAGCAGAAAGGAAGTTGGTCAATAGGAAAGTAGTGGAGGCAAAGTTAATAGTGAAATAGCAAGAACGAAGTTGATCGGTTGAAAAGTAGAGGAGGCAAAGCTAATAGTGAAATAGTAGAAGCGAACTTGATCGTTAGAAAAGTAGAAGAGGCAAAGGTAATAGTGAAATAGCAGAAGCGAAGTTGGTCGGTAGGAAAGTAGAAAAGGCAAAGCTAAAAGTGAAATAGCAGAAGCGAAGTAGGTCAATAGAAAGTAGAGAAGCAAAGCTAAAAGTGAAATAGCAGAAGCGAAGTAGGTTAATAGAAAGTAGAGAAGCAAAGCTAAAAGTGAAATAGCAGAAGCGAAGTAAGTCAATAGAAAGTAGAGAAGGCAAAGCTAAAAGTGAAATAGCAGAAGCGAAGTAGGTCAATAGAAAGTAGAGGTGGCAAAGATAAAGTGAAATATAAAAAGCGAAATAGGTCAATAATAAAGTAGAGGTGGCAAAGATAATTGTGAAATTGCAGAAGCGAAGTTGAATCGTAGAAAAGTGGAGGAGGCAAAACCAAAAGTAAAATAGTAGAAGCGAAGTTGATGCGTAGAAAATTAGAGGAGGCAAAGCTAATAGTGAAATAGTAGAAGCGAACTTGATCGTTAGAAAAGTAGAAGAGGCAAAGGTAATAGCGAAATAGCAGAAGCGAAGTTGGTCGGTAGGAAAGTAGAAAAGGCAAAGATAATAGTGAAATAGCAGAAGCGAAGTTGGTCAACAGAAAAGTAGAGAAGGCAAAGATAATAGTAAAATAGCAGAAGCGAAGTTGGTCAATAGAAAAGTAGAGAAGGCAAAGATAATAGTAAAATAGCAGAAGCGAAGTTGGTCAACAGAAAAGTAGAGAAGGCAAAGATAATAGTAAAATAGCAGAAGCGAAGTTGGTCAATAGAAAAGTAGAGAAGACTAAGCTAATATTAATATAGCGGAAGCGAAGTTGGTCAATAGAAAAGTAGAGAAGACAAAGCTAATAGTAAAATAGCGGAAGCGAAGTTGGTCAATAGAAAAGTAGAGAAGGCAAATATAATAGTAAAATAGCAGAAGCGAGGTTGGTCAATAGAAAAGTAGAGAAGACAAAGATAATAGTAAAATAGCAGAAGCGAAGTTGGTCAATAGAAAAGTAGAGAAGACAAAGCTAATAGTAAAATATCAGAACTGTTAGACCTGCCTAACTTGTCCTCCAAGTGAACTGTATTTTTTTTGGTTTAGATTGGGAGTGACGTCTTATGTTGTATTCATTAAGAAAAGGCACTGCTTTGTTACATATTAAACAAGGGGTTATGCGATACAGAATACAGAAATAATCCAAAGTCTAACTGTCCTAAAATGATCGAAATTCTGTACCTACTATCCTCCTTTTACTTGATGGTGCCATTATGTCACTAATTGATGACAACCGGTTATTAACTTTAAATGCGTTGATATTTAGCTAAACATTACATAACATCCCTCCACCACCGCAATTCGTAACCCCTACCAAAACCGTTAAAGACACAAAATCTCTTTGATCTGACTCAGAATTGTCAAAGAATAAAAGTCCCCGCGTATAAAACACTATGCCATCCACACTTAAAACCACAACTTTTAAACATTGTGACAACAAAGACTACATCATTCTAGAGATTTGGACAAATCAGCGAAATTTAAAAATAAATTGTCCTGGGGCGATGTGTCGTCAAAGACAATGAACCTTGCAGTCTGTAACACGTAGTGACTACTCCATCCACGACATGATAACAGAATTATGTTGTTTTGGCGAATTCTTACATCACATTAATAATGAAAAAAACCAGTTTCTGAATTTGTGTACATTTATGTGTTACTTTTTGTTTATTTTTTTTTCTGCTTAGGGAGTGGGTGGGTGGAGGAAGGGGGTAGCAAATCCTGAACACACACATACACACAGTTACGTAGACACACACTCAAACACAAGTACACATATACACGTCTAAACAAAAGTAATATTAAAGTGATAGAGGGAAGTAAACATACCAGGTAGGCCATCCATCCCAGGACTTCCAGCAATACCTTGATCACCCTTAGGTCCAGCTGGCCCAGGTTGTCCACTTAGTCCAGGCTCACCTAGAAATACAAGAAAAAAGTCAACATTTATTTAGATAATCTCACAAAAAGAAAATAAAAACGGACGTTGCTAACAACATGTCGTTATTAAGAGCAAGTGAAACAAAAAGAGAATTAAATAAAACGTTGACAGGTAATGACTTCATTGACCGCGAGATCGTTCCAAAGGCGCTGAATCAACACCTTATCGTCCCCTCTCAGTCGATCAAGATGGATCTGGTGACTTGTTGGTTAAGCACGCACCTTTAGTGCTCACACTATTCATATTTTATTAATCAAGTCCAGGATATTTCCGATTATCTCACTACATGATGAGCCGTTGAGACACAACAATTCTTGTCAGTTTTCTCTCTCTCACTATTTTTCTGTGACTTGACAAACTGGATATGCTTGTGTTCCTTGATGCCGTTCATCGAGTTCATTTTCTGTCCGTGTGCGTCTTTCTCCTTTCACAAGTGTCTGTATATTCTTTCATAGTTCCCTGTATGTTCTACATAGCTCCCTGTATGTTCTTTCATAGTTCACTGTTGTTCTACATAGCTCCCTGCATGTTCTTTCACAGTTCCCTGTATGTTCTTTCATAGTTCCCTGTATGTTATTTCATAGTTCCCTGTATGTTCTACATAGCTCCCTGTATGTTCTTTCATTGTTCACCTGTATATTCTTTCATAGTTCCTTGTATGTTCTTTCATAGTTCCCTGTATATTTTTTCATAGTTCCCTGTATATTCTTTCATAGTTCCCTGTATGTTCTACATAGCTCCCTGTATGTTCTTTCATTGTTCCCTGTATATTCTTTCATTGTTCCCTGTATATTCTTTCATAGCTCCCTGTATGTTCTTTCATTGTTCCCTGTATGTTCTTTCATTGTTTCCTGTATGTTCTACATAGTTTCCTTCGTGGTCTATATAGTTCCATGTATATTCCTTCATAGTTTCCTGTATGTTCTGCATAGTTCCTCGTAAGTTCTTCATAGCTCCCTGCATGTTCTTCATAGCTCGCTGCATTTTCTACATAGTTCCCTGTATATTCTTTCACAGTTATATGTATGTTTTACATAGTTCCCTATTTGTTCTAGATAGCTCTCTGCATGTTCTACATACATCCCTGTATGTTCTACATAGTCCTGTGTATGTTATACAACAGTTCTATGTTTGATGTTTCATAGTACTTTGCATATCCTTTCACAGTGCTCTGTATGTCCTTTAACAGTTCTCTGTATTTGATTTTATAGTTCTCTGTATGTCTTTTCACAATTTTCTGTATCTGATTTTATAGTTCTCTGTATGTCTTTTCACAATTATCTATATCTGATTTTATAGTTCTCTGTATGCCTTTTCACAGTTTTCTGTATCTGATTTTATAGTTCTCTGTATGTCTTTTCCCAATTTTCTGTATCTGATGTTATAGTTCTCTGTATGTCTTTTCACAATTTTCTGTATCTGATTTTATAGTTCTCTGTATGTCTTTTCACAATTTTCTATATCTGATTTTATAGTTCTCTGTATGCCTTTTGCAGTTTTCTGTATCTGATTTTATAGTTCTCTGTATGTCTTTTCACAATTTTCTGTATCTGATTTTTATAGTTCTCTGTATGTCTTTTCACAATTTTCTGTATCTGATGTTATAGTTCTCTGTACGTCTTTTCACAATTTTCTATATCTGATTTTATAGTTCTCTGTATGTCTTTTCACAGTTTTCTGTATCTGATTTTATAGTTCTCTGTATGCCTTTTCACAGTTTTCTGTATCTGATTTTATAGTTCTCTGTATGCCTTTTCACAGTTTTCTGTGTGTGGTTTCATGGTTCCTTATATATCATGTCTTGGTTCTTGATCATTTCCATATTCAGCCATCATTCCTTTGAACATTTATTTTGACGCCCACCCTCCCTTTCTCCCACCTACTTGTCATTCTGTCCTAGATCTTTTTATTTCTTCCTCCCGGGAATCTAACATCATTGATCTCCCCTGTTGTCATGAGAATTTTAAAGAGAGATAGGATCAAACCCTAATTTACCCACATGTATTTTTTAGCAAGTAAACACAACAATACAATACAGAAGTATTTGGACTTCAGTTGTGATTTATAACCTTTCCACACGTTTAGATTAAATAAACTGCATTTACAAATCTTCTATTGGCAACAACTATACAAGTGAAAATGAAAATCTAAAAGTAAATGCTATTTAAAGTGGAACCGTCTTAATCGCTAAAATATGATCCCAAGACGACAAACTGTACTTGGGATAATACGGTCTTCAATCCACAGAGGACTGCTCGTGTTACGATGAGTGAACTATACCTGATCAAGATTCTACTCAACATCCTCATCGCAGATTTGGACTATCCAGTATGGCCGAGTGTACATGGATTAAAGAAGGAAGGCAAACATATACTCAGAAATACAATGCTGGTGTGTTTGGTCGAAAGACACATGCATTCCAGTTTACCGTAAACCATATTACAACGCAACAACGTTTATTTAACGTCCTTTCTAGGACAGACAATGACGAGGAGTGGTCGTTGCAAGAGTACACAGTGTCAACATGCAGAATCATTTCCTCGTACAAGCAAACAATATGTACAACAAGTTATTGCCAGAAAGAACACACCGTGACAAAAGGCAGTCACTGAAGCTAAATAGGTTATATAATCTAAAGCGACCAAAAAGGCCTCTCACAAGACTTGCAATACTACAGACTTTAGATGAAAAAAAAAAAACGAGAAGTAGAATCAAGTCTGTTGGACTGAACGCAATGGCGATAAAAAGGTACAGTGTATGGTGGCAAAAGTGTCAGCAGAAACCCACCCACACCGTGTACCCAAGGCCATGCTACGAAGTCCATGCATGTGGGCCAGGATTCTCCTCTGATTTTCTTGAGATTCTCGACAGTCAAACTTTATCTCAAGGGGCGGCCATTATGACGTCAGACGATGCGATGAAAGATAGTCTAACGCGTACAATTCAGCGATCAGTTATTGCTATGCATTTAGACATTTAGGTCAGCTTCGGTGACGAACAAGACGGTGCGTTTGAGGTCATCACTGGTTCCCCATAACTTGTCATGTCAAGTTGTTGCTGTGGGCCATATTTGTGTTCTTAGGGTGTTTAGTGTACTGGAGTCTTGTAGTGTATGCACTGGTGTTTGTTTGGCTGCTTTGCAGTCACATGCTGCAACGTCACTGAGTCCTATCTTGTGTATAAGTCCTCTGAGGCCACAATGACTTGTTCAGAGTCTGAAAATCTTGGTTTGCTCATGTCTGTTAAGTTTGTTTAGGCTCTCATGTTATAGCTCATATTTTCAATGCATCTCCCTCCATTCTGCTTTCCTAGCTTATTTAGGATTGTTTTTATTTCTTTGAGACTCGGGTTGGTTGTATTGTTAAAGGCTTCCTCCTGCTTTTGCGAGTTCATCTGCTTTCTCATTTCCAGGCCTGGCATCTCTGTGATGTTTTTAAATGTGTGTTCAGTGTATAGATTGAAAAAGCTTGGTGATAGGATACATCCTTGTCTTATTCCTCTTTGACATCAATGGGTATAGAGTTCTCTTTTTGTAATACTTTATTATTGCGGTTTGCTCTCAATATAAATTACATATTAATTGTATGTCTGTGTCATCTAGATCTTACTTTCCTCTTGTCTGTCCACTTCTCCATTCACTTGATCATCCAACATGTAGTTATAGATAATTGTGCTTCGCCGTTTGTTGTCGTTGTCCCTGTATTCTGAAGAAGGACACAGGCCGAAACGTCAGTATTGTGTTGTGTACCTTCCGTGTAAAGCTGTTACAATACCTTGGAGTGTTTATCACACCCCACTACTGGCTCCCCGTCATCTAGATGTATATATTTTAGGCAGTGTATAAGTTGTTTATGGTGTATTATATCAAATTATAACAAACAAAAGCTTTTGTGTAGTCTATGAAGCAGGCATATATTGGTTTGTTTACTTCTGTGTACTTTTCATGAACATCTATCAACATCAGCTATCAACATCAGCTACCAACATCAGCTATCAACATCACCTATCAACATCACCTATCAACATCTACTATCAACATCAGCAACCAACATCAGTTACCAACATCAGGTACCAAACATCAGCAAACAACATCAGCTATCAACATCAGCGTGCTCGTGACCTACCTTCATTTCCAATTTCTCCTTGCATTCCTGGATTTCCTGGAGGTCCTGGTGGTCCATCGAGCCCTGGAGGTCCAGGCGGCCCTCGCAAAGACTCCAAGTTGGGAAAGTCTGCTGTAATTGGGCGTTCAGCAAGATCGCCCTATTCTCCTGTGAATAGCCAACACGAAAGTGAACACCGTTTTATTTAATGTCTGTGTTTAGCCAGCGACTAATAACTAGGGACCAACAAAATGTCAAATACAACCTAAAAATGAAAATAGACAGAAGTATAACATAATTAATTACTCATCTGCTATTAGAAATGACGCACATTACCAGCTAAAACATCTACATCCTTTGCTTCGGGATATGCCTTGTTGTGTTTCTCTTTATTTGTATGCAGTTTCTGAGACGGCGCATTTCTTTATGACTTTTCTTTCAATGTTTGGACACATGTATTCTCCCTCAGTGTCTGCAATTACTTTCATACCAAGGGAGTGTCTGCATCGTCTCCACTTTAAACAGTGCAGCTATTTGCGATACTATTCATGTTAGAAGTCTCACTTCAGCACAAACTTTCCTGACAGTACTGTAGCTTCTGTGCACTGCTGGTCGGTGCGGTGTTTTGACAGAATGTCTCTTTATATTTAAACTTCAACCGTTTGTCCTGACAATCAACTGAAAATGATCTTAAATTTTCTTTCTAAATATTTATTTTGAATTACTTTGCCTGTCGACATCTTGTATTTATCCAGGCGATTTTGCGCGTTTCTTAGCAATACAATAACAAAGTGAAATTATTTCTGCTTAACCAAAAAAACCGACTTAAATTTGGTCATCTAAAAGAAACAATATTGTACCTAAAGTGATGACAAATATGACCAAATATAACCAAAAATGTGGTCAATATATGACCTGAACCTAAATTATTGTCAAAATATGTCTTCATTTGAGCATGAGAAAGGAATGAAACTTGTTGAAATTAACTTGGATTTAAAAAAAAATACATGTCGAGAAAAAATATAATATGTTATATTAAAAATTAACTTGAAATTTTGAAATAAAGCTTCACAGCCATGAGCATATTATTTGTTTTGATGTCCCGTTGGTACTGTATAGATTTTATTGCGCTCCCCCGTGTTTCTTCCTCTCTTCCATTCTCCCTTTCTTCTTCCCTTTCTTTCTTTCCTCCATTTAAATCCTTACTTTCTGTCCCATCTTTCCATTCTCTCCCCCACTCTCTTTTTTCATCTTCTCCAACCATTCCTTTCTTCCTTCACTATCTCTATCTCATTCCACTGCTTCCTTTCCTCTTCCATTACTTATTCTCTCCTACCTTCATTCCCATCTGCCAATCTTCCATACTTGTTTCCATCTTCTCGTAATTCTTCCCATGCCCTCATGCTTCACTTTACATCTCCATCCTTCCTTATTTCAATTCCTTGTCTTTTCATCTTCCCTCCATTCCACTATTCTCTTCCTTTGTTCTCCTCACCTTTTCCCTTCTTCACTAAAAAGAACCTATTTATATACCTTAATCACCATTTCCGGCTAGTTGGTAACTAACTATCTGTACTATCTGTATTATCCTGTAACTATCTAACTACAACATAATTTTTTCCCTATGTCCCATTAAAGGGAAGACTTAAAAGTGGTATTGCCAGTTATGTAGTGCTATTGTTATTATACGGGGTGTCTCACTCGCTACCAAACTCAGCATTTCTCCAATAATTCTAACAACAATGAGGATATCGCAACGAAATTTGAACAGAAGGGCGATCATTGTGTAAGAAATGTAAAAAAATAAATTGTCTGTAGCGTTTGTGTGCGTGTGTGTTTGTAGCGCTTAATTTTTGCAACACTGAGAGCGCAGCCTGCCTGACGGACCTCTCTGCTGATTCTATTATTTGGATGAGGATGTCTACACAATACTTTTGTTGTTCGTGAGTGTTGGTGTACATTACGTGTGAGTTCACACCGAATAGTTGGCAAATGTGTTACTAACTGTGAAGGAGCAACTGTTTAATGGTTAAATGCTGGAGTTGGTAGCGAGTGAGATACACTATTTTTTTCAGTTACACCTTTTTGAAATTCATTGATTCATTCATTGATTAATTTATTGATTCATTCATTGATTCATTCATTGATTCATTCATTGATTCATTCATTGATTCATTTATTGATTCATTCATTGATTTACTCATTGATTTACTCATTGATTCATTCATTGATTCATTCATTGATTTACTCATTGATTCATTGATTGATTCATTCATTGCTTTACTCATTGATTCTTTCATTGATTCATTCATTGATTTACTCATTGATTCATTCATTGATTTACTCATTGATTTACTCATTGATTCATTCATTGATTTACTCATTGATTCATTCATTGATTCATTCATTGATTCATTCATTGATTCATTCATTGATTTACTCATTGATTCATTTATTGATTCATTCATTGATTTACTCATTGATTCATTCATTGATTCATTCATTGATTCATTTATTTTTCTCTCGAGCCGAAGACGGCACTTAGGGCGAAAATCATAGTTCTCTATGGCTGACGATTGGTTGATAGTTCTCGGAGTTCTTGTTTGTTTTTTAGTGTCATAGTTGTTCCTTCCCTAGTAATTGTTCTGCCTAGCGATTACCTCGGTCTGATTTGTTTTGTTGTACCACATGGTTTTCACATGAATAATATCTGGTGGGAAAGTCTTTCTTTACTCACTCGCTGCTCATACCCCATGTATTCTTGAAATATAGGTCAAAATATAACTACGCAAAATTTAGAAACACTAACAATGTATTTTACGTTCCGCTAGCTGAAAAGCCGGCGTACAGTGTTCGAAGCCCGCGGTAGACAGAAAGGATTTTTTTCTATCGGGGGTGAAATAAAAATCCCGAGTTTCACACGTCGTGGTGACTGCTTGACCAAGCGGCCTTTATCCCTCGGGTTCTATCGTTGCCCCCCGACATACACCAGCAATGGTTCCATGCCTCGTAAAGATAGTTTTTTTTAATGAATGAATTTAATTTTGTCTCGTTAGAAATAATAATTTGAGATGCAATTTGTTGCACGCCTTAAGCCCTATAACATTATAGTTATGCAAGTGGTGGCACGAAGATTGTACAAAACGTTATATCCTCCTATTGTTTTTGTTATATATAAGAGAAAGTTACTGACTGTCGAAGGCAACAGTAACCAAAATTATCAGGATATAATGAGGAAAACATGCACAGCTGCATGTTAACATACTTTAGCAGTCGTAATAATTTGCTCTCCTTAGACAAAATCATCTAAATATTATTATTCTATATTACATTCGAGAGGAAGTTACAGCTCCAAATGTGTTAACATTTGAGGTGATGATAGAGTGAGCATTTCACACATGAAAGTATCAGATTATTCAATCCCTGAAATGTTCCATCTCATGTAATTTAATCGACTAAAATATCAAAAACAAAATAAAAGTTTAAGTCAGCAAGAAAGCTCTTACGTTTATTGCGCGATGGTAGAAATTAGAACCACTCCTGTGAAATATTAGTTTTAAAGATAAGCAGAAAGTAGTCTAGCCAGGTCATATTCACCCCTAAGTTTTACAAAAGGATTGGGACTAAGTTGTTGCTAGGAGACGACAACAAACAGCCGTGCATGAAATTTACCGGGAGATAAATAGTCGTTTAATTGTGTCTACCTTTGGCGCCAGTTTCTCCTTTTGGACCAACTGGACCAGGCGCACCTGTAAAAGAAGTAAAGAAATAATTAAATCATCAAATGAACACGCCTCTGCAAACAGTTACCCGCTTCCGCTTCACAGACCTCGTTGCTAGATTATAATTGTACAGTCTAGTTCCGGGCTGATTATTATAAAGGAGTATATTGAAACGGGGAGGTCCATTTGTTCTGTTCAATCTGAGAGTTACTTGAAAATGAGACTGGTTGATGTACAGCGATAAAGGCACTGCAACTCTAATGTGTATACCAACATTGTGAGCATGGACACTCATACGCGCTCATTAATAATACAAAGTAAGTAGTTCTAATACAGAATGATAAATATAGAGATCATAGTATGTAGACGTGATATAAGATGTTCAGAAAGATCATTGTGAGTAGCCATGATAGAGGATATTATATTAAGAACATTGCAGGTAGACGTGATACAAGATGTTTAGACTGATCATTGCGGGTAGCCATGATACAAGAAAATATATAAAGATCATTGCAAGTAGACGGGATACAAGATAATATATAGGGATCATTGCAGATAGACGTGATACAAGATGTTTAGAAAGATCATTGCGGGTAGCCATGATACAAGATATTAAATTTAAAACATTGCAGATAAACGTGATACAAGATGTTTAGAAAGATCATTGCATGTAGCCATGATACAAGAAAATATATAAAGATCATTGCAAGTAGACGAGATACTATATAATATATAGAGATAATTGCAGATAGACGTGATACAAGATGTTTAGAAAGATCATTGCAGGTAGCCATATAACAAGATAATATATAGATTATTGCAGGTAGCTCTGATACAGAATTACCCATTGAACTGAGATATAATTGCAAGTACAAGGAACGTTAAAATTTGACCGAGGCACCAAAATAAAAAAAAAATAGATGATATGATGTAATACTGTTCAGATTAACCAAGACTGGATGTACAAAGGACAGAGAAAAAAACTGGCGAAGCTGGAGTGTCATCGGTTAATGTCTACAAAGGAAACAGACTGTACAAAAAGCACTAAGCTGTGCCAGCTTTATTTTTAAAAAATAATTTAATCAAAGTACATTCTGCACACGCTAAAGAACACTTGACATTTTGAATAAGTCGAAAAATGGCCGCCGCTAAAACAAAAAACTGATAGAAAAAAACACGTATAAAATCTCGACAATAAAAAATATAAAAAATGGGAGATTTCCTCTGAAATGGGAGATTACCTGACTGCATGGCGAGGGACACCAGATCACGCTGTTGCTGGTGTCAAAAATGGAGAAGAAAGTGGTATTCCCTCCAAATTCAGTGCCTCGAGTGTCCTCTAGAGATATAAAGCTGGCTCGCGGAAACAAACATCAATATAGCAATTGTCGTGTACGTGAACACCTTTATGGAACCTTCCATATTCCTTAGGACTAGAAAAGTTGTGCTGTTGTAGACATTCGTTTACATCATCGCTGTCCTTTACAGATTGTTGCACTCGTCACAGCCCGTCGAAAAGAATCTCTGAACTTAGCCAGAGCTCCTACTTATTCATCACTGAAGGACATAGTTCTGCATAGCTCCATCTGTCTGGACTCTCTTCCATATCGTATACTCTTTAAGGAGTCCAAGAATATTATATTTACTGGGGGCAAAATTTGGACCATTAAGGGGAATAAGACACAACTTCCCAGCTCATTTCAGCCAGATCTTTTCAGTTGTGCTATCTGATAGATTGACCGAGCGACCGACCGACCGACCGACCGACCGACCGACCGACCGACCGACCAACTAACCAACCTACAAATTAATCAATCAGTCAATTAATCAACAATTTAATCATATGATAGTGAATACACGCACCAACAAATATTCTATCTAATTAACCGACTGGCTAGCTAGATAGTTAATCTAATCTAACTTAAGCAAATTAAATAACTGTCTTAATAACCCACAGATAGACTACTTAACTAACATTCATACTGCTTGCAAATATGGTTTTAAAATAATAATGGGTAGTGATCAGAATGCTTTTTCAAGGATTAAAAATGTGGGTTGTCAAGGTAATGGCATTCCAAATGAGTGTGAAAAAAAGATGAAACATTGAGGCACTTCAGTTCCCTTAATTTACGTATCTCACCCGATGTACTTTATACACAAGGAAACTACAGACTTCTATACTATTAAGGTTAACGGGCAGATAGGGAAATCCCAGAAAATCTCTACATTCGTGACATCTTTAACAATACGAGTTTAAGTCGGGTGACGTCATTCTACCCACAAGTCAACCTGCTGAAAAAGTGACAAAACGTCACATTGTCGGGGTAATTCCTCTGATCGCTGGTCTTACTACTATAGATGGCTGTGTGAAACTCACATATACTGTTATAAATACACACAGGCACATGCAACGTAAGTAAATTTAATTAAAACACTACCAAGCACAGACATATATGGCCCTTTACTCCTGTCAGACGGTCTAGTGGAGGCTATTGTGTATTTTTTTGAGGTTTTGTTTTTGTCGAACAGCTTCTCTCATGGCTAATTCTACCAATGTTTGACAAACACACGCGGTCACAGAATGAACAAGTCAGGCCCACTTGTCCACAGAGTTTTCCATCCTTTTTTATGAGTCTTTTCTCTTCTAAGTTTTGCCTTAGCACAATTTCAAATGATGTTATACCGATCCTTATACATGCTCTCCATGATGTGCGATCACTTGCCAGATGTTCTCAGTCATATTCACGTATGGAGAAGTCATTCAGAGATGATTTACAGATATCACTATATCGTAGTTAAGGTCTGCCGATTCGTCTTTTTCCGTGTGTTAGTTCGCCATATAGTATTTGTCTGGGGATGCGCTTTTCTTCCATTCGCTGGACATTCTCCAGCCATCTTTGTCTTCGACATCTGAGCATCGACATGATTGTTGGGGTCTTACAACGTTGCAGGACAGTTAAGTTGGTTATTTTGTCCTGTCATTTGATGTGCATTATTTTGAGGAGACATCTCATGTGGAAGACATTTAGTCTTTTTTCCTGGTTTGAGTATATTGTGGGTACAAATAATAATACATAAATATTATTATATGGGGAACTTCTGAGGCGATAACAGGGAAGTTCCCCATATAATAATATTTATGTATTATTATTTGTACCCAGTATATAACCACTGGGAACTACTATTCGTGCTGTTTCGTCCAATAAATGTTTGTCTACAACACAAGTATTCAGCCCCACTGGGAGATACTTGCATTAATAGGAAAGTACAAATATACAATTTATTTCCGGTCTGTGATCGTTACCCTATGCTATAGTCATTGAGGACGCCTTTCGTGCAAGACACTGCTGCAATGGCCAATTTTTTTTAGTTGGCTGCGTGGTAGTGTGCCAAGCGTTCGGCTTCTCGTGGCAAGGCGCGGTGCCACTGAGTACGGGTTCGATCCCACTTCGGACCATATATTGTTCTTCGTTTTTTTCTATTGTTGTTTGTCTGTCAATTTTTCCGAGTACTAACACATACTTCTTTGTTCTGTTATTCCCTTTGAGTATATTGTCCAGGTTTCAGATCCATATAATGGTGTGCTAAGCACACAAGTTTGATATATTAAGAGTTTAGTCTTCAGTGTTAGATTCGTGTTGTTCCAGGCCCTTTCTGTGAGTTTTCCGAAGTTCGTATCTGCCTTACCAATTCGGCTGTGTCTTTCATCATCAATAGAAATGGTTTGCGTAATTGTGGATCCAAGATACGTACATTTCTTAACTGATTCTAGTGGACAATCTTTTAGAATGATTAATAGAGGTTTGATGTCGCCTTGACTTAGTATTACTGTTTTCTGAACATTAATTGACAGCGATTGTAGAGTGGCTTCACTATAAGCGACTAGGGCTGCATCGTCAGCAAATAAAAGTTCTTTAAGTAGGGCAACATTTGTTTTTGCTTTTGCTCTTAGTCGTGCTAAGTTGAACAGTGAGCCACCTTCTTCTTCCGCGATCATGATTCTGTCAGAGTAGGATTCCGCACTCTCTCACGAAGGTAGCTGTCTGTTTAAGTGATTCGGTTGCCCCGTATAGTTTCTCTTCCAGGGAGGTGGGTGTGGTCCACATTGTGCTTATCAGGTCTGTGTGCTGGGGCAATCCTGTAGAACATGTTTTGTTGTCATGTTGTCCACTGTGCACTGGCACTGGCTGGTAGTTCCAATTTTGAGTTTGATGAGCATGTGGTTTCTCTTTCTATTGTGGCCAGTGCGGAGGCGAAGTATGATGACTTGATCCCTCCTTGATAGTTGGTGGTATCCGTCCCTCTCGTCATACTTTGGGTGTTCTCGTTTCCATTTTTCATGAAACTGGCCCTTGATGATAGATTTGGCTTCATCGCAGCTGACCAGATGGTTCTCCTGTGGTAATCGCCCTCCCTCTTTAGCTAATTTGT
Source organism: Megaustenia siamemsis (assembly GCA_032433765.1). Classification (NCBI taxonomy): domain Eukaryota; kingdom Metazoa; phylum Mollusca; class Gastropoda; order Stylommatophora; family Ariophantidae; genus Megaustenia; species Megaustenia siamemsis. The sequence goes on from JAVIAB010000051.1 coordinate 27,990,935, forward strand.
CTGCGCGTTTGTTTCCGTATATATTACAGTGTGATGGTAGCCATTGGATGACCACTCTCTGGAAGTTATTGCATAATTGGACTAGGGTTGTTCTCAAGTCATCCAATTCGTTGTTCCTGTGAGTTTTTAGAGCTGTTAGGACTGACAAAGCATCAGTTAGTATCACCAATTTCTTGTGCTTGTTATTTTTATATTTGATAGCCAGTTTTGTAGCGTAGTTGAGGGCTTCAGATCCTGCTTTATAGTTTGAGAATTTCCTAGTTGCTATTGACTTGGTGATCTCTTCCTGAATTTTCAGCTTCAGGAACACACCTCCCTCTCTATTTCTGATGGCATTTGTAGCAGAGCCATCTGTGTATATGTGTGACCAGGAGTCCTGTGGGTAGTTTGTTTGTGTGTTTTTCTGCCATGTGTTTTCTCTCTGTGTCTGTTTGGGTGCCTTTCTTCATGATTCCTATTATGTCATCCTTAAGTTCTGGTATTTTGTGTTTCCCATGAGGAGACATATCAGATGGACCTAATGGCTTCGGCATTGTTTGGGACAGTACTGGGTCACTAGTTGCCAGTTCTTAGGAGGTTGCAGCGAAGTTGCTTCTCTTCAGTCTTCTTTTTCCGAAACCAGTTATTCTTTGGTGCATGGGGTGGCTATGGAGCCTTCTATATTTCTCCGCTTGTTGCATTACTTTAGTTTTCCGCCTGCCTTCTAAGGGTTGTAAACCTGTTACTGTTTCCAGAGTCTTAATAGGTGTAGATTTCATAGCACCATTGATGATGCGGGCAGCCTGGTTGTGTGTTCTGTTAATTTTCCTAAGCTGTGATTTGGAAGTTGTAGCCCAGGCTGTGACACCATACTCTAGGACTGGTCTTACTCTTCCTACGTATGGTTGTTTCAAGATATTGCTGTCTGCTCCCCAGTCCGTTCCTGCCTTTTTCTTCATAATATCTGATCGTTTTCTGGCTCTTTTGTTTGCTCTGTCTGTCTGGTTTTTCCATGTCATTCTGCGATTCAAGGCGACACCAAGATATGTAGGGTTTTGGTTAATAGGAAGTGTATGGTCTTTTATCTTCAATTTTGCAGAGAGTGTTTGGAATATAAATATCTCGAAGGCGTAATTAGGAGGACAGCAAAAAATATACAAAAAAGGGTGGGGGCGAGGACACACCCCTGTTTCACTCCGTTGTTGACTTTGAAACTCTCTGATGAACTCCCATCAAAGTAGATTTTAGCATTAATGTCTTCATGAAAGGACATAATCAGCTTAAGTACTTTAGGTGGGCAGCCTATGCTTTCTAACACCCTGCAGAGCCCATCCCTGTTTACTGAGTCGAAGGCCTTTATGAGATCCACAAAGGCAATATAGAGCGGCATATTTTGTTCTCGACATTTTTCTTGCGATTGTCTAAGTGTGAAAAATCATGTCTATAGTTGATCTCCCAGCTCTGAAGCCGCATTGAGACTCGAGAAGAACACGTTCTGTAAGTTATGCAGGCGTTTTAGTATTACTCTCGCAAAAGCCTTGCCGTCTGTGCTAAGGAGAGAGATGCCCCTGTAATTATTGCAATCGTAGAAGTATGCACAGACATAACTATACATAAACGACGACATACATACCGGGTTTTCCCGTTGCTGCACAGTAAAGCTGAGATTCCTTGCAATAGCTCTGCAAAGCCCCCACCTTTGGAAATAGAGGGCGGAAATATCATGATAATAATTATATGAAACTCCCTATCAAATGAGGTAATTAGCTGATATTTATGCTGATTTCCGGTCGTCAGGAAAAATGATTTAACGTTGATTTTTGTTTCATGAAATTCATGACCATGTAAAAAAAATCTATAATGAAAAACACGGAGTTAATCAATTGAATGGCAGGATAAATGGATGCCCATCGATTTTTAATTTTTTGTTCCTTATCAGATTTCATTTCTGATTTCAGGTAAGGATTGCGTTGTTGTTTTGAGTATTGTCACGGACACAGTCGAGGATCATAGCCTAGGTCTTACAGCATAAACAGCGTTACATCCCCTGTTGAATGAGTACTACTTTACACAGGTATAAAGATCTAATAAGATTGATCGGAAGAAGATGAAATCGCTTGGGAATGGCGGAGTTGAAGCAGATTATTTTTTAAAACAACATTTTATCTTTATATCATTTTTATTTTTGAAGGTAATATACAAATGTTTATAAGTGAACTTCTATACACTTAATTTGCAGTCTGTGTGGAATTTCGCAACACGAAAAGGGAATATTTTCCCGGTGAAATTAACAAAACCTTGGGTAAGGTGGAGGGCCTGTTTAGCCCCACTTTAAGAGATATGTGAAGCCATTGGAGCAGGTGGTGAATTTTGTTGTGGGAGCAGCCGACAAGTGTTAGTGTGCTCACCTCGGTGGCTGAGTGGTTAGTGTGTTCACCTCGGTGGCTGAGTGGATAGTGTGCTCGCTTCCTGACCAGAAGGGTCCGGGTTCGATCCCAGAAGTGGCGGATTTTTTTTCGGACTAACGAGGATCACTCAGCGTCTAAAAATAGTACCATAGATTTTTCTGGGAAGTAAAGGAGGCCTGGCGTGATACCGACCACATCACCCAAAAATATGCCGTAGTCATAGAAAAACATGGTCACTAACACCATATTCCCCATACGTCTATCAAGGCGTGAAGGGAACCTTTACTTTATAATTGTCTGTCCCATCTTTCTACTTACTGTGTTTGCCGCAATAGCGGTTGTACAAAAAATAGGGGGTGTGGTGGAAGGAGGTGTTATTTCTAAACGAGAAATGAAAAAATAATGGAAAAAAATCTTTACGTAATTAATGGACGACACAATAGAACGACGTTTCAGGAACAAACAACACACGCACAGATGTGCAAATAAATAAAATTAGCCCTATATAGTTAACTAATAATATAGTTTCTAAAATAAAATAATTTCTAATTAAAATGAGAAATAATAATAATAATAAAAATGTCTTCACTGCGTATAGTTGTGTGGCCACATATCTCTCTCTTTCTCTCTCTCTCTCTCTCTCTCTCTCTCTCTCTCTCTCTCTCTGTGTTATTTGTTCCTGTTGAGGGCCTTTTGAGCCGAAACTTCGTCCAATTGTGACATCCATTAATTACGTAAAACTTTAACCATACCATTTTTTCCTATTATTTTAAAATTTCTCCTTTACAATCAACTTTACTGCAGCTTCACATTTTATGCATTTCTTTGCCTCGACCCTTGATAATTCTTACACTGTCGAGCCTATACCAAAGATAATGCCAGTCCAACGGATCTTCACTTTAGAAGGACGGCTGATTTACCATGTTTTCTGTGGTAGGCGTTCTTCTACCCAAAAGGGCATGAATTCTCATCGAATCAAACTGATATGGGAAAGACATCGTCAATCACACAACATCATATTGTTCATGGAGGTAAAACAGATAAATATGTCAGTCGGGGTAAAATAAGTGGCTGTAAAGGTATCCAGGTTATGGATTGATGGTTAGACCGTCTACAGTTGATGACAATTTTCATCTCATAGGTAGGAAGGGAACACGCCAGAAATTGTGCTTCTGCAAGAGCCAAGGAGGTGTGGAAAAATATGGACTATTGTCTAGAGTCTTGATAAACAGCTTAAACAGCTCGACTTGGAGCAACAGCTGGGTCTGGGAGAATGTGGAAACGTTCTTGTCTAGAGTCTACATAACGAACTTGAACGGCTGGACTTGGAGCAACAGCTGGGTCTGGGAGAATGTGGAAACGTTCTTGTCTAGAGTCATGATAAACAGCTTAAACAGCTGGACTTGGAGCAACAGCTGGGTCTTGGAGAATGTGGAAACGTTCTTGTCTAAAGTCTACATAACGAACTTAAACGGCTGGACTTGGAGCAACAGCTGGGTCTGGGAGAATGTGGAAACGTTCTTGTCTAGAGTCTACATAACGAACTTAAACGGCTGGACTTGGAGCAACAGCTGGGTCTGGGAGAATGTGGAAACGTTCTTGTCTAGATTCTATATAAAGAACTTAAACGGTTAGACTTAGAGCAACAGCTGGGTCTGGGAGAATGTGGAAACTTTCTTGTCTAGAATCTATGTAAAGAACTTAAACGGCTGGACTTAGAGCAACAGCTGGGTCTGGGAGAATGTGGAAACGTTCTTGTCTAAAGCCTAAATAACGAACTTAAACGGCTGGACTTGGAGCAACAGCTGGGTCTGGGAGAATCTGGAAACGTTCTTTTCTAGAGTCTAGATAACCAGCTTAAACGGCTAAACTTGGAGTAACAGCTGATTTCATCAGACACAACGGTTTAAAAAAAAAAAAAAAAAAAAAAAAAAAAAAAAAAAAAAAAAAAACATCGTTCACTTTAAGTTAGTTTTGCTGACTTTCATTTTATAATTATTTAGTAAGACCATTAGTACACATTATTTTATGCTGCCGTTTATGTTAAGTCTATTCAGTCCATTGATTCTTCAATTAGTATATGTATCCTTCTATTATGGGTTTTAGAAATGAAATTCAATTCTTTAGAAAACACATGTCCCCGAATCTTCTTAAACATCAGCTGGAAGAAAACACATTTAAAACGAACTGATAATAGGCGAAACTAAACAAGAATATGTTATTGAGTTATTTGCGGGTCATCATCATTGCACTCCGAACATGTTCATACGTGCTCACATCACCTCCTCAGCAATTCCCGCAGTGTCCAGCGACTGACGACTCCAGTTCTATGTTGGTTGATAAGTCTTCTTACACAGCCACTATTAATTTTTTATCATGCTCATCGAATCACTCAGTATACGTGCGTGGGTGTAGTCTTGTGACTCTAACCATTTGAATGACTTGGTCACTGCCATCACATCCATTGTCATGCTACTCGTGGTCATGACGTATGGACCACTGTCTTCGTAGACTATTCTGTCTGTCGAGCGTGCTGTAAATGCCCATGCATTTCTTTGGTGTCGTCTTACAGATCCGTCTGTATAGATGACTGCATCTTTCTCATCGGTGTTATCGCAGATGAGACCGTTGACCTCAGCATTAACAACGACCGGGTTCTGTTCCCTACTTTTCCTGTCGAGTGTGACAATACACGAGAAAGTCCCATTGATTAACGAAGGCACCGGTACCCACTCCTCACCAACGCTGATATTGGTAAGCCCACAGACCTGTTTGATGACTCTTCTGCTCGGCCCACCCATGATTTGCCTCTTTTTAGCCTGGTACCTTTCCCTGTGTTGAGCACGTGGTGCAATGGATGCTCTTTATCTGTACTAATCTTCATGAATGCTCGTGCTCTCCAGATCTTGATTCTGTCATCCATGGATGGAAAGTCAAGAAGATACCTCATTGCTACACAGGTAGCGTCCCTTGTACATCCCAAGATAATGCGCATGGTTTCATTTTGTATTTTCTCTAGCCTATCAATTTGGATCGTACTGACAGTAAAAATTGCCAGGACATACTCGATTGGTGTTAATCCCTGGAACAGAAGAGTAAGTAGCCACTGCTCGATGTTGGCTGCTGCCATGACCTTCAAGGCGGCTAACCCTTTGCGGGATTTTGTTATCACATGGTCGACGTGGTCCCGAAAATAATGGCTGCGATCAAACTTAACTCCGAAGTATGTCATCAACTTGTCCCTTGTCACCTCATCAGCTCCCATTCGTACTAACGGTGTGGTCGTATATGATTGTTAAGGGAGAACCATGAAACTGATGCTTTATTAGGATTAACAAAGTCACCTGAAACCCCCCACCAGGAAGAAATGCGATCGAGTTCGTCTTGCATTGTGGAGGCGATTCCCCGTCTGTCTCTTCCCTGTCGATATACCAGCATATCGATATATTATTATTAATATAATCTTCCCCTCCCATCCAGCTGTTGTTCCGTGATCGTTATTGTGTACACGTTAAATAGAACTGGTGACAATGGTGAGCCTTATGGCAGCCCTGGACAAATATATGTTGGCTCGGAAGACCAACTTCCACATCTGAGTATCACCTTCCACTGAAACAGTGCCGCAGCGATCCATCTAATGAGGAAGGGGTGCACCGCCAGTTTGAGGAGCATATGCATGAGATATTCAAATGAAACTCTGTTGTATGCATCCTCCAGATTTATAGCAGTGCAGCAGCACATGTCTCCTCTCGTCTGTGGAAGCCTTCGAAGACGCCATAAGCAAAGACTGCCGCGTTGAGCCATGTCTCTTTGTTATATCTATAACCTCCGAGTGTGGGTAGAAATGCGCGTTTCTGTTCAAGGTGACAATTGAGGACGCGGGCAACTATTTTCTCCAGCAGTTTGCTTGCAGTGTTCTGCATTGTGATGACTCTGTAGGCACTTATCTGAGAATGGTCCTTGTTTGGCTTCGGTAGCGGTAGTAAGTAGCTGTGTAGTCACTCCTCCTTAATCTGGCCACTCCGAATTCTGGCATTAAACTTATTGGTCAGTTTTGTCAAGTCGTCGTCAACTAAATCGCCTATGTCATCGTAAAGAACAACATCTGAACCAGGGGCTGTGTTGTGTGACTTTTTAAGTGTCGTGCGAATGGTATCGGTTGTGATTATGAGATCTTCTTCCAGCCCTACATCCTTACACAATTTTGACAGCGATCCCCGTATCCTTATTCTTACTGACATATTTCTTTGGTCCGTCTGCTCAATGTAGCGGGCAAGCAGGGCCTTCCCTTTGCTCTCATAAGATTTATGCCATATCCGGCCTGTGCTCTGAAAGTCTGGTATGCCTCTGTGACGTGTTGTGCCATTCATGCTCTGATGAAGGCACCAGAATGTGACTAATGATTTTTCTGAGCACACTTTTTTACAGAAGCCATCCCATTTGGCATTCATAGCCTGCTTCGCACATAGTTTAAAGTGCATCACTTTTTGGTAGACCTCTACTTTCAGACGCTTCAAGAGCTTAGGTTGTGTTCTTCCATTCCTTCTGGCTTTCTGCCATGTCTTGGCCGTTTGTCTCTTGCTCCGCCAAGCTTTCTCGACTTCTACGTTCCACCAGGGTGGCTGCGTCCATCTCTCCTGCCTCCTACGAGGAGCGCTCTGTTTCCTGTGTCTGATTTTGCTAATGACGTCCTGGTCTGTTTTCTCGTAGTGGAATGTGTGGAGCTTTATTTTCTGGCTTCTATTTCTGCTTTTCTCAATTAGGAGGACACATGGATAGTGATCACTTCCGTGGAACCCCAGTGCATTCCACCTGCAAACCGGTGCGAAGGTGGAAGACACCAGTGCAATGTCTATGACACTATCAGAGTCCCCTGTTCGAGTGGTCATTCTTGTTGCCCTTCCATCATTCAAGCACACTAAATCGACTGACACTGGTGCATTCTCTAGGTTTTCTCCCTGCTTGTTGGTTATGACGTTATCCCACTGGTTTCCTCTAGCATTAAAGTCTCCGCAGAAAATGACGTTCTCTTCATGGAACTCGAAGAGATTCTGCCATTGTTGTGTGTCCACCTTCCCATTACTGGCATACACATTTACAATTATGAAATGAACTGGGGTCTGCACCCTAACCGCATGTATATGCAATTCTGAATTGTCCCACGCAGACATATCTACCTCAGCTGTCACCATATTGTTGCGCACAAGGATGGCCTGCCCAAGGTATCGCCTATTGTAGAAACAATGAAATCCAGGAGTACTTACTGTCCTGCCACCAAGAAGATTTTCTTGCAAAACTATTATATCGGCGCCGCACAGTTGCTTATCAAGAATGGACCGTCGTTGATTTGACAAGAATATGTGTATAGCCTTATAAGAAGAAGGCGTTGGTAATAGCCCAAGTGCTTAGAATGAATGAAGAAAGGCTTTCCCATCAGGCATGAAACAAGAAAAGAATGAAGAGGAAAAGAAATATCAAGCAAAACAATTACTAGGGAGGATCCAACCATGGGACTTACAAACAAGCAAGGTCTACAAGATGTAGCAACAAATCATTAAATGTGTAGAACTATGACTTCCGCCCTCCAAACTTGTCTTCGACCAACGAGGAAAACGATTATAAATGATAGGGTTATATAGTTAAACATTTGGCTACATATTACAGTAAACATTTGACTACATATTACCATAAACATTTAACTACATATTACCATAAACATTTGACTACATATTACCATAAACATTTGACTACATATTACAGTAAACATCTTACTACATATTACCGTAAACATTTGACTACATATTGCAGTAAACATTTGACTACATATTACCTTAAACATTTGACTACATATTACCGTAAACATTTGACTACATATTACCTTAAACATTTGACTACATATTACCTTAAACATTTGACTACATATTACAGCAAACATTTTCAGCCAGTCAATGTATATGTTTTAGGAAAAAAAACTATTTGCAACGTAATCAGTTAGTACATGTATGCAAATGTAATCTTCTATGATATATATAGATATAGATATATATATATATATATATATATATGGTCCTTTTCGTCTTGTCAGACGGTCTAGTGGAGGCTATTGCGTATTTTTTTGAGGTATTGTTTTTGCCGAACAGCTTCTCTCGTGGCTAATTCTACCAATGTTTGACAAACACACGCGGTCACATAATGAACAGGTCAGGCTCGCTGATCCACAGGGTTTACCATCTTTTTTCATGAGTCTCTTCTCTTCTAAGTCCTGTCTTAGCACAGTCTCAAATGCTGTTATACCGTTCCTTATACATGCTCTCCATGATGTGCGATCACTTGCCAGATGTTGCCAGTCGTTTTCACATATGGAGAAGTCTTTCAGAGATGATTTGCAGATATCTCTATATCGCAGTTTAGGTCTGCCGATTTGTCTTTTTCCGTGTTTTAGCTCACCATATAGTATTTGCCTAGGAATGCGTTTTTCTTCCATCCGTTGGACATGTCCCAGCCATCTTAGCCTTCGACTTCTGAGCATCGACATGATTGTTAGGGTCTTAGCACGTTGCAGGACAGTTAAGTTGGTTATTTTGTCTTGCCATTTGATGTGCATTATTTTGCGGAGACATCGCATGTGGAAGACATTTAGTCTTTTTTCCTGGTTTGAGTATGTTGTCCAAGTTTCGGATCCATATAGTAGTGTGCTAAACGCACATGTTTGATATATTAGGAGTTTAGTCTTTCGAGTTTGTTTTGTGTTGTTCCATGCCCTTTTTGTGAGTTTGCCGAAGGTCGTAGCTGTCTTACCAATTCGACAGTTTATTTCTTCATCAAGAGAGATGGTTTGCGTAACTGTGGATCCAAGATATGTAAATTTCTGTACTGATTCTAGTGGGCAGTCTTTTAGAGTAATAGATAGAGGTTTGAAGTCCCCTTGATTTAGTATTACTGTCTTCTGAACATTAATTGACAGTGAAAAAAGGTCGCATGCTTTATCCAGGTTGTTGATCAGCGACTGTAGGGTGGCCTCACTATGAGCGACTAGGGCTGCATCGTCAGCAAATAAAAATTCTTTAAGTAGGGCAACATTTGTTTTGGTTTTTGCTCTTAGTCATGCTAGGTTGAACAGTGAGCCATCTGGTCTAGTGCGAATGTAAATATCTCCTGAGCTGTTTTCGAAGGCGTAATTTAGGAGGGCAGCAGAAAATATACCAAAAAGGGTGGGGGCGAGGACACATCCCTGTTTCACTCCTTTGTTGACTTTGAAATTCTCTGATGGACTCCCATCAAAATGGACTTTGCCATTCATGTCTTCATGGAAGGAAATTATCAGCCTAAGTAATTTAGGAGGGCAGCCTATGCCTTCTAACACCTTGTAGAGACCATCTCTGTTTACTGTGTCGAATGCCTTTGTGAGATCCACAAAGGCAATATAGAGCGGCATATTTTGTTCCCGACATTTTTCCTGCAGTTGTCTAAGAGTGAAGATCATATCTATGGTTGATCTCCCGGGTCTGAAACCGCATTGGGACTCGGGAAGCACCCGTTCTGCAAGTATGGTATGATCCCCATAAAAAACAGATCCCCAACAAGGTGGTGACTTCAGCTCCCATACAAATACCTCATCAGACCCCCAACAAGGTTGTGACTTTAGCTCCCATACAAATACCTCGGCAGACCCCATACTATCATCATAGAGCTTGGTAAATGTCGATAATGATGTGATGTGAAAGAAATAGCCAAAGTTGGGAATTGAACCAAAGCCATCTGGCCAGCAGACGACTGTACTATCAACTTCGTGGAGGCGTTTTCTGATTGAGTAAATAATGAAAAACAAGACAAGTCTGATAAAATTAATATGTCAGCTAAAAAGAATGTCTGGTCTCTATTCTTTTGTCCCTTTGAGCGTCGATGGGAAAACAACATATTATGATCATCATCTTTGCTTCCCATGACACACGGTGCTTTGTGTGGCCTCAAATATTTCACCTGTACATCCCGTGGGGTATGGGGGTAAGTCTTCCTCTGACTCTTCTGTTGTAGTTTCAGGTTGTTAAATGTTTGAGGTGGAGTGTGCTCGCGTTACGTGTCCAAACCATTTAACTTCTTGTTTCCGGATATAACTTATCATCATCATCATCATCGTGTGCCCTCTCCGCAACGAAGGTTGGCTACCATAGATCGCCATTCTACTCTGTTTCTTGCTTTGATGGTGCAGGCTGACATAGATTGACTTGTCCATCTTTTGATGTTACTCGTCCATGTTAGTCTTGGTCTGCCTCTGCCTCTTTTGCCTTGTATTTTTCCTTCCAATATTACTTGTAGTAGGCTGTTGTGTCTTTTAACATGCCCCAAAAATTTAATTTGTCTTGTCTTAATTGTGTTCATCAGTTCTCTTTTTATTTTTAGTTGTTTTAAAACTTCATCGTTTGTTATCTTTTGTTTCCATCCAATTCTACCTATTCTTCTATAAATCCACATTTCAAAGGCTTCAATTTTCTGTTCTGTTTTCTTGTCTAATGTCCATGTTTCTGCACCATACAGGAATATTGAGAAGATGTAACATTTTGCCATTCTTAGTTTCAGCCCTGCTGATATTTGTTTTGTTGTTAGTATATTTTTCATGGCATTAAAATTTTTTTTTGCCATACCTATTCTTTTTTTTATTTCAGTTTTGCATTTTCCACCATTGGTTATAGTATGTCCCAGGTAGTTGTAACTCTGGACTGTCTCCAGATGTGTTCCCTCAACTGTGATATTTAATTGTAGGTCTTGAGAATTTTCTTTGTTTATGATCATAGTTTTAGTCTTTTTTGATATTCATTTCTAGTCCATATTTTTTGTTTGTCATGTTTATCACATTAAGCAATTGTTGTAGGTCTTTAGGATTTTCTGCTAGTAGAACAGTATCATCAGCATATCTCAGGTTATTGATTATCTTTCCATTAATTTTTAGACCTGGTATCTCTGAGATGTTTTTAAAGATTTGCTCAGTGTATAGATTGAACAAGCTTGGTGATAGGATGCATCCTTGTCTTACTCCTCTTTTTATGTTCATGGGTGTAGAGTTCTCCATGTTATATCTTATTATTGCTGTTTGCTCCCAGTAAAAATTGCATATTAGTCGTATGTCCGCGTCGTCTAGATTTATATCCTTTAGGCAGTCTATAAGTTGGTTATGGTGTATTCTATCGAAAGCTTTGGTGTAGTCTATAAAGCAGGCATATATTGGTTTGTTTACTTCTGTGTATTTTTCAATCAATGTTCTCATGCTGAACATGGCTTCTTTTGTCCCACTGTTTTTCTTGATTTCAAATTGTTGCTCCTCTAATTCAGTATTAATTTTATTCTGAATCCTTCCCTGTATAACTTTTAGTAAAATTGTTGTTACCTGGCTCATTAGGCTTATTGTTCTGAAGTCACTGCATTCAACTGCACCATTCTTTTTAGGCAATGCAATGAAAGTTGATGTTTTTAGATCGATTGGTATGTATCCTGTATGGTATATGGATATAACTTAGAACACGTGTTAATCCTATTTTTCCCCATACTATCTTCATTTATTATGTTTTATCATTTGTTATGTATCATTATTTTGTTTCTAATCTTCTCCTGAAGTATTTTTCGAACACATCTAATTTTAGTAATTGTGATCTTTTACGTCCCCTTTTGTTATATAATAAATATATAGACCATTGCATAATAATAATAATAACAGTGGTTTACATAATGTTCCCTTTTCTAAAAGCAATAATAAGAAATATTTCTGAAACATTAGAGGCTTAATATTGCACTTTTAAAAGCCTTTGTGCAAGTCAACTCACGTGGGAGACAGTTTCTGCTACTTACCGGTACTCGTGCAAAGGAATCCATCCAAAGCCAATCGTCAGAAGCACCAGATCCTTCATGAGCACTTGCATGTCTCTTTGATATTTTTTTGGACGCAGGTTCGCCTGTTAACTCCCCACCATTCATGAACCCTCCGAGGCCGAGCTCATCTTCCGAAGAAAAGTAGGGCACGTGAAGATCATCGCTGGAGCCACTTCTCGCTGGAGTCTTGAAATCTACAAATTCTCCCGATCGAGACAATGCTTCCCTGAGAGAGGTGATTTCGAAGTAACCCACAACTAAGGATGACACAAGGACTAATGTAAGGCAGCCGACAATGGCGTAAAGAACCCTAATGTGGAATTGCAAGGAAGAAATGTTCACCACACCAACGTAGCTGGTGCGTAGTTCTGGTTGTGTGGACATCACTTCTAACGTGGGCTCTCCTTCTTGACGAGAATCACCGTTTTTTGTTGTCGTATTTGAAATGTCTGTGTGGAGACTTTTGTAAAACTTGCTAGTCATGTTCAATTCTGCAAATAAAAGTTATATTCAAGTACTGCTATGCATATTTTCTTTCAACCAGAGTTATTTGCACTCATATTTAAACTCAGAACAATTCTGTAAACATTCAGTTATTGTTAATTATACTTACATTCAACAATTGTTATTTTAAATTACTATCAATTATTGATATTTATACTTACACTCAATTATTTTGTTTATCTATCTATCTATCTATTGTCCTTTCGAGCCGAAGACGGCACATAGGGCAGAACCACAATCTTAAAAACAGAAACCTTGAGTGCCAAAATGTCACATACTGCAGAGATTACTGCTTCCATTTTTAAACTCAGAACAATTCTGTAAACATTCAGTTATTGTTAATTATACTTACATTCAATGATCGTTATTTTAAATTACGTTCAATTATAGATATTTATACTCACACTCAAATATTGTTATTTATACTTACATTTAATTATTATTATTTATGCTTATATTAATTAAAAATTTTGCATGATTGCATACAACCACCGTATTTACATTTAATTAAATTACTTTTATTTATATATTCGTTAATTAAATGTTATTTGCACCTGCATCAATTAACTCTTATTTTTTTATTACCTTTACTAACTGTTATTTGAACTTACATTAATTAAACAATAAGTCTTCTAAGACAATCCCCAGAAATATAATAAATGATGTACATATAGTTTTATTTTAAAATTAATTAACTGTTTTTACACTTATATATCCAACCACTGTTATTTATAGTTATATTCAACCAATGTTATTTATACATTCAACTAATCTTATTAATACAGAATTGAATAAATAAGCAAGAAAATATGGAAACTTTCATTTTCTCTGCATCAACAACACATAACTAACATTAACTCTCATGACTTCTAGAGACATTCGTAAATCGCATTCAGCGAGCGAGTGTAGTGCGAGTGTAGGCTGACCAAAACCCTATTCCATCTCTCGGCCATATTCTGAACTACTCATCCGGGGACCAATGGGAATGGGTAGAAAAGTAAAGAATTACCTACCGGCGATAAGTAATGAGGCTGTAAAAATTGTCCAGCTAAAGTCAAAAGTGTCGCAGAAGGTCGCAGCACAAATGAAATCTTTAACATAAGACAATATACTATGTTCTGAGTATAAAAAACGAAAACGGAAAAAAAAATTGTTGTAATAGGTTCAACATTACCATAGACCAGTGTTTGTCAGTGATCGTGAACCAACGGTGGGTCTCCACGAGGGGCAGGTAACTCGCAGGTGAAGGTTAAAATAAATAACATTATCCCTATCAAAGAGCTGCTAGAAAAAATTAAAAACAAATTCATTGTCTCCATTGGACTCATGGTCTGCAAGATGGCGGATCAAGTCCATGTCCTCTCGATCGCTGCAGAAAGTGCACCCAGGATCTGATTAATTTCGGTTCTCCGTTGCACTTTTCTGCGTTAAAGTCAAAATGATGATATACTTAATAAAGAAGTATGACGATCATCATTTTCGGGAGGACGTGGGCTTCGGGGTATATGGTGGATAGGCGGCGGGAACCATTGAAGGTTATGCTTGAAAAGTATTCCTTGTTGCAGTTTCCTCGTATTCCCAGTCCATGGGGGACTTGTTAGTCTCGAGTCAAGACGCCGGCCTCGGGACAGAGAGGTTGTAGGTTCAAATCTCCGCTACACCAGTTTGGATTGTTATTTATGATTTCTCTCTGCTGCAACCACTCCTTGTCTCAGCAGCGACACCCGGCTTGAAACGTCAGTTACTCATCGACGGAAAAATACATGAGTACCTCCAAAGTCGGAGTTATCTGCCAGTGCGACGAGGAACCTCTGTGCACACGGCTGCCATGGAAAAATGGATTAACACGGAAAATTCAGTTCCTAGTCTCTAGGGACTTCGTCAGAGTTGAAAGCTGGCGAACGCAACAACAACAACAACAACAAAACAAATAAGAATTACTGACATGAAATAACTGCTAAATAGAAATAGGACCAACTAAACTAATGGGAGTCGCGGCAAAATTGCATAGAAAGAAAGCATAATAACCAAGCCTAATTTTGTATTACAGTATTGCCAATATCTTCTACAGAATATGAGGCAACATGTCTGGGTGTCGAATCAAAGAACAATTGTTTGAAAGACAATTATTTAGAAGCATCTAAAAGCAACCAATCAATGGTAAATAACAATTGCGTTAATCTAGAAACAGAAACATTTCGAGTCTTAATTCAAGTAGCCTCGTTAGTACTTTCCTTGTGGAAAGCCAACGAAGTTCGCAATATATCAAAAGAGGTATACATTGACAGCTTACTACATAATAAACCAAAGGAAAAACCTTCACTTTAACAGTCTGATATACCATTAAGCACCTTCACAAAATTCACTAGCACTTGAAACTGCGATAAAACACCAAATAACTGTATCTGTTGTTTTAGATTTAGACTCTTGGTTGAGGGCTCTCATTCTCGTTCGAAGTGCGAGGCTCCACCCGTCCACTGTATTTGTATTGGTAACTTATTCTCTTTAGATTAACCATTCTGATCAAACGAGTAGGAATCCAAATTGTAGGCAAACATGTAGTGAAAATGCAGTGTTGAAGTCGACCTTTGGTTCAAAGAGGCAGATATCACATTTAGCTGGAAACCACGATGCTCATTTAACAACGCTGAATGGTAGAAGGTAAAGCACATAGAGAGGGGAAGACACTAGAAAGGAGTTTGTGACCGTCTTCAAATTCTGAAGTAGAAAGAGGTTTGTGAACTTAATCATGCTATGATGTAGATAGATGTTTCTGATCGTCTTCAAATTCTGAAGTAGAAAGAGGTTTGTGACAGCCTTCAAACTATGAAATAGAACGAGGTTTGTGACCGTTTTTAAGCTGTGAAGTAGAAATAGGTTAGTAAAAGTTTTGAAAATCTTAAGTAGAAAGAGATTTGTGACCATCTTAAATCTCTGAAGTAGAAACAGGCTTGTGGTCGTCTATAAGCTGTGTAGTAGAAAGAGGTTTGTGACCGTCTTCAAACTCTAAAGTTGAAGGAGATTTGTGACAGTCTTCAAATTCTGAAGAAGAAAGTTTTTTTCTGATTGTCATTAAACTCTGAAGTAGAAAGTGGTTTGTTACCGTCTTCAAGCTCTGAAGTAGAAAGAGGTTTGTGACAATCTTCAAACTCTGAAGTAGAAAGAGGTTTGTGATCGTCTTCACGCTCTGATGTAGATGGATGTTCCTGATCGTTGTCAAACTCTTAGGTAGAAAGAGGTTTGTAACAGTTTTGTATCTCTGAAGTAGATAGAGGTTTTGACCGTCTTCAAACTCTGAAGTAGAAATACGTTTGTGACCGACTTCAAACTTTGAAGTAGAAAGATGTTTGTGACCGTCTTCAAATTTTGATGTAGAAAGACGTTTGTGACCGTCTTCAAATTCTGAAGTAGAAAGATGTTTGATACCGTCTTCAAATTCTGAAGTAGAAAGATGTTTGTGACCGTCTTTAAATTCTGAAGTAGAAAGACGTTTGTGACCGACTTCAAACTTTGAAGTAGAAAGATGTTTGTGACCGTCTTCAAATTCTGAAGTAGAAAGAGGTTTATGATCGTTTTCCAACTGTGAAGTAGAAAGAGGTTTGTGACAGTCTTTAAGCTGTGAATTAAAAAGTTGGTTATGACTGTTTTGAAGCTCTGTAACAGAAAAATCTGTGTGACCGTCTTCAAGCACTCAAGCAGGGATTGAGAGCTGTTTTTCCTCAGAAACCATTTTTGACAAGTGCCTTTGAATTTTCATTCCACTTCATTCTACATATAATCTGATAACTTTTATTTTTGAAGGAAAAAAATTGCAGGTAATTGAGTTTTCAATGACTATGAGCATCGTGAACATTGTCGTCAGGACCCTAACTACTAGCATAGGTGTTCATAGTCTCCTCATTTCTTGTCTCTATAGTTTATCAATTCGGCTGTTGATTTCAGTGTCTGCCTTATAATGCATATATTTTCAAATGTACACTTTTAATTTATAGTAACTTAGAATGCAATTCAGCGTGAGTTTTATTTTTCGTGAATCTCCTGGCAGTGAAACGTAAATGTCCTGAGTTGTTTGAAGACACATTCATATCGTGGTAAGATTTTCTTCGTCATCTCTTTGTGAGAAAGAATCCTATCACACAATGTAATACAAACAAATCGAGATATCCTTCCCAGTTCGCGAGTGTCAGTCTCAAATTAGAATATACCAACATGCAACAGTTGTTCAATAGAAGACACGCTAAACTAGCGAGTTAAAGGTAAAGCAAAAATTAAAAAATTGATAGAAAAAACAATTACTTCTTCATTTAATTTTCTATTTAAAGTTTAATCAACAATTCAAACAAATTTATTTATAGTTTCCATTAAGAACATTACCTTTATTCGACTATCAACATATTCGTTTGATTAATATGGCCAGTCCCGTCTTTTCTCGCAGAAAAAAATACAACTTACCAGTATCTATAGAAGGTTGGATGGATTTAGAAACCGCAGACCGTAATTGACCTTCTTGTCCTCAGCGGACTCGTTCACCTCTCCACGTGGTTTCCTTGTGTCTTGTATATCTACTAGTCAGGAGAGTTATTCTCTCGTTGGCAGAAATGTCGGTCTGTAGAGTTGAAAGTTTCCGCTGGGGTTATATCGCATACAAAGTTTTGCTGATAGATGTCTGGGGAGGCGTGGTTGAGTATTGGTTTACTTTTGACATTTCTTCAAGATTTAAGACAAACGTAGATTACTACCAGGCTATCCAATATTTCATAGGCCAATGACACTCTCAGTGACTTCTCTTGCAATCAGTGACGTCATGAGAAATGATGAATATGCAAAACACTTATATTTTTGTACAAATTATGATACGCATATTGTAACACTGCCAGTATGGCACGGACATTGTGACACAGCCAGTATGGTACGGACATTGTGACACCACCAATATGACACTGACATTGTGACACCGCCATTAAGATGCGGACAATGTAACATAAGACAGCACATAGAAGATAGGAAGATAGAATTTGTTTTGTGGGGTGGGGGGGGGGGGAATTTTTGATCCACAACGAAACATTTGGGTGTCGGTTCCTGGTCGCCGCGTTATGTAATCAGTAACATTTATTGCAAGACGTAAATAAATAAAAGCAAACATAAACTACGACTTTCTAATGGCATGTTCAAGAAGGTCGATACAGTATCTACTAACTTTGATCATCATCATCATCATCTTCATCATCATCATCATCTTCATCATCATCATCATCAACATCATAATCATCATCATCATCATCATCACCATCATCATCATCATCATCAACATCATCATCATCATCATCATCATCATCATCATCATCACCATCAGCATCATCATAACCAGGTGCCATGCCGGTTGGCGTAGTAAATCATCTCTCTCTGTTGCAGGGTCTCTATCTGATTTCTTTCTGACCTTACTACTTGTTCTTTCTTTGGACACACACATATATAACTCATCAACCTTTTTAAACAAGTATAAACAAGGTCTTTATTGGTGTTACTTGACATAGCCTATCGGCGATGATGAATTGTCAAATAACATTTGTGTGTGGCAGTTTCGTATTCATAAAGTTCTACCTGTGGTTATCTATCTATCTTGTTGACCGTATACTCCGTATAGTATTCTTAAGTACATCTGCCTGTCTCTTTCTGATAGTGCTGAGGAACTAGTATCTGAATGTGCTCAGTCTGGCCGAGTGTGGCCGAATTGTCTCGAGTCTGGCTGAGTGTAGCTGAGTCTGCCCGAGTGTAGCTAAATGTCTCTCTAGCTACTGCTCCTCGCCCCCAAAAGCATTCTGGGCCTCTCCTCTCCTAATCTACCTAGTTCCCAGGGTCTCGGGGTTTAAGTCCCAGGTGACCACACTCCCCCTACCACTGATACGGCCTAACCTACGTCTCCTGACCGTCACTATCTCTCTAGCTCCGCCTTTTTTAATTATCTCTAAAGTCTTATTACTTTAGGAGTCCTGTCGAACCTGTCCATCTTCCTAAGTCCGTCCCCTAACAACTAAAACTCGAGGCGATTTCCAATTCAGAGACTCAAAGAGTAATCACTGCTGAACGTAAAGATAACCTGGTCTTTTGATTACGCGGGGCAGTTTAGTTGTCCGCTTTCATCTCAGGTCTTCACTGGACTTCAAGGCGTCTGCCGATATAAGAGTTTCCTAGGAACCAGTGGCCGTGTCGTTGCGTTACGCAACTTTGTCGACCAGAGCAAACATCTGTCTGGCTTTAGGCTGACCACCTGTACGCATTTCACTGGTAATCTTCAAGTTGGTTACGACTCAGCGACTGAGTTGGGTAGACTTAACGTCTCCTTCCTAATCCTCTGAAGAGTGTCTTTTCTACGCCGCCTAAAACTATCCTACTTCACATCGTCATCGCCTCATTCTTTTATTCTTCTGTCTATCGTCATATTCTTCTATTCTTCCATTATCGCCCATGACTGAGTCACACTATAACATATATCTCCGTCAACATTTCAGTTGAATTGATATATTCATAGATCAATTTAACTCAAAATAAAAACATAGTGTGACTGCTCTCTTTCTACTTCCTTAATGGGCTAACTAATTTCCTTTTTCTCATTGTACATCAATTATTACAACAATTAGAAATACAAATTCAACATCTATAAACTGGAATCTGAAAAAAAAAATCCATCATGTATACAATCATCTTACAACATGGCTCTGCCATGCCACTTTGTTTTGCTCTGAAGCCTCTGACTAACGTGACGTCACTCTGGACCTAGCCTGAATGTAGGCCAGCTAAATTGAGGTCATCGTCTGTTTTGTCTATGTCTAACCCACATTTCTTTCCGTCTATTAATTTAAACTGGTAGGTTCTGTAATTGGTGTTTACATATACAACATTCATAATTCTACAACAATATCATGACATTCAATAAACATCTTTGCGACACAACATGTGTCTCATGTATACAAAACATTGTGGAAACATCAATTCTGAAATATTTAAGGCTCGATCGGCTTTCGCACTGTACTCTCTTAATTGCCTAATAAGACGTGTTTAGTCTTTCTTCGGCATCATATCTGTGCCACTTCTGAAAAAGAAACAAGACCCGTCTACTCTGTTCTCTTATTCTCCCTGAACACGTGCTCTTCTGGCACTGCTAATAAAATTGTCTGCATAGCAATACGCTTTCTTACAGAACCTCTTAGCCCACAGGCTTAATTTACTGGTCAACTCATGTCGGGTCGACAGTCTTCTTATGTGTTCCTTCTCCCCGCATATTCCTAAATTTTAGGCAATTCTCCCCGTCAACATATAATTACATTTTCATAAAATTGTATTTTTAAAAAATGTGCATCTCACATGTTTCTCCTCTAATCATACACACAACAGTCTTGGACAGACCGAACATTGAAGCATAGAAGTAATCACAGACACATAGCAATCAAAATTATGACTTAAACTTGATACAGAATCTAGTCTGTCTAGACTTCCATTAAACTATCCACAACACACTTCATCCACACATCTGCACACCTCACAGTGCTGTTCCACACTTGGAATTCCTATAGAACTCATAGAGTCTCTCCATCTCGGGTCACTGACTCTCTCGTCTCTTCTTAGTCTCCTAAGACTCTCTCCATGCATACTCTATTTTCTGTAAATTCTGAGTTCTCTTAACTTGACTCAAACTTTTTTTAACCGAATGTAAACATGGTTACAACCATTTTGTTTGTTTACTTCAAGTGACTCACTAACATCTTCATACATATAGTTCTGTCTCCTCATTAAGGCAACAGTACATTTACAGACTCCTACTCATCATTCAGTGCACACTGACATTATACATATAAAATTCGTCTCAAAGTTAGTAGACTCTTACACCTTATTAGTTACAACATCCACAAGTAAAATAATTACAATTCTTAATATGTATGTTTCTTCTTTTTGTATCTTTTATCTCTTCCATCACTAGTGGTTGTCAGGTCTCCTCTTTCTGACCTATGATCTTCTCTGAATCTGTTACCTTTATCTATTTCTTTCTGGTGGTCAAAAAACTCTTGCCGTCGTCCCAATCGTATGGCAAAAGGCAGGTCTACTTTGACTCTTTCATCGTCTTTTCTTCTTCTTTCTGCGATAATGGCATCACGTTCTGGTGTTCCCAATGGCCAAAATTTCACTTGCTCTGCCTTTTCTATTTGGGTCTTTTCAAACTCTTCATTTATGGCAGCAACCCTCCTTTCTCGTATTGTAGGCAATCTGTCAGTTTCAGGACGTTTCCTGCTACCTTTTACCCCATCTGCCATATCCTCTAATTCCTTGTCCATTTCACGCGCATATTTATCAGCTGCTTTCTCTAATGCATGAAACACTGCTAGTTCGTTAATTTTCTTCTCAGCACTTTTACTTACAACCTCTACACTATTTGTATCACTGTTGCGTTCTATCCTATCAAGTTTCCCTTTCTCGTTTTTCTTCTTCAAATTTTCTGTAGTAGATTTCTTTCGCCTTAGAGACGCTACCTCTTCCTCTAAGTCAGACTTCTCTCGTATTAGGTTCTTTACTTTGTCATCTACTTCTGATTTCTCCTTTCTTAAACTTACAACTAAATCCTTGGACACTTTAACTTCACCTAAAAGTTGGCTATTCTGTGCTTTCATCTCATCAACTTCTCGACTCATACATACACTGTGTCTGTCAGTCTCAGCCTTTTGTTCTTCAAGTGCTTCCAGCTCTTTAATTCTTGTTTTTAGACACTTGTTTTTGCACTCTAGCCTATCTACTGTGTCTTTCAGCTCTAATAGCATCAACTCATCTCTTTCACTTCTCTTTTCCATAATTCTTATCTCGGCATCTTTTCTTGAAATCACATCTTCTAGGATGTTTGTAGCCACACAGGCGTCTCTAAATTGTTTCTTCACCTCCCTCGTTTGTGTTATTTTATCGTTATGTTTAGTTTGTCCTCTAACCTCTACAGTCTGTGTTTGTGCGCAGCTAACCTGTATCACCAATACTTCTCTATCAGTACCTTCTGTTTGTGTAGCACTGTCGATCATTCTGTTCTCAGTCTCTTTAATTCTCACTAACATACATTCATTTTTATTGCTGATCGCATGACTCGACTTATCTTCTAAATTATGTTCCATTCCCTCTAATTCCTTCTCCTTTCTGATTAATTTGTTTTGTTTCAGGCTAGACAGTCTGTTTGTCTTGATGTTTGGGCCGTTTGATTTGGACCACTTGGTCGTTTTCGCATCCACGTGCTTGGTTGCGCGCTTCTCTTTGACTCCAGAGGGATCTTGCCAACCACGCCTGGGTGTTGGGTTAACATGATGTGTCCAAAAGTTTGATTTACCATTCACTTTATTCATTTCAATCCTGTCTACACTATTTATTTCATAGCTCTTACGTCCAGCAGTTTGTCTTTTGTCATTCCATCTCCTCCTAGATTCCTGGGGTGCTAATCTTCTTCCGTGAACATGCCTTGTTTCCCTTCTCACTGCATATACTTCTTTACTCAATTCACTTAGTCGTCCCTTATTTCTCCATCTAATACTCGCTTGATTAACTTCCCTAGGCTTTTCTACTATTTTTCTTTTATTAAACCATTCACTGATGGTTGGGCTTTCTTCAGGTAGGTTTAAATTCAATTTCTTCATGAACCCGATTTCTTTAATATAGACATTAATCGCTTCATCTAGCGTCTCAGGGTTCAGCCTCGCTAAGTGTAGTTTTAGATCTGTGGATATTAGTCCATCTATAAAAGTCTCTATTAATTGTCTACCAAAACTGTCAGTATCTAAACCAGATTCCTCTGCTAGCTCTAAAAGTCTATTACTGTAAGCAGTTATTGTCTCTCCTCTTTCTTGTTTAAACTTCCTCAAAAGTATGAAAGCAGTGTAGGCATCTCCTACAGCAGCATACCTAGTTTTTAAATCTATCTGGAGGGACTTCCATGTGCTTGAAGGTTCATTCTTTAGCCTTCTCTGGATGAAGTCAGATACTTCGCCTCTACTTGTTTTAAAAGCTATTAATTTCTTGTCTTCCTCATTTATAGGAAAAATGAGAGCATACTTTTCAATTTCTGCCATCCATTGTCTGAACTTGGATGGATCGCCAGAGTAATTTGAGATACTGGCACTCATTTCTTGCTGTCTAAAACTATTTTCTAAACCGGTGATGACTCTACTAATTTCTTGCAGGGTCTGCAAAGTGGGAGTCATGCCTCTCTTCATCTTGATAATTAATTAATTAACAATGAACTTATTCGGTAGCAACTCACACACGCACACACGTTTAGATCAGTCAAAGAATTTCTACTTTCTTCCTCAAACACTTATCAAGAAAACCTATTTACTTCACACTAACATTGTTCAACATACCAAATAAATCTCTAAAATATATAAGAAAAATCCAACTTACATGCTTCTGAAGTCCATGGAATACCTAACACACCTTATAACATCCTAAAAACTACACAGTAATATACTCATTTAAAACAATAATTAACTACTTAGTCTTTTTTCTTAGGTTCTCAACGTGGACATCAGTTTTCACATAAGGCATAAGGTTCTCTTTGCTGTCCGATGCATTTCACATTTATTTCAAACACAAGTAATCTTTCACCTCCGGAATAGTAAAAAAGTCACGAACTGACAGCTTCTCTAGTGTTTTTTTTTTCACAATGATGTGTTCTGTATAGTAAATATAGTGTTTTTCTTATAATTTCTTGGCTGCTCGGTGGCACTCGTTGCTGTAAGTATGTAGGTTTACGCTGGAAGTGCGTAGGTTTACGCTGGAAGTGCGTAGGTTTGCGCTGGAAGTGCGTAGATGGACGTCAGAGTTGGTTAAGAGAAAATTCTTACTTTTTTTTTTTTTTTTTTTCTTCCAGGTCCTTCTTTAAAAGAATAAAATCCTGCGTCACGGCAACAGAAAGGAATGTGATGTTGCAGGGTCTCTATCTGATTTCTTTCTGACCTTACTACTTGTTCTTTCTTTGGACACACACATATATAACTCATCAACCTTTTTAAACAAGTATAAACAAGGTCTTTATTGGTGTTACTTGACATAGCCTATCGGCGATGATGAATTGTCAAATAACATTTGTGTGTGGCAGTTTCGTATTCATAAAGTTCTACCTGTGGTTATCTATCTATCTTGTTGACCGTATACTCCGTATAGTATTCTTAAGTACATCTGCCTGTCTCTTTCTGATAGTGCTGAGGAACTAGTATCTGAATGTGCTCAGTCTGGCCGAGTGTGGCCGAATTGTCTCGAGTCTGGCTGAGTGTAGCTGAGTCTGCCCGAGTGTAGCTAAATGTCTCTCTAGCTACTGCTCCTCGCCCCCAAAAGCATTCTGGGCCTCTCCTCTCCTAATCTACCTAGTTCCCAGGGTCTCGGGGTTTAAGTCCCAGGTGACCACACCCCCCCGACCACTGATACGGCCTAACCTACGTCTCCTGACCGTCACTATCTCTCTAGCTCCGCCTTTTTTAATTATCTCTAAAGTCTTATTACTTTAGGAGTCCTGTCGAACCTGTCCATCTTCCTAAGTCCGTCCCCTAACAACTAAAACTCGAGGCGATTTCCAATTCAGAGACTCAAAGAGTAATCACTGCTGAACGTAAAGATAACCTGGTCTTTTGATTACGCGGGGCAGTTTAGTTGTCCGCTTTCATCTCAGGTCTTCACTGGACTTCAAGGCGTCTGCCGATATAAGAGTTTCCTAGGAACCAGTGGCCGTGTCGTTGCGTTACGCAACTTTGTCGACCAGAGCAAACATCTGTCTGGCTTTAGGCTGACCACCTGTACGCATTTCACTGGTAATCTTCAAGTTGGTTACGACTCAGCGACTGAGTTGGGTAGACTTAACGTCTCCTTCCTAATCCTCTGAAGAGTGTCTTTTCTACGCCGCCTAAAACTATCCTACTTCACATCGTCATCGCCTCATTCTTTTATTCTTCTGTCTATCGTCATATTCTTCTATTCTTCCATTATCGCCCATGACTGAGTCACACTATAACATCTCAACATCACTCGATCCTTCGTGCGTGTCATGATTTCAGTCGATGATCTTTTATTATGACAATTGGATAAGCTGTTCAACAATTTTCTCTTGGTTTTCCTCTGCTCTTCTTTCCATTCATTCTGCCTGTTGTTACAGTATCAACAATGCCTTCATTTCGCATGACATTTCCAATAAATGTATAGTGTCTCATCCTTATGATTTTTATGATATTCCTGGTTTCTCCAACTTGTTGTAGACATTTTTTATTTGTAATTTTTGCTATCCATGGAATTCGTAGCATTTTTCTAATAAACCAATCTCAGCTGCCTCTAATGTTCTCTATGTTGCTATCTTTCTGATATTTTATAATCAAGTCCCTTAAAGTTCAGTGGTTTGATGCATCCTTCTTCAAATCAGCTTCAGTTCCGATCTTCAGTCAGAACACCCTTACGTTCATTGCATCAGTAAACATATTTTAACAGAAAATCATCATCATCATCAAGTAATTACCAGCTGGCATAGATGATTATGCCTCTCCACAACTTTAGATCTCGACAGTTATTTATCATTTCTGTTATTAACCTTCTGTCAAACCATTCACTTTAGCTGTCTGCTATCTTTTCTTTTTGCTTCCTTCTATCTCTTTGTCCCTCAATTTCCCCCCCCCTCTCTCTCTCTCTGAAGATAGGTACTTGGAATGTAAGAACACTCATGCAGAAAGGAAAACTTGAAAACATCAAACAGGAAATGAAACGAGTTTACATTTATTGGGACAGTGCGAAATGAGATACACTGGATCAGGGGAGATATATTCTGACGAAAATAGAATAGCAGAGAATGGTTACAATGTAATGCTTTCTACTGTGGTGAATAAATAATACAGCGACACACATATTTTCAGATTACTAACCACAAATCCTAAATGTTGTCAATGGATTAAAATTGTTATTGCTTCTTTGTTCTTTCTTTCCTTAGGCTATAAATCAACAAAGTAGTTGTTTAATTGGTACCATTTAGTTGAGCAACAACAACATTAATCTACCTTGCTCAATCCTCAACCACCCTTCACACATTTCTCCAAGTTTGGCCACAATGTGTATCTCTGTCTCCACCTTTCTTTTCGAATGTATTTCTTTTACACAAAAAAAAAAAAACAACAACAAAAAACCCAGCATTTTCAGAGGTCTAAGAGAAATACAAATAATGAATAATCCAGTATTCCCATTGTGGTCCAGGTAGGGGTAGACAGAAGGAGATGTCTGTAAGTGAAAGAGTTTCTCATTGGGTGAACCAAAGAGGCTAAATAAAGAACGGTGAACAAACCGAGCTTCAGAAGAGAATTCTCACACTGGACATGAAAAACTTGAAGATGATTCTCAAATGTTGACTAAACAAGAAGCTGAGGGGAGAATTGTCTTATAGTTCAATTTGGTTCGCTGACCCCAAGTGGCATGAATGTATCTCACTCGTATACATAGTTTCCCTTTAATTGCTCCTTTCCTATTGCAATCTTCTTTGCTGCCCATGTTTGGGTACTTTAGTCTATCCACTATGCCGTGATGTTTATAGCTCTTCTCCACTAGACCCCACTGCGATACTTCAGTGGTCTTATATACCTCTTTTGTTTGTTCTACTTATCTTTCATATGTTTCTTATTGTATCTCACTCTCAGACATATCATTCTTTCCGCCTTTCAAGTATTGTGTGTGCACATTGACCTCGGAGTGTACTCTTCTGGTTATGGGGGCGTTAAACGCACATTTCTACACATATATGAACGTCCCCGTATGGGTGTGCATATGTATGCATGTGCTCATTTATATGGGTACGGGTATGTTTGCATGTATATATATATATATATCTATAAATATCTATATAGATGTATACATATATATAGATATGTAGATATATGTAAATATATATATATATATATATGTATTTGCAGATATGTTTATATATGTATATATATATGTATCCGCAGATATGTTTATATATGTATATATGCGCATTTTTGTGTGAGTATATACATGTATGTGTGGCCTCTTAGATACTTATGGACATTGTCAGTGTCTCTGTAGTCCTGTTAACATAGACAGTGTTCCCCCCGCCCCCCTCCGCCACTCACATATCTTTAGAACCCTTACATTGTTTGACCCTTCGACCAGCGGGGTAACAGCGTACAGCCGCGAATCTCTCTCTTTCCCATTCCGGCAACAGTCCACGACACAGGGAAGAAATTTGTCTTTTCTTAAACTAGTTTCGATTATTTTGTTTTGGATGTTTTATTACTAGTTAGCTATGTAGGATTGGTTTTATCTACTTACATATGTGTGGGTGCGTGTGTTCTTTGTTTGTTCCTGCTGAAGGCCTATTGAGCCGAAACGTCGTTCAAATTTGTGTCATCTATCGATCTCTTTCACCTACCATTTTTTCAATATTTTTTTTTTCAGTTCTCCCTCCCAAATATAAGAAAAACATGGGGCCAACAAAAGATGGATCTGTGCACAAAGAAAGAAGAATACGACAATTATGACATTTTTATTAATCTGATCTCTAATATCGTTGTTTAATTTCTATTTGTCAGAAAAACGTCGTCAAGAGAGACAACAGAAGGTTGATGTCTGGGATGGCAGCTTTGGGAAATGTGCAATGGATGAAAACTTAAGTTGCTGTAAAAATTGTATTATGGTTTCAGATGTTATTATCTCTTGCTTTCATATCTCAGCATATCATACGATTTCACTTGACAAGATTTGTTGATGTTGTGTTGTTGCGCATTAAAACTTTTATAAATTCTAGCGAAAAAAGCAATAGATCATAAGATATGATCATAAACAATACTAGCAACTCAGAAAAGAAAAAAAGTTTTGGAAGTTAGAACATGTTGTTATCTCAATCGATAGTAGTAACAAAAAAAAAAGAAACTTTGATTTTACAAAGAAATGTTTTTACTCCTTGTCAGTGTGTTAGGTTCTTAACCATTCATAAATCATGCTTGTCATATACTACTATGTCAAAGAACATTGTGTGTTCTTTATATGGTGGTTTCAGTTAACACTGTACTGACAAGTAATATTGAGTTGAGTAAAGAGTTAGGCTCTAGCGCAAGACTAACAATATGTAGTAATTCTTCTCAGTGTTCATCCATTAAGTGGATGTATAGTGTCACTATTTTATGCCCCGTGATATCTGTAACTATAGACCTGACACACCCAGCTTCAACCTTGCTAAGTTTGTTTAACAATATTTGCCTGGGCAGCGATCATTTTTGGCCTGCTCTTTTTGCTTTTTAACTCCAAAGTGTTCTTAAACATGCATGAGTGCACATGTGACCTCCTGCATTTTACCGTTTCCTATGAGATCTAGACATCAGATCTCACTTACCAGAGATCAGGAGAATGTAAAGCCACGAGGAAACCATGGATTCAAAGTGAAAAACTCAACACATATGGTGAGATTCGAATTAGGAACTATCCTGTCTGGAGGTTGATGTCTTGCCTCTAGTCCACCAAGTCCTGAAAGTAAAAATTGTTTAAAAAAAATAGAATAATTATTTTTCTGCGAGTTTAATTTTAAACATTTTAATTTATTATGAAGAAACTAATAATGGACATGTGATATATAGCTAATTATAACTGTGACATTACATAATGTGACACAAAGTTATATTTCTCACTTGCTGGCACTCTCATAAATAAATAAATGGTATTTTAATTTGTAAAGTTTGTTATTACAATACATTATATAATATACTACAATTGTTGGACAATAGGACAACAAAAAAGAAAATCACTGGAGGCTGTAGAAATGTGGTTTTACAAAGGAATGTTGAGAATACCATGGACAGCTAAGAAGAGTAATAATGAAAACACTTTGAAAGAGGCCAGAGCAGAGAGAGAGAGAGAGAGCTAATTTCCAATATTAGAAATCAACAATCTTCATTTTTTGGCCATGCAATGAGACGGGAACAGCTGGAATATATTGTGACAACTGGGAAAATTGAGAGACGAAGAGATAGAGGGAAGCAAAGAGAAAATATACAAGACAGCTTAAGAGAATGGCTTGGCAGAAGGTCAACAACAGAAATGAAAAATAACTGTTGAGATGAACAGTTGTGGAGAGACATGATCACCTATGCCAGAAGGCAAGGTACTTGATGATGAGTTTGTTATACCTACCCCTGATGAAGACTTTTGCTGAAACATTGTAGTTTGTCTTGTCTTTCTATTAGTTTAGCTGCTCCTTTCATTTTGTGTTTATTTTTTTATATAATTTTAAAAATAAGTTGTTTTTTAATATTTTACAGTGGGTACCGTTAACTTGTACAGATATAAAGAAGTATTTGTGAGTTATATGTAGATAGATGTTTCAGTCAGTTGTGACAAAATTAAATATAAATGCCACCTACTCTTCAAGTTTATAATTGTGTTTCTTTGGGGGGGGGGGGGTTCACATTATTTTGTGGTGTTTATTATCATCATCATGAGCCATACCGGTTGGCGTAAGTGATCATGTCCTTCCACAATCTTCTATCAACAGTGCATCATATCAGTTCTGTTGTTGACTGTTTTCTATGCCATGACACCAAGCTATCCAGTATTTTTTGTTGTCCGCGATCTCTCTTTCCTTTTATTTTGCCAGCTGTAACCAAGTTTTTAAACTTTCTTCTTCTCATGATATGCCTGAAAAATGTTGATTATTTTTTTCTGATGTTTTTTAGTAGATCCCTTTTTGTGTTGGCCTCTTTATTGCAGTGATCACAATCTTGAAATCTATGAGACACTTTTCTGGGATGTTCATGTTTAATGGTTTTTAAATATTTAGTCTCCATTACAGTTTCTGTTCTTGTCTGGTCATGTTTAGAATACTGTTTTGTTATGATCATTTTACTGTTTCTCTTTAAAAGAGTTAATTTTCAATATTAGGAAGAAACAATCATTATTTTTTGTCCATGTAATGAGAAAGGAGCAACTAGAATATATTATGACAACTGGGAAAGTTGAGGGTTTAAGAGAGAGATGGAAGAAAGTAGAAAAGATACCAGACAGCTTAAGAGAATGGCATGTCAGAAAGTCAGCAACAGAAAGGATGAATAACTGTCGAGATCGAAAGTTGTGGAGAAGCATGATCACCTACACCAGCAGGCATGGCACTTTATGATGAATTTGTTTAAAGTCGGAAATTTAACTTCTCACATATTTGATTAATTAATAAGTTGCTCTTGTTGATTTAAAATACAGTTATGTATATAAGGTCTTTTTCTCTTACTATGTATGTGTGTGCATGCATGTGTGTCTGTTTAGGTAATTTTTCTTTGTGTTGTGTGAGCGAGAGAGAGAGAGGACTATGTGAACAAATTTACTGCAAAGTTTTCTTACTTAAATATTTTTCCAGTAAAATTAAATAACAAAAGTATGTCCAAGAGAAACTGCTATAAATTGTCAATACATATATAGGCCACTAAACACCAGCAACAGAAATTGTGTAGAAGAGATTAACAAGAAGGGATTAACAAGAAGAGCTTGACTATTGCTTCAGTAAGGCTAATGAAAATTAAACATCTTTTGCAAAACATCATTTTGCCAAGAAGAGGCAACTAAAAGATACAAAACCAGGACACTAGGATAGACTGGTGAAAGAAAAATGTTATCATTTGAAATTATGTGCTACAGAAGAATCTCCAAATATCCTGAATAGACAAGAAGCAGGAAAAAGAAATGTACCGTGAGAGAAAAAAAATAAATAACTGAAACTTCATCATCATCATGTCGCACGACCTTTACAGAGCCTTGCATTCACTATATCCCGTCTGAAAGAATCTCTGTGTCTAGCCAGATCTCCCACTTCTTCTATTGTCATGTTCAAAGTCTCCTTGATATCTTGAAGCCACCTTATTTTTGGTCTTTCCCTGATGCTTCGTCCAGGAAACATGCATTCCATTATTCTTCTTTGCTGCCCGTTTTGTTTTTTGACATGGCCATAGTATTTTAATTTCCTCTGTAGAATGGTGTTTATAAGTCAGTTCTTTTTAATGTTTAAATCTTTTAGTATGTCTTCATTACTTTTTCTCATTATCTAATGTATCTTAAGGATTTTTCTGTAGCATTTTGTTTCAAATGAATAAATTTTCTTCCTTGCTGCTTGTAAGATTGTCCATGATTCACAACCTTACGTTGCTGTCGGTAAGACACAAGTCCTTGCTAATTTTACTGTCTTACAGGTAATTATGCCACATGCTCTTCGTGGCTTTTAACTTTTGTGTTGCTATTGCTAATCTTCTTTTGATCTCTTGCTGGCAAGTCTCCATTGATAGTTACTACAGATACAAGATATTCATAATTTGTTACAATTTCAAGTCTTCACTGTTGATAATGGTTTTGGGTTGGCTTTTTGTTTTCTCAATGGACATTATCTTTGTTTTCTGTATGTTTAGATAGAGGTTTTGCTTTTCGCCATGTTTTTTTAATACTCAATTCTAAAACTGGATAGTAAATTTATTTAATTAAGTAAAAGTGGGTCTGAGTGGTCTAGAGATAAGACGTTGGCCTCTGGACAAGAAGCTCCTGGATTCAAAGCTCACCACTGGTGGTGGTAATTTTTCAAAAATAAAATCTGTGGTTTCTTCATGACTTTACCGTCCCCTGGTCTCTGCGTATTGAGATCCAATGTCTAGCCCTTTAGGATAATAGTATACAACAGGAAGTCCTCTTTGCATTCAGCGTACATGAAAGTGTCCTTGGCAGTTGGAAACAGAAAAGTGTAGGCCAAATTGGCTGCTTCTTTAGCAAAATTGATTTGAAAAAAATCTACCCAAAAATGGAAAATCTCAACTATAAAGGAGAGTACATCTGAAGTTAGAAAATATGTGTTTGTGTGGGGAGGAGCACCCGAGCTCAAGGTTGCCGGTGTGAAAAGCAGGAGAAATTTATATTCATGCAAAAATTCAGTTAACTTCTCTAGAGATATAAAGCTGGCATGCACAAACAATTAAGTAAACAAATCTGATATATTTGGAACATTTCAGATGTCATAATTGCCTTTGAAAGAACAATATGGGATGGTACAGTTTCTGGGAAACAGATAAGAGGTGTATTGTAGAAGACAGTTAAATGAAGATAATGATTTTAAAAAAATTGCACTCACTAAGGCAGACTTAATGCCTATTCTACAGGAAGTTTTCAGATTGTCAGTAAAACAGTGACATCCTCTGTGAACAGACTTCCTGGCAATGATGTGGAAAAAAATGGTTATTTATTTATTGTCTTCTTTCTTTAACTTTGTTATATCTGACACATATATCTTTTTCAAGCCTGTTGTTTTTGAAATATTTCACAATTTTATGTTAGCAGTGGGCTCACAAATTACATTACTGTTTAAGACACACTTCAGTTAAATCCTATTTTAAATGTCTGATTCCTGTTCTTAAAACTTGGTGAGGTAGCATGTTTGTGAATTGACTAAGATATCGTTAAATGCCAAGTCCCATAATTGTGAAGTGTTGGGCATTTCACAACTTTCAAATATTCTAACATAGACTTTCTGTCTGTCTTACTGATTCCTTATTTACTTTGGCAGGTTGTAATGTGTGGAAATGAGTTGTTTATGATCTTTGTCCTTTCTTCCGTGTAGTGTGCCAGTTTTGATAATAATGCATGTTTTCTGACATCAGTCCATTTTTTTCATTGTCTATCTTTCATCATTCCATGTAACACGGTTTCGGTCAAGCCGTTAGATCTTGTGACATGTCCACACTAATGACAGATTGGGTAACCTAGAGGCGAGCGTTCGGCTCTGGACAGGTAGGTTCCAGGTTTGAATTATATCACATTGTGGGAATTTTTCACTTCAAATCCATGGTTTCTTCATGGTTTTACCCATGAATTTATGGCAAAATTCAGGAAATCTTTCGTGCACATTCAAGAACCTTTGGCAGCTAAAGCTGAAAAGAAAAATGGCCGCTGCCCAGGCAAAATCGTTATGCAAATCTACCTAAACCGACAAGTGGATATCAAAATCGAAGGAAGAGACATGGAGACAGTTCAGAACTACCAGTACCTGGGACATACTATAACCAGTTATGGAAAATGTACAACTGAAATAAAGAAAAGAATAGGAATGACAAAAAGTAATTTTAATGTCATGAAGAATATACTAACATCAAAACAAATAACACCAGGGTTAAAACTAAGAATAGCAAAATGTTACATCTTCTCAATATTCCTATATGGTGCAGAAACATGGACATTAGACAAGAAAACAGAACAGAGAATTGAAGCCTTTGAAATATGATATATAGAAGAATAAGTAGAATTGGATGGAAGGAAAAGAAAACAAATGATGAAGTCTTAAAACAACTAAGAATGAAATAAGAACTACTATGCACAATTCAAACAAGACAAATACGATTTTTGGGCCATGTTAAAAGACACAACAGTCTACTAAAAGTAATCCTGGAGGGGAAAATACAAGGTAAAAGAGGCTGAGGCAGACCAAGACTAACTTGTATGAGTAACATCAAAAGATGGACAAACCAGCCTATGACAACCTGCACCATCAATGCAATAGACAGAGCAGAATGGGCTACATGGTAGCCAACCTTCGTAGCGGAGACGGCACTCGATGATGATGAAATCTACCTAAACTGAAGTTGGGTGTGTCTAGCCGAAAGACACAGATATCGCTGCTTTGCATAAACTAGCCAAACAAAAATCTTCTTCCTCTTCTACTACCTTTTTAGCTCCCAGTGGAGCATAGGTCTTCAAACATTTTCCAAGTCATTCTGTATTTTTGCCAATCTTTTATGATCATTTCATGTCTTCCCCATCATCTTCATCATTGCTTATATCTGTCTTCTCCAAGAATTCCTTGGTTTTCCTCTTTGTCTTTTCCCCTGCGGATTCCAAAAAAGGGCCTGTTGTGTAATACTCTCAGTTGGCTTCCGTAGTGTGTGTCCTTTCCAGCGCCATTGTCTTCGCTGTATCTCTTTATCCACTGGTATTTGACTGGTACATTTCCATAATTCTATGTTAGTGATCTTGTCCTGCCATTTCCATCCTTTTATTCTGCGTAAGCATCCATTAATGAAAGTCTGTATCTTCGTGATTGTCAATTTTGTTGTTCTCCATGTTTCACAGCCATATAATAGGACCGACTTTACGTTTGAGTTGAAAATTTTTATTTTTGTATTTAACATAATTTCTTTGCATTTCCAAATGTTTCACAGTGCAATGAAAGCTCCTCTTGCTTTTGATATCCTTATTTTGGTATCATTTTCTGTACCTCCCTCTTTATCTATATTACTGCCCAGATATATGTAAGATTGTACGTCTAGTAGAGGTATTTCTCCTAGTTTGTTTTTGGTTATTGCCAACTGTATTAATAATCATAATGTTGATCTTAACAGCTATTAATCTTCAGTCTTAGCTATTGTGATCTCTCATCAAGTATGATAATTTTACCCTGCATCTGTTGATGGCTGTGTGATAGGAGAGCTATGTCATCAGCAAAGTCTAAATCATCAAGTTGTTTGGTGAGTGACAACTGGATCCCATTTCTGTTGTTTTGAGTTATTTTCATAATCCAATCTATGGCCAGTTGAAATAGAGATGGAGACAGAAGGCATCCCTGTCTTACTCCTGTCCTTATTTCAAATGCTTCTATAAGCTGTCCTTCATGCACTACACTACATTTCGTTCCTTCATACATTGCTTTTATCAGGTCAATAAACTTTATGGGGATTCCGCAATGACTCAGCAACTTCCAAAGCATTCTTCTGTCTAAACTATCCAATGCCTTTCCGTAATCTATGAATCTAATATAAAGTGGGGATTTTAGTTTTAAACTTTGTTCAGCTATTATACGTAGAGTAGTTATTTGATCAGCACATGATCTGTTCTTCCTAAAACCGGCTTGTTCATCTCTCAAATCTTTCTCTATGGCCTCTTTTAGTCTCCCCAGAATGATTCTGCTTAATATTTTTCCTGGCACTGATAGTAGCATAATTCCCCTATAATTTGTGCATCATGTAAACTTCCTTTCTTTGGTTGTTTGATCATATAATCTTCTTTCCAGTCATTAGGTATTTCTTCCCTCTCCCAAATTTTATCTAGTAGATTATGTAACATCTTGGTAGAGGTGTTAATATCTGCTTTGATGGCTTCCGAAGGAATTTCATCTGGTCCTGTGGCTTTACCATTTTTTAATAGTATGATGGCTTTCATTATTTCTTCTTTACTTGGTTTTCCACAGTTAACGTGTAACTCTTCTTTTGCTGGTAGTATATCTGGAGGATTATTTGAGCCGGGTCTGTTCAAAAGTTCTTCAAAATGCTCTTTCCATCCCTCCATTTGTTCCCTTATATTAATAAGCAGATTTCATTTCTCATCTTTAATAAAGGCCTTGATCTGCTTGTATTTTCCACTTAATTTCTTTGTGCTGTTGTACAGTTCTTTCATATTCCCTTTATTTGCTGCTTCTTCTGCCTCTTTAGCCAGTTCATCTATATATTTTCTCTTATCCCGTTTAAAGCATCTTCTCAAATCTTTGTTCACCTCTGTGTAAGCTTCCCGTGTCTTGGCTTTATTACTTCTTGTTTTTTTTTACGTCCTGTAAGGATGATTTAGGGAACCACGATAGCTCAGTGGTTAGTGAACTGGACTACAAAGGACAAGGGGTAGGGTTCGATCCCAACCGACGTCTTCCGGGTTCACCCAGCCTTAAATGGGTACCGGATTTTTTCTGGGGAAGTAAAGCAACACGGGCGTAATACCGACCACATTACCCCAAAAATCATGTGCTGAAGGTCTGTAAAATATAGAGTCACTAATACCATATTTCCCTATACGCCACTTGACGTGACGGGGGTACTTTACTTACTTAAGGATGACTTAAACTTATTATTAATACACATGTGATCAATTCGAGCCGCGATAGCTCAGTGGTTAGTGAACTGGACTACAAAGGACAAGGGGTAAGGTTCGATCCCAAACGACGGCTTCCGGGTTCATCCAACCTTAAATGGTTACCGGATTTTTTTTCTGGGAAAGTAAAGCGGCACGGGCGTAATACCGACCACATTATCCCAAAAATCATGTGCCGAAGGTCTGTAAAATTTATGGTCACTAACACCATATTCCCTATACGCCACTTGGCGTGACGGGGGTACTTTACTTTTTTTAAATATGTGATCAATTTGATTTTCCGTTCTGTGATCTGGTAACATCCATGTAGCTTTGTGTATTCTTTTATGTTGGAATATTGTTCCTCCTAGGCTCACTTGATTACGGGTGCAGAAATTCACATATATCCCTCCATTTTGTTTATATCTCCAAGTCCATGTTTTCCCATAATCTCTTCGAAGCCTCTGTTGTCTGATCCTACTTTAGCATTTAGGTCTCCCATCAAGATTATAATATCCTTGGCTCGTCTTGCATCCATCTGACATTGTAGTTATTTATAGAAATCATCTTTAACTAAATCATCCTTATCGTTGGTTGGTGCAT
Organism: Megaustenia siamemsis; assembly: GCA_032433765.1. NCBI lineage: Eukaryota > Metazoa > Mollusca > Gastropoda > Stylommatophora > Ariophantidae > Megaustenia > Megaustenia siamemsis. The sequence continues at coordinate 28,027,198 of JAVIAB010000051.1, forward strand.
AGCATTGGATAATGTGTAATTTTATTTTGTTTTTGGTTGTTTTAAATGTTGTTCTCATTAGTCTTTGTCCTACTGCTTCCCATTCTATTAGTGTCTTCCTTGATAGCATTATAGCTATCCCTTAACTATGTTGTGCTCCAGGTTCCTCGTGTCCTGATAATATAAAAGCATCTCTCCTGTATTTAGTTTTATTCTTTCCATTCCTAGCCATCTTGTTTCATACATTCCCAGAATATCTATCTTGTAGTTTGTCATTTCTGCTGCTACCTGTGCAGCTTTTCCCTGTTCGTTTAGGGCACGTACATTCCAGATGCCAATTCTGGAGGATTTCCTGGTAGACAGAGGGTGATTCGGCAACCAGGACTTCTTCCGGCTTTCTCCGGCTTGTGTGGCTTGTGTGATACGTCTCTTAGACAGAGAGCCCTTATCTTTCCTGGATGGCAGATTTACTTTTTCTCTCTTTGACTTGTCCAAGTTTGTGAAGTTTTTTTGGTTTATTTTTTTTTACAGTATGGATAGCCAGTCCAATGCCCAACCCTCCTTTCTCGTCTCTGACGAATATGCCTGATAGGGTACAGCGCCGCTATTCTTTACTCCTCTTCCGGGCCCCGGCAGCTTACGGGCGAACCAAACATTTATCCACGCCTAATTAACGGATAAGCTCTGATTGAACCTGCCCTCTTGTCATTTGTAGTCCAGTTCACTAACCACTGAGCTCAAGTAAAGTACATACATCAGAAACATTTCTAGATGTTTGTTTATGTAAGAAACTCTTCACATGGGGCCTTGTGATAATGGAATGATTTTACTTTCCCATTTGTGATGTATTTTTGTGTGAGATACCGAGAATTTTATAGTAATACCTCATTACTAGAATGTATTTTCCTTTCTGCTAACTACATTTAGTGTCCAAGTTTCACAGGAAATGTAAAGGTTGTGCCATAGCAACTGCCATTGACTAATGAAGTGTTAATGACTTTATTGTCTCAGTTATCGTGAGAAAGGTTGGCCAGGTCCTGACCTTGCTGCCTTTCCTTCCCAGAGAATGTCTCTGGTACTCATTTAAAGATGCTGGGCGGACTGAGAGAGCCATTTAGGTCGTGAAATATTTTGTTTTGGCTTTCATTTAAACTTAAACCTTTAATAATTCTGGCTACACCAGCTGAAATTTTTATTTGTGATCTTGCTCTGGGGAACCACCCCTGGTCTCAGCAGCAAGGTTCGGCATGAAATGTCACTTACTCGTCAATGAAAAAAATAGTACCTCCAAAGACTGAGTTATCTGCCTGTGGGGCAAGAGACTCCTGTACACACACCCGCCAGTAAAAAACGGATTAACACACAAAATTCAGTTCCTAGTCTCTAGGGACTTCACCAGTGGTGAGAAGGCGGACACACAAATAAACTATTTTAAAAAAAACTTTAATATTTTCGGAATATTTCTAATACATTTGTGCACTATAGTCTAATATTATATTTTTGTTTCTTTGATCTGTCTTTGCCATATTCTTCTCAGCCATGTTGATGCAGTTGTGTGTGTACAATTCCAGTATTGATTTTGAATGTTAACAGATAATTGATGAATTCAAGATATTTAAATTGTACTTCTAATTGTTTTTCTTTGAAGCATGATTTTAATTTAAATAGAATTGTTGTGACAATCTGTCTTTTCTTTGTTGATATCCATGATGAATGTTCTGAATGCTTGAGTTATTGAGTGCTTATTTTAGTGTTAGACAAGGTTGTGTGCTGTCACCAGATTTGTTTTATATTTATAGTGAAATTATTTTAAGATCCCTAAGTGGCATGCCTGTAATAACAATCGAGGTTCATAAAATAAATAATCTAAGGTATGCTGATGATACAGTCTTAATCGCTTAAAGTGAAAATGAGTTACAAGAAATGTTAGACATTATAGTGAAAGAAAGCAAAAATAAATAACTCAGCCTTAATAGCAGAAAGACAAGTAATGGTAACAGCAAAGAAAAAGACATCATCTCAGTATAAAATAAAGTCAAGTGGAACAATATTAAAACAGGTAAATGAATTTAAATATTTGGGAACTTTGTTAACCTCAGATGGAAGATATACAACAGAGTTGAGATACAGAATGGCTCAAGCAAAAGCGGCTTTTAAAAAAAATGAGTAAGATAATATGCAATCCATTTTTGACAATAGAAGCAAGAAAAACAGTTCTTAAATGTTATGTAGAACCAGTCTTAACATATGGATGTGAATCATGGACAATAGGACAACAGACAAGAAAATCACTGGAGTCTATAGAAATGTATTTTTACAGAAGAATGTTGAGAGTACCATGGACAGCTAAGAAGAGTAATGAAAACTTTCTGAAAGAGGCCAAAGCAAAAAGAGAGCTAATTTCGAATATTAGTAAGAAACAATTATCATTTTTTGGCCATGTAATGAGAAGAGAACAGCTGGAATATATTGTAACAACTGGGACAATTGAGGGATGAAGAGATAGAGGGAAGCAAAGAGAAAAGATACAAGACAGCTTAAGAGAATGGCTTGGCAGAAGGTCAACAACAGAAATGATAAATAACTGTCGTGATCGAAAGTTGTGGAGAGACATGATCATCTACGTCAGCAGCCCGGTACTTGATGATGATGATTTTAGTTATCCTTGTTTTTCCAAAGTAGTTTTTGTTTCCAAGTTTCTCCTTGGTAGAAATGTAAAGCTGCTGTAAAGCTGATGTAATAATGAAAAATGTAAAAAAAAAAAAAGTGGTATGGTAACAGCTTTATGAAGGTGAGAAACAAAAGTGGAATGATATTTCAGCCAATTAGGCCTTCAGCTGGAACAACAAACAGCAGCACAAAAATATACATATAGGATTGGGGCCTCAGTAGCCTAGTTGAGAAAACCACCAGACTAGGCTGTTGATGTTCGGACAACCTGTGTTCGATTCACGCTGGAAGCAGTGTGAATTATACTCTTGGTTAGGAAAAAAATACCCCCGGGGTTGACCCTGCTGCTGGCAGAAATGAGTACCAGGGTAGTAGTACTCTGGAAGAGTGAGGAATAATGCCTCATATCGTGAGTTTTGATGATGGAAGTGACACTGTCCAGAAGTCTCAGAACACTTCTAGATAGGCAGCCGAGCACATATGGGTGAAAACTCACGTGCTGAGACGCTGATTCAAGTCTCGTACTTTACTATATATAGGTTTATCGTGTAAACATGTAGAGCTGCTACTCAATGTTTATATATCATCCTACATGCTTACACTATATCCCTTTATATATTTTGTGTTCTAGCTGATGGCCTTTTTGGCTGAAACATAGTTCCACTTTTGTTTTGTTTCTCACCTACGTAAAGCTGATACCATACCACTTTTTAATTTAAAAGAATGTTTCATTATTGTCATCAGCTTTACAGCAGCTTTGCATTTCTATGCATCTTGATGTATCTTTATGTCTTATCTCTTCACCTTGCTACCTGCTGACCTGTTTATGTAATTTACTAAAATATAAAATGGAGGTTCAAAATGTTGCACTTTCCAATGTTCAAATACAAATGTGATTTTCAAGAGCTTCATTAATTACAATTATTTGTTCAAAGAAAGATGTTAAAAAGAATGGGTGCTGGTAGTCTTAACACAATTATTTCAGTGGATGTGTGAATCCAGGGAGATAACTCAAGCTATCTTTTAAGCATTATCTCATTTCTTTAGTCTGGGGGAACTGGTTGGTCTAGAGACAAGATACCGGTCTCGAGACAGAGAGTTTGTGAGTTCAAATCCCGGCTGCACCAGTTAGGATTTTTATTTGTGATTTCTCTCTGCGGCAACCACCCCTGCTTTCAGCAGCTAGGTTCGGCATGAAACGTCAATTACTCATCAGTAGAAAAAAATATTAATACCTCTGAAGACCGAGTTATCTGCCTGTGTGGTGAGGGACATACTGCACACGGCTGCCTGGGAAAAATGGATTAACACGCAAAGTTCAGTTCCTAGTCTCTAGGGACTTTGCCAGAGGTGAAAACTGGTGAACGGAAAAAACAATTTCAGGACTCTCCAGAAGGGCTCATAGGACGTGAGAATAAAAGCATCTTGTGCAGTTGTCTTGAGGTGTTTAACCCATAACTCAAACAAATGTATATAACCAGCCAATGCTATCATTACCATTAAGATTGTTACGTTGTAGGTTGATTGTTGTGCATTAAAACTGCTATTGTAAATGAAAGCTTGGACATGTTCAACTCAAAAACTAAGTCAAAAACCCGGCCTATTGTTTCATTTGAGTTGTCATGAAATAAATTACTTTACTCTGACCTTACTAAGAAACTTCAGCTTTTGTTGGAAAATGAGAATGTAAATGGCATGAAGTGTTAAATTACAAAATCACAATAATCTGAAAAGAATACCATGTTTATTTTATGCTTAAATATGTCAAAACAAATATCACAAATGACACCATTACACTCATAACTTTAGCATGTAATGTTCCTCTACTGCACAATGCTGCTATTACAATGTGTGATTATGCCCCTTGACAACACTAACGTAACTCACACATTCTTATATCAACTTTCAGTGGAAAGTAACCAGGTTGGTTCCTGCTGAGCAGACTTTTATATACTTGATCTGCATCAGTCATCTATTTCTTCTTCTTCATCCTACAATTTAAAATGGCCACTAATTTCACTTAAAGTTGGTGGTTTGAGCCAAAGTGAAGAAAGATTAATTGAATTATGTCTAACAGAAGGATTGATTATAGGTGGAACGTTTTTCCCACACAAGGAAATACACAAATCAACTTTGCTACCTCCTGATGATAGAACCTTAAACCAGATTGACCACTTGTGTATTAGAAAGCAATTTAGAGCATCTTTGATAGATGTAAGAGCATATTGAGGGGCTGATGTTAACAGTGATCATAATTTATGCATTGGGAAGATACAATTAAAACTGAGAAAAGCCAACACAAAAAAATGAAGCATTAGATGATAGCCACAAACTGAAAGATGAGAACATTATTATTATTATGGAAACTTCAACTTGGATCTCAATAACCGCTGTGGAGTGCTTGGTGAACAAGATGAGACCATAGATGAAATGTGGGAATTCCACAGCACAACTCTGATGTCATCAGCAGAAGCAAGTGCCGGGTTTTAGAAAATATAAAGAAGGGCATGGATTTCTGATATTACATGCAAACATACAAAAGGAGAGAAGCAAAGACAGCTATTCTGACTGTAAAGAGAGATCTTTGGGGAATAAAAGGCAAAAGCAACGCTCAAAGAACTAGACAACAAAGTAAAGAGTTTGGACAGAATAGACAAGAGAACCTATATAGACACAATAAAAAGCTCAGGAATTTCAACAAAAATAAAGCTCAAGATTTTCAAATCAAATGTATTTTCCACCCTTATGCATGCAAGAGCTGAAAAATAACCAAAGAGATGGAAAATAAACTTGATACATAAAAAAAAAATGCCTGAGGAAAACACTTCATAAACCATGGAATGAGTGACTAAGACTAGTGCAGAAATAAGAGAAATGACAAAGCATCCAAAAATATCAATTATAATCTAGAGATGAAGGTGGTCATATGTTGGCTACGTGATGAAAAGAGGCAACAAAAGAATCTCAAAGCAAGTCCTCAAATGGGAACTAGAGGGTAAAACAATAGGCTGACTATAGAAACGCTGGAAAGAACTTTAAAACAAGAGGTAACAACAGCAGGCATCAGCTCACTCGTCTAGAGAGCAATTTGCCTGGAAAAAAATCTTGTGGCGAGACACAATGTAGATCCTGTACAAAGTCTAACATTTGAAAGATAGTCGGACACAATGTAGATCCTGTACAAAGTCTAACATTTGAAAGATAGTCGGACACAATGTAGATCCTGTACAAAGTTTAACATTTGAAAGATAGTCGGACACAAGAGTCTAGAATTTCTGTCCACCCAATGTGCCGTCTTCGACTCGAAACGACAATAGATAGATCTTACAATTTATAAACAAATCATTATATATGCACATGTTTGCACTCTTGAATTTGGGTGAATCTATTGCCATTTAATCTCAGAAAAGATGACCAAGTGTAACATATTACCCAAACGTGAACTAATATTAAAAAGATATAGACATTAATACCATATTCCTTGTCTACCAGAACTGAGGTGTGACTTTTTTCTTATTTGTTCTTCTATATCTTATTTGCTATGTATGGTATGGGACCATCTTAGCCAAGGAATGTACAAGTTTTCTCAAAGCCACTTTCAGAGCTTTTCAATACATTCTACTTCTTTTGTGTGTGTGTGTGTGTACCAAAGCAAAACCCAATCGTATGATGCTTTTGGTAGTGACTTTTAACATATACTATATCTAGTACGTATTCAGAGATAATAATGTGAACAAACAATGCAAATGCTTGATCCTCACCAGTGTCACAGAGTTTGTGCACTGCACTGGGATCATCATTCAGTGTAATCAAGCAAGAGAAGGATGTTGTTCGATAATTTACAAGAACTATAAGTACAATGATATTCTACTTTCCTAACATGCCTTTCAGCGCTGAGGCAAAATATATAATTTGCAGTCCCTTACTCTTGTTTTGGTCTGTCCAACTGTTATGTTTCCTAATGTTTCTAATATCCCATCAATCCATCATTTTTTTGGTCAACTTGTATCTTGTGTTCTCATAGCATGTATTGATGACTTGTATTCTCTCCTGCCACATAGACAAACCATTTTTATCTGTTCTCTATGTTTTCAATAGGTTGGCATTATTTTTAGCTTTTTTCCCATAGTTTTCACTTGTAATGTTATCTCTCAGACTCTTTTCTGACATATTTTGTGCACATTTAGTTTCAATATTAGTTATTTTTCTGATTGTTCTTGAGTTTAGCATTCAGATCTAGCATCACTAACGCAACAGTGGAATAAGTGTTTTGATGTAGATTGCTCATTTTACCTCTAAGGTTATTTCCTTGTTGGACAGTAGTGGTGACGTCTGTCTGATGATGTATCAAATATGATGAAGTTGCTAAACACAAGGACAAGAACATATGCTGTTTGCTACAAGTGAAAAAAAAAGATGAACAAAACTCCAAAAGACGTAATGAAACATTAGGCATGCTAGTTGTGTTTTAATATGTGACATGTCACTGTTGGATCTTGGATGCCTGTAAAGTTTTCTCTGCTCATTGAGATGTCCTCCGTCTGTGGTAATCAATCCCAGCTCATCTGTGATATCTTGCACCCACCTTCTTCAAGATCTTCCTCGTTCTCTCCCTTACCTAGAACTATTCTCTCCATAATTATCTTTACATGGCCAATATGTTGTTTTACGTGACGAGAATAGTTAATGTCCTGTGTTTTTTTGTCTTTTAACACCAGTTTCAGAAATTTTAAGTTATTGCAAATTTGACTTCTTTGTTCTTTTCTCCATCCATGGTATTCTGAGTATTTTTCTGTAACACTATAAGTGATTATTATATTATTGTTATATTATCATTATTATTATTATGCAATTATTACATCTGTGTTCTTTTATAATTCATTTCAGTGGTTACATCACACCTTGTCACTGAATTGTGACCTGCACTTTTATAAGCTCTCTCATTTCAAGGTACTGTGTTCACTCTTTTTATCTAGCACAGCATTTGATGATTTAAATATTTTCTGCTCCTTCCTGTGCTGATAATTCATAAATCACATCTATTTCCAGTTTTCTTTTTCTTCAAATGCTCCTTTGTTATCCGTACACATCCATCTTATACATTTGATTGAATATCAAGAATATAATTTAAACATATCCGCAAATATAAAGAACCAAATGAGAGACTACATTTTCTCAAAATGCAACATTCTGTCTATGAAAGTTATACATGGGTCTTGTTTTATTGCTCATTGTATTATTTACACTCTATTTGGTGCTGCAAGGTAAGGACACCAAGTAACAGATAAATTGCCTCTACCAAACTGTTATTCAACGGGCTTCAGTAAAACTGGTAAGTACAGCATCCGTCCTCCATCCCAGGAGTTGATTTTCTTCTCATTCTGGTAGTAGCTAATCATGTATGTTTCTACATAAGGATTGTTGAAGGCAATTCTAAATTTTGTCAAGTGCTTCTTCTACAGATCGTATTCATCTTCTAGAAAAGAACGACGACGGTTGAAATGTTTGAGTGTGTACAGTTTCCCACACGCAATGAAAGCACCGCCCTTTACCCTAATGTCTATGTCCAACGTCACAAAGTGTACAAAGTCCAAATTTTCAGTGTTCAACAATGCCACCCTTAATTTCTGATGCTTCTCACTGCCATAGACAATCCATAGACCATTCTCATCCACGTTGAAATTAACAAACATTGTCTGCGATTGGTAGAGGTAGCCCTGTCCTTTCAAAGTTTCTGAAGGCAAATATATCATGTCTGGGAGGCTTCTCACTGTTGTAGCTTGACCACTAGTCAAATCAAATCGGATAATTTTGTGCGTGCCTGACCAATGGTAGTAGAAGTGTCCATCGTACACAAGGTGTCCTGTACCGAAATAAGGCGAAGCAGAAAAGCTGATCTTTTTAGCACTTTGGTTATTCTTGAAGTTGTCCAATGAGCTGTATTCAAATATATTGCTACCTTCCTTATCAAAGATGACCCAGACCTTGGAGATTGACGAATGCTTTAAATCTTTCATCCATGAACCATACTTCTTTGTGGATTCGTGTTGAAACACAGGCTTGCCAGCTGTCTGTATGCTACATTCTGGGGAAAACACAAGTTTCACAGTTATATTTTATATATACATACATATTTTTGTTTAATGACACACCCGCCTTCTCCCACAAACACCCGAAAATCGATCAAAGGTTTTAAACTTTACTAAGAAATCGTTATGTCAGGAAAGCTATGCAGCATTTAAGAGACACAATATTTGTTTAAATTTCTCACGAGTACATGGCGCGCTCATGTGTCATGTGAACAAGAAATTGGCGAGATCTGACGAGAAACATGGCGGTTGTGTATCAGGCTACGTCATTAATGAAACAGAGGCTCAGTGCGTAATCAAATTCCTGCACCAGAAGGGAAAATCTACAAAGTAAATACAAGGTGAAATGTTCGCCATTTATAAGAATATCTACCCTTGGTATGCACGAGGAAGCTTTGGAAAGACCACTTTCAAGCTGGATACATATAGAACTTGTGGCCGAATAGGTAACTTGTCAGAGTCTAAACCAAGAGAACGCAAGTTCGAAGTAGGGTCAAAAGTTCTTTCTATTTAGGGTGAAGTAAAAACTTAGACCCGAGCACCTTCCGGCGACTGCACTGGACATGCGGCCTTTATATCCAGTTCTATAAGTCACCCCCCACCCTCCAGCAGACCATCATCATCATCAACATCATCATGTTCCATGTCTGCTGGCAATGGTCTCTCCACAACTTTCGATCTCGACAATTATTTATCATTTCTGAGTATATTAACTGAATTTACTGAGAGAACAAGCCCGTGTAAAGATATGTAAAAGTAAAGTACCCCCGTCACGCCAAGTGGCGTATAGGGAAATATGGTGTTAGTGACCCTATATTTTACAGACCTTCAGCACATGATTTTTGGGGTAATGTGGTCAGTATTACGCCCGTGCTGATTTACTTTCCCAGAAAAAAATCCGGTACCCATTTAAGGTTGGGTGAACCCGGAAGCCGTCGGTTGGGATAGAACCCTACCCCTTGTCCTTTGTAGTCCAGTTCACTAACCACTGAGCTATCGCGGCTCGTGTAAAGATATGAGTCTCCATAAAATAGTCTTAGTTAAAGTTACATACTACTTGTGGTCATGGTGAAAGCGCCTCAGCTTCCCTTAACAGTACTCCCTCTGGCAACATCCGTAAAACCCGTGAGCTTCGGATGTGATGAGAAAAAGACCCTCCTCTTTCCCTCGGAAGAATTATCAAAAATCAATGCTTGCCCTCTCCCACAATGGCCAACGAGTTTAACTGTCTGCATTCTCTTTCCAGTTCTCTGTTCGATGTGAAACAAACAGACAAAAAGACGTACGACACTTTCCTTAAGACCAAGAAGTAATGAGAAAGATCTGGTCGCGATGAATGTAATGGCTTCGGTTGAGTGTGAACACCTGCATCTTTTATACCAGAGACTTGTGTTTTCTATGACAGCGTCAGCGCTGGTGACCTTCACTCTCAGCCATGTGCAAATGGTAGTCTGTAAAGGATTCAAACGTATCGCATGTTGGAGATACGACATATACACCACGCGGGAGGTGATGAGTTACCTCCATGATTTTCAATCCATTGGGTATTGCCGTCCTCAGAATCGCGTCTACCTTCAGAAGGCAATGGAAAACCACTGACGTATAATGCCTAGACAATTACACAGATCAAAAATAGCTGGAGTAATAGCAACGTTCTGTAAAGGATATGCTATTTACTTGAAAACAATGATCTGTAGAGCACGTACCTGCTTCCTAGTCAATGCCGACCTACAACATTCAATTGCACGGTTTGGGTGCAAAGAAGGACAGCAGTTTTATGAGGGAAATCATTGAAGGGACAGAATGTAGACATCGTTCAACAAATTTGCGCACTTGAGGACATTAAATGGGGCGATGAATGGGACACTAGTACCAGCAGAGTGTTGTAGACCTTTTTGTTGTTCATAAAATAATATCACGTAGTCATACTTACGACCTTAATATGGTTGTCACCCCGGGAGAAAGAATAACATTATTCTCAACTGACATCTATTCACTCTCTCTCTCTCCCTCCCTCTCTCTCTCCCTCCCTCTCTCATTTAATTTTAAATTTTCGATCAAAATGTTTACCATTACTTTATTCTGGATCTACGTTGTAAATGTCACGTCAGCTAATTCCCTGTTTGTATCAAGCGAACATTCCATCTCCATCTCCCCTATTTGTTCTAAGACTATTATTGTACATCCGTCAATAGTTACATTTCTGTGTTTATGACTAATAAGTCCTCAGGTTGCTGCTAATATTCTTCTCCAATCTTATTTCTCAAATAATCGAATGCTGATTGTCGCCGTCAACTTCTACTGTCGCGAAAGTAGACTTGGTCGTCGCCACCAGTATCTTGATCCTGCTCGCTGAGTGGGTTTTCTAGAAAACATCCCAAAGCCTGTGACGTTTTAAGCAATACGAGCTATATAGATGGCTGACGTCATTTTAGCAACAACCGCCCCTGCTCGCACTGCTAAAGAACGTCACAATCTTCGGGTCTCTTCCCCCCCCCCCCCAACTCTCCCTCAGCAGGAAGGCTCCTAGATATCGGTGTGGACGTACATTGATACTATTGTCAAAGAGGGAAACAGAAAACTCAGTCCTCTGTGGACTTCCAAGATGGAAGTGTTTGATTAACGATTCTTAAGCTAAATCGCATTGTATTTTATTTTAAACCATCGATATATCTGTCACATAAATCCACTTAAACTGTTATTACAAATACAGAACAATAGATATTCATGTTTGACATCAAGATGTATCTTCATTTTCTTTTATCAGTCATCACGCTTGTATCTTTATGAACTCTGTGTTTCGTTTTTGATTCGTCATTTGCTTTTGTTTTTTTTTCACTGAAGTCTTGCATAATTTTATGCCGGATCCTATTTTTCATAAACAGAATATTACTTAATAAATCGCAACAACGATTCCTATTTTTACAAAACCAACAAACTAAATAATAATATGTAGGAAATGCAATAATCATTCGTTTTACTCACAAGTTTTTGTTTTTTCTCTATCGTTACAGCCATCTGTAATAGAAAGATTGTTTCCATTGACAAAGTTAAGTCTGCACGTGTGTGTAAAAACAATAATAATGGAGGATTATTTATTGTTAAAATTGCTGATAAAAATAATAAAGAAAAGGATCAATAAAAAGAGATTCGTTCATTCAACTGAATAAAGGAAAGGTTAAAGGTCATGGATAATGTAAATATTTAAAATATAACACTAATTAGAAGTTTGTAGGAGAAAGCCTGAGAAAACGATGGATCAAATCTCGCCATTTGTGTCTGTTCTGGTCAAGAAACTCTATCTCATTGAGGGAGCCGAATATTCAGGTGAAGTCAAAATGTCTCTTGAACATCACATCTTAAGTTTGGATATAACAGTGTGAGCATCCCAGCATTGTCATACATGAGTTCTTTACAGCGAAAGGTAAACAAAGTGGTATATTCCAGATTGAAATGTATCTAAGTAATTAATTATCGAAACAGATATATATATATATATATATATATATATATATATATATATATATATATATATATATATATATATATGCCACAGTAACAAGACATATAAATTATTAGCTCACAAATTGTCATTGTAAGAAATTAGATATGTAGTGGAGATTGGTTTGTTTCGAGGCAGGGAGACACCGGTCTCGAAACAGAAAGGTTGTGAGTTCAAATCCTGGCTGCACCAGTCGAGGTTTATATTTATGGTTTCTCTCTGCGGCAACCACTCCCTGATCTCAGAAGCGAGGCTCTACTTAAAACGTCAACTATAGCTCGTTTCAAATCACGTGCCCAACTTCAAAACGCTATTGCTCAATAACCGTTTGTTAAAAACTGCTGAAATTTTCCAAATGTTATTAGAATGCAAAAGACCCTTTAAATGTATATTTAACAAATATCTTGCAGCTGCAGTTTTCTTAAAGCGGCGAATTTCTTTGATGTTTGTCAAAATTGTAAATTGTGAACCCCTAAATAATAGAAATTACCGTACTTGCTGGTCTATGATTAATTTTCACTAGGTAAAGGCGTGGCCGTAATGGGGAAATAACTGAATAAGGAAAAACACCAGGAGAATTATTGTCTTCTCAGTTCGAGGACGGACGATAATATCAAGGTATACCTGTATGTCTAATTTTCATAGTTGTGTGGTCCTGATAAGGACCGTTTGTTGAACTAATTTAAGGTAATATAGGGGCCAACATTGTGGGGGCTATATACTTTCATTCTGAATCAGACGAGTCTAAAAGATTAATAACTGTTTGGGGTTGAACATTCCACAAACCATCATTTTTCCAATATTCCTCTTCCTGTTTTAAGACGTGGTCTTCACATTCAGCCCAATAATCTTTGTCTATATTTAATAAAGCGAGATTAGCAAGAGTCTTTACATCGCATATTTTGAATGTTGTATTTTCATCTGCCACTTGTCCTTTTAATTTTGCCCAGATTAGTTCTATTGGATTTAAATGAGCATGGTAAGGTGACAGCCTCAAACTTATATGGCCGTGCCCCTGGATAATCTTATCTATTTGAAAAATCTTTGTCCTTTGTTTTTGCTTTACTAGAGATAGTAATTCAGGTTTTAAGTACATGTTATTAAATTGTATGTGCTCCTTTGTGAGCCATATCTTAATAGCATCTTTTGTACTGGATGACGTCTGGACTTTATCTTCAAGTGCAACAATGTTGTGGTACGCTGCATTGTCCATTATTAGGCAAGATGGTCGATCTAGTGATGGGAGAACAGAATTTTCAATCCAATTTCTATATATGTGACCATTCATCTCAGAGTGATAATCCCGATTGTCTATGGATTTTGAAAGAAAAATGAGCTCTGCATTCTGTATTAGTCCATGTTGTCGACTACCTGCATGATCAATTATCAAGCGCTGTCCTTTGCTGCTAGGTATTAATCTCTTAATCTTTCCATCTGATGACTGCCATTCCCTTTGGTTAGTGTGGTGAGCATTGATCCATGTTTCATCCAAGTACACAATATCATAACCTTGCTAGCGCACCTCTTTTACTTCACGTAAGTACTTGCTTCTCATGACTACTATATGTGGCTTCTCACAGATGATGTTTCGTCCATTGGAATACTTTCTGAATGTAAAGCCTGCAGCTCTCACATTCCTCCATAATGTAGACTTTGATATTTCAATACTGTTGTACTTTTTCAGCGAAACTTTTAATTTTCTTATTGTAACAGTTTCATTCATACCCAACATTTTGCGAATTTCACTTCTAATAAGTTCACTGTCGAAATTATCCAACATTTTTGCTCTTCCTTGTGATTTTGTATATTTTGAACATTGGCGATCACGTGCTTGAATCCAGCGATTAAATGACCGTTTAGATAAATCCAAAATGTGTCTTGTCCTATTCTTATGGTTTTCTAAAGAATGAAATAATCTTCCTCGTTTAGCTCTTTGCAAAATAGTCATACATTTTTATTGCGATGTTTTGTAAACGGCAGAATTTCATTTTAAGACTCATGATAAATGTTATCGTTCCACGTCTCCACCTATGAATGAACGGAAATGGAACACACAATTTCTCGTGTTTTTTACAAGTGTCTAATTGTGTCAAAAAACCACATGAAAGCGTGCAAACGCGTCAATTTTATCGTGTATGGATTTTTACTCGTTATTTTTAACTTAAAATACTGTAAACATTAAGTTTTGACTACATCAATGGGTCGTTATAAATTTATATAAATCAAATAAGCAACAATAATAACCAAATGTTTTTTTAAAATGAAATTAATTCCCTGTTGGGTTCTAATCATTATAACTTTACATGCAAATGTTGAACAACTTACAACAAGCGGTTAAAAAGCTATCGATTTTAAAAGTTGGGCACGAGTTATGAAACAAGCTATAGTCATCGATGGAAAACATATGAGTATCTCCGAAGACGGAGTTATCTGCGCTTACGGTGAGGGACTCCAGTTCTCACGGCTGCCAGAAAAGAAACAGATTAACACGCATATTTTTGTTCCTAGGCTCCAGGGACTTCGCCAGAGGTGAAAACAAACCAAAAACAAATCTATGTAGAATGCTATCTGCATTGAACATTAAGTTGAGAATTTAGCCATTGTCGTGTCTAATTGCTGAAATGTGATAATCATCTTTGGGAATCTGTGAGATGAAGTGATCTCGATTCTAGCAGTCAACAATTTAACTTTTCATCTCTGAACGTTTTTATCTCTGATGTGATAATTATCTGGCTGCACATTGAAAACTGGGGTGTCCGGTTAGCGCAATCGATAGGCGGTTGGCTTACCACGGCAACAGCCGGGGTTCGTAATCCTGGCGAGGACACCTGGGTTTTACTAATTCCCTAAAAATTAGTAGGAGCCGCGATAGCTCAGTGGTTAGTGAACTGGACTACTACGGACAAGGGGTAGGGTTCGATCCCAACCGACGGCTCCGGGTTCACCCAGCCTTAAATGGGTACCGGATTTTTTCTGGGAAAGTAAAAGCAGCACGGGCGTAATACCGACCACATTACCCCAAAAAATCATGTGCTGAAGGTCTGTAAAATATAGGGTCACTAACACCATATTTCCCTATACGCCACTTGGCGTGACGGGGGGTACTTTACTTTTACTTACATTGAAAACTGTGAACTAACTAAAATAGCGCGGGTTTTAAACTTCTGTTCAACTGTTGTTCCCACCACTTCCTACAGTTTATCGAAACATACATCAAATCAACAAGAGAATATAGCAAAGGGTGAAGCTGCCGTTAAATAGATATGTTATTCAAGCATTCTGCATTCTATCTATCTATCTATCTATTGACCTTTCGAGCCGTAGGCGGCCCATAGGGCGTAGACCAAGATACTCCTCTTATATGAATTTTTGTTCTAACAGTTTTCAATTCTTTTAACGATATTTTATCAAATCTCGCCATTTGTCTCTGTTCTGTTGAAGCAGCTCTATCTCATTGAGAGAGCCGAATCCTGCTGCTCTTGCCTCTCTCATCAATGTTCTTCTCAGTGTCTCTCTGGGTCTTCCTCTTTTTCTCTTACCTGTTGTTTCCCATATGAGAGCTTGCTTTGCTATTCGGTTATTATCTCTTCTCATCACATGTCCAACATATGACCATCGTCTTTTCTTTATTACTGAAGATATTAGTGGTTGATTGGCGATTTCTCTAATTTCCTTGTTTATTTTGAATTCGTTCCACGCTATACCAAGTATTTTCCTTAGACATTTATTTTCGAATGCGTTCAACTTTGTTTCTATATCTCTTGTTGTTTTCCAGCTTTCACACGCATACGTAAGGGTTGATAGTACATTTGATTTGAATAGTCTAAGTTTTGTGTTTGTGCTGATGAGCTTTGATTTCCACAACTTTTCAAGGCTTCTGAAAGACATTGCTGCTTTAGCTATTCTGATTCTAATTTCTTTGCTTGTATCCCCTTCTCGATCAATATGACTTCCAAGATAGATAAAGTAATCGATCTCTTCTACTGGTTTGTTTTCCATGTATATTTTGTCGTCTGTTGGAATTAAACTTTTCATGACTTTAGTCTTTTCATGATTGATCTCAAGCTAATTTTGCTGGCTATTCTGCATTCTAAACGCCAAAAATGCTGGTCCGAAACTAAAGAGTGAAATTCAAAATTGATAATGATAATAGATAACTAATTAATTGTATAAATAATTTTCAAAATATCTAGCAGGTGTCTATTAAAAGCTACCGACGGTGTATACCGGAGATGAGCAAGAAGTTTGAAGATAAATGTTCATATTTTAAACAACAGCAGATAGAGTTATTGAGTTGTTTCCGAGTCGTCATCATTGCACTCCGAACATGTCCATTTGTGCACAGATCCTTCCTCAGCAAGTCCACAGTGTCCAGCGACGTTACGACTTCAGATCTGCGTTGTTTGATAAGTCTTTTAATACGCCGAACGAGCAGAGGATGTTAGAATTGAAGGAGTTGAAAGAGGATGAAATAATATGAGTAGAAACACAGTCTTGTGAAAATATAATCAATCCGTTGTTAGAGGGGCACTGTTCTGGAATCCACAGCAGATTATTTAGACCGAACAAGACATGGAATAGAGGATCTTACGTAGATAAGTGATATAGAAAAGAAATGTTTAAAATAGTTTGAAAAAAATATGTCAAGAAAAAATTAGAAGTGGAATAGTTTTGTTTGAGAATTTGCGTAACCATCATCTTGACGGTAGATGATGACGATACTATATTTATTAAAGATACGTTTAACGCTATTAAAAGTCGAATAAAGCATGTCTTAATAGTAAAAAAAATAAATAATAATAAGAAATAATAATAAAATAATAATAATGATAATAGTAGTAGTAAACTCTTTGTACAGAGCTTCGAAGCAGGAGGCAATCTGATCATCAGAAGCAGAGCCCCGTCGAGCAAGTGTTTCGGCCTTTAGCTTCTTGACACTCTAGGGGAGGTGGGCCCGCGTGGGTCATGAGTCCCAGACGTCGACCTCCTGTTGCATTGCGGCACAAACTAACTAAACGTAATACACACAACTTTCTAAAGTCGCTTACCTAAACTAAGCTTATGTTCGGCACAAAATAACTACCACTTAATACATAAAACACTCGAAAATAGATTACCTAGCCTAAGGCTTACATTTCATGTTCAGCACAAAATAGTTACATTTAATAGGCAGCGCACTCGAAAATAGTTACCTTACCTGTCTTGGTTTAACCTAGCGCGTTACTGCGCTTTCCAGTTGAAATAACTTGGCTACTAATGACAACGATATTTCCTAGACCCGTCAGTCTCATATATCAGAAGAGGCCATAGCAGTTTGGGTATCAACATGAACTGGAGGCACCAGATCTTAAACTTTCCTAAAAGTCTACTCCGGTCGATGATATGTAGCCCTTGCTCTGTCATCTCTCTTCCTCTCTGGACTGCTTTCGTGTCTTTCAATGAGGCGTCATACACTCTGAGTAGGCTCTTTATTGGCTCCTCGCAGACGGTTGGAATCCTCTGTTTCGCCACACTGAATGTGACTTGCTAGGTCTTCTCTCGTCTGATGGATAGGCTTCGTGACTTCCTTGGTTTGAAACTCATCCGGCACCACACGATGAGTTCGTCCAGGCGTTCAAGCATCCTGCGGGCGTGGATCTCTTCTGATACTAGGACGGTGGTGTCATCCATAAATGCTCTAAGTGGTGGCATGTGGTATCCACCTCCCAGGTCTGGTCCTTTTCCAACTCCTTCTGCTGCTCTCAAAATTATCTGCATCGCCATCACGAAGAGTATGGGTGAAATTGTACAGCCCATCGCAATGCCGACTTGCAATTCTATCCAGTCGGTCATGTATTCCTTTGTGGAGAAACGCACAGTGAAGCAGGTAAAATACAGTCTGAGCATGGCGGTCACACTCTGGGGTACATGGTACATTCGGAGAGCCTGCCAAATCATCTGATGTGGGACTGATCCATATGCGTTTGCAAGATCTAGCCATATGACGTCTAGATTTAGCTTCTCGGTTTTTGCTCTTTGTATCGCGTCCCATATCATTGTCGCGTGCTCCAAGCATCCGGGGACACCAGGGACTCCTCCCTTCTGTATGGCAGTATCTATGTATCCGTTCTCCATGAGGTACGAGGTGAGTCTCTTTGCCATTACAGAGAAGAATACTTTCCCTTCCACATTCAGTAGGGAGCTTGGTCTGAGCTGCGTATTCTCACTTGAGTTCAGTTCCTTTGGAATGTACACGCCATTGGCCTTCTTCCACTCCTGGCTTACAATCTGCCTCTTCCATGCACTCCTGAGCAGCCGATGCAGTCGTTTCAGTACCTCTGGGCATCTTTTGTAAACCAGGTATGGAACACCATTTGGACCTGGGGCCGAGTTGTTGCGGGCTCTGTGAACTACATCTATAACTTCTTGTAACGTCGGAGGCTTATCATTGAATGGGGTGCCCGGTTCGCTCGGCCACATGATTCCTGTCATCGACTTCAGCGGTTCGTCTCTCTGGCTGTCCGAATAGGTCTCTCTTAGATGTTTCTCTAGCTCCTCCTTGCTGATCTTTAATGTTCCAGATCTTGGTGGTTCAAACAGCTCCTTTGCAAACTTGAACGGGTCTTTGAAGAACGTTTCCCTGGCCCTCTTGGTTGCTTTCCTTTTTCGATACAATCTTCCTGCTCTACCCAGTGCTTTATGTTTTGATTTTAGATGCTGCCATACCTGATGCAGTGCTTCTTTCTCTGCTTCTGTAGCTTTCTTGAATTATTTCCTAGCATGGTTTTTCTACCTCCTAATCTCTTCTATTTGTTTTTGTCGTCTGCTTTTCTGTGGTTTCGTGCTCGTCCTGACTTCCTTCGTGCCTAAGCCTAACTCCTTGACGCAATAATAATAGACCACTTCGCCTATGCTGTCAAGCTTCTGGGACAAGTTCAGCCGTTTATGGTGGTGGTCTATGGCTTTTGCTAGTGACTTGTCTAACTTCTCCCAGACTACTGTGTTGCTAGTGACTTGTCTAACTTCTCACAGACTACTGTGTTGCTAGTGACTTGTCTAACTTCTCACAGACTACTGTGTTGCTAGTGACTTGTCTAACTTCTCACAGACTACTGTAAAGGTAAAGGTAAAGTACGAGACTTGAACCGGCGTCTTAGCACGCGAGTTCACACCCATATGTACTCGGCCGCCTATCCAGAAATGTTCGGATATTTCTGTATAGTGTCGCCTCAAGCATCGAAACTCAGATGCGAGGCAACATTCCTCACCTTCCCAGGGTAATACCCTGGTACACATTTCTGCCAACGGCTGGGTCGACCGTGGGGGTATTTTTTTATTCCAACCACGAGTACAATTCACACTGCTCCCAGCGGGAATCGAACACGGGTTGTCCGAACGTCGGTAGCCCAGTCGGGTGGTTTTCCCAACTAGGCTACCGAGGCTACTGTGTTGCTAGTGACTTGTCTAACTTCTCACAGACTACTGTGTTGCAGGCGGGAGGAAACTTGATCTTCTCTCTCTTCCCGTCCAAGAGGTGAGCGAATTCATCATCAGACAGCTCAACTTGAATATTCTCAGTTCTGTGGATTGACTCCTGACTGAGATCTTCTGACGTCTTATCTGTCGGGACAATGCGCTGTTGAGCAACTGATGCTGTATTCCCACACCTCTTCTTCGTTCTGTGTATTTTCATGCCCTTCAGTGTTGCGAATTTCCTACCACAGCTACATTGGTGTTCCAGCCGTTGTTCTGGGATCAAAATCCGTTGGTCGGTGCTTGCCGTCTCCGTAGAATCGCTGTGTGACTCATCATTCTCCCCCACCCCTTTCGGTGAATCTTGAGGGCATTTATTAGATTTCGTTTCTATAGCTAGTAGGTTATCAGCTGGCGGGGTGCCGGCCCGGTCAGCCGTTGGTCCTGGACTTTCCCAGTTTCATCTGTGTTTCCAATAGCAAAATGCATTAACATGTTTCTTTTCTTATGTTCGAAAACAAACACCAGATTGTTTGTTCTTGATGAAACTGTTCATGTATTACATGTTCATGTCTATACATATTGATTTTAATTTAATTCATTCATTGAGTGCCGCCTCCTCATCGAAGGTTGGCTACCATGGAGAGCCATTCTACTCTGTCTCTTGCTTTGATAGTGCAGATTGTCTTAGGCTGACTTGCCCATCTTTCGATGTTACTCGTCCATGTTAGTCTTGGTCTGCCTCTGCCTCTTTCACCTTGTGTCTTCCATTCCAATAAAACTTTTAGTAGGCTGCTGTGTCTTTTAACATGCACCAAAAATTTCATTTGTCGTGTTCAAATTGTGTTTAGTAGTTCTCTTTTCATTTTTATTTGTTTCAAAACTTCATCTTTTGTTTTCTTTTCTTTCCATCCAATTCTACCTATTCTTCTATATATCCACATTTCAAAGGTTTCAATTTTCTGTTCTGTTTTCTTTTCTTACGTCAATGTTTCTGCACCATACATGAATATTGAGAAGATGTAACATTTTGCCATTCTTAGTTTTAGCCCTGGTGTTATTTGTTTTGATGTTAGTAAACTTTTCATGGCATTAAAATTATTTTTTGTGATACCTATTCTTTTATTTATTTCAGTTTTACATTTTCCATCACTGGTTATAGTATGTCGCAGGTAGTTGTAGCTCTGAACTATCTTCAGGTGTATTCCTTCAACTTTGATGTTTAATTGTAGGTCTTGAGAATTTTCTTTCCTTGTGATCAAAGTTTTGGTCTTTTTGATACTCATATCTAATCCATATTTTTTGCTTGTCATGTTTATTCATTAAATAATTTTAGATCTTTAGGATTTTCTTTTAGTAATACAGTATCATGAGCATATATTAAGTTATTGATTATCTTTCCATTAATGTTTAGGCCTGGCATCTCTGTGATGTTTTTACAGATTTGCTCAGTGTATAGATTGAACAAGCTTGGTGATAGGATGCATCCTTGTCTTACTCCTCTTTTTATATCAATGGGTGTAGAGTTCTCCTTGTTAAATTTTATTACTACTGTTTGCTCCCAGTACAAATTACATATTAGTCGTATGTCTGTGTCGTCTAGATTTATATCTTTTAAGCAGTCTATAAGTTGATTATGTGTATTCTATGGAAAGCTTAGGTGTAGTCCATGAAGCAGGCATATATTGGTTTGTTTACTTCTATGTACTTTTCAATCAGTGTCCTCATGCTGAATATGGCTTCTTTTGTCCCACTGTTTTTCCTGAATCCAAATTGTTGCTCATCTAATTAAGTATTAATTTTATTCTGAATCCTTCCCTGTATAACTTTTAGTAAAATTTTTGTTACCTGGCTCATTAGGCTTATTGTTCTAAAATCAATGCATCCAACTGCACCATTCTTTTTAGGCAATGCAATGAAAGTTGATGTTTTTAGTTCATTTGTTATGTATCCTGTATAGTATATGTCATTGCATATGTCTGTGATCACTTCAATGCCAACAATTTCTAGTGCCTGTATCATCTCTATCTGTATGTTGTTGATTTTAATAAATTAAGGAAAAATAACAAAGAAGCTATGTTTATGATTTATTGGGGAAGCGTTATTTTATTGTTATTTGTTCATTATTTGTTCATTATTTGTTCATTATTTACTTTTTATTTACAACCTAACGAAATTAGTTAAAAAACGAAAACCCAATACAGCATAAAAAAGACATGCCAGACCGATAGGTCTAGATACATCATGATAGAATGATAAAATGATGTAACAAGGCATTACATTAATTTGTAATGGCAAGACAGTTTAATTACATAGAGAGGAAAATATCATTAACCCCTGCACCCTCTAACTCCTCTTTATCATTGACGAACACAACAATAATAATTATTACCGCACAAAAATTACAAAACCAAAATCCACAGAAACACTTGTTCTCAACATTTAATGTGATGGTTCGAAGTCACAGTTGTAATTACATTGCAAAGTTTGTTAACACTTTTATTACACTTCAGAAACATCCCTCAAGTTCATGCGCAAAGCCAAATTTGTCATTTCAAAAAAAAAATCTAACCTAATTTCGACTGAAACATTTCAAGCCTAATTTTTTTTAACTCAACACTACTTTCAAAGAAAGAAACATCGTACAAACTGCAAAAACAGGTTTCCAATATAATATACAACATTTTTGAAAAACTTGGCTCTTCTAAAATCTACAACCAAGGTGTAGTATGTTAATACCATATGGCTACAACATTCGCTATGTGTCACATGGGTACAATAGAAAAAATGTATCAATTGACCAATATTCGTCATGTACTAGGTTTGACATAATATATGTCTCCATTACCTCATATGAACTGACACTGCTACACTTTGACACTTTAAGAGGAAACGTATCATCATTAACGGTGAGGTTATCCAGTAATGGACATTGGATATTAACGATGATGAGCATGTGAGACAGGACACAGATGAAGGAAAAGGCACCAAATAAGAATGATCACCGAATGCCATTTCGGCTGTGTTATGCATTTTGATCATTATTTTTTTGTTCATGCAATGAGACTGGAAGAGTTGAAATATAATGCAACACTGAAAAAAATAAGGGAAAAAGAGATGGAGGGAGACAGAGAGAAAAGATGTAAGACAACCTAAAAGAGTGGGTTACTAGGAAATCATAAATATCCCCAGACATTTAAGGTCGTTATCTGGTTCAGCACCGCCACATTCAATGTGATCTTGCCTTTTGATAAGAATCATGTTCTTTTAAAACAAGTCATCATTTCTGTTTTCGTGCTGTTTAAACATTACCTTCACATTCTTTGACTACTTCATCAACCCAATTCTAGATATCTTTGCTAGACAAAGATACCATTCACAGAATGGAAAGGCATCATACAAGCTTTGATTAACACAGAAATTACTAAATGTGGTACAACTAATCATAAGCAAGCGCTACAAGACTACTAAATTCAAGGGCAGATCCACAAATAAGACGGATTTAGTAGAATATAAAAGGGGTTAGGAAACAACAGTAGAAGAGACCAACGGGGGAACTAAAGGCCGCAAACTGTATCTCCCCTAGACGCAGACAAGCAAATGAGAGGAGAATGGAGAAGTAGTCTTTGTTACAAGAAGAAACAAACTAAACATTTTTGTTTATGCAAGAAAAAGCAAGAGACATTCAAAAAGAGAAAAGCAATAATAGAAAATACGAACAGATTAATAATCTGATACGAGAAAAGATGAACAGTAGAGTCGGTAAGGAACATTATTGACATGAATACATAGACCACCAGGTTCGTTTTAAAGACGATGATGTTTGCAGCGTTTTATATATATACTCGTAAATATAGCATTTGGACCACACAAGAACATACCACGACAGAAGCCTGGTTCACCTGCAGGTCATAGATGCCCGGGCTAGCCTGGGAACCCTGTAGGAAAAGGCCAATCATTTTATAAAATGCTGGATATTAAAGAACATGAGTTAAAGCAAAACCGAACAGGTGAATAAACGATTCTGCACATTTGTACAAAAAAATTCATCATATCTTTTAGACTGTTTAAACCCTCCTTTTATGTAATTCACTTTTCTAAATAAGAACTTCCACGCCGTCTCTCCAACAAGAACCACTTCCTTTCATTCAACAAGTTGCTACAGCCCCCTCTCTGATTGGATTATCACCTCCTTTTAACGATGTTTTCAAAAATATAACTCACTTTCAACTAACAAGATATTACTTATCTTATCTAACTTACTAATCTTCGATGTTTGTGCATTTTCCCTTTGTCTTTAACTTTCACAGGAGCAATACAAACAGGCACAAATATGTGAATTCACGTTACTGTATATCAAGTCGTTATTAGCAGAATGTTTTAGTTTATTTAGTCATTGTTGTCCGTGACGAGGACTTTTATATCGTAACGTTGGTCTCCGTTTATTAAAAAAATATTATGATAGCTGAAACATTTCTGTAAATAGTGATAGTATATTCTTTTCATGAGCACTTCGCAACATGAGATCCTATATTTGATAATAGCTGTATAATCCTGCATTTGTATTACACATCAACTATGCCAACAACCACAATCTATATTGCAATACTTACCTGACAGACCATCATCTCCTTTGGATCCTTTCGAACCCGGAACACCTGGTTGACCAGGCAAGCCACTCTCTCCCCTGGGCCCCATTTCCCCTCTGTCTCCTTTCTCGCCTGGAATGCCGGGTGTACCGATAAGGCCGTCAAGGCCTGGTGAGCCATACATTCCGTTCCATCCACGGTGACCTAGAACATTTGCCGTGAAGAGCAATTTAATTACATGAAACTGTAATGGACATGTAACAGTATACGGCGGCTGCGAAGTTGGGAGGGGAGGAGTTGAAGACAGAAATTCTGTATCAAACATGTATTGGACCAGGAGACAAATAATAATAAATGGTTATTATTATGGAGGGATACTTCCGAGGCGATAGATCAGCGAATCATTTCAAGGGAAGAGGAATGTTTACAGCTGGAATGGTTGCTCCTTTGACAACTAAAACAAGCAGTGAAATTAGTGACAAACGACCATTCAAATACAGCAGAAATAGACTCAAGGTACAACAAAACATGTCAAGTCATTGGACAGCTATAACCACTATTGTCCAACAAGGAAATAACTCTAGAGGCAAAACGGGCACTCTGCAACACAATCTTCATACCACCGTTGGGCTACCAATGCCAGTCCTGGACCCTAGATGTAAGAACAATAAGAAAAAATAACCTCTACTGAGATTAAATGTGTTACACGAATGACAGGAAAAAGCCTGGAAGATAATATTAGAAATAAAGAACTGAGGAAACTCTAAGGAATAATCGCCGCCATAGAAAATATAAAGAGACAACAAATAACATGGTTTTTGACACGTGGTAAAGCAGAAAGATCAAAACACAACAAAACGAGCATTGAATAAACACCGTGTGAACACCAGACCCAAGCAGAGGCGTAGCTAGTAATTTGAGCGACCATCAAAGTCCGTTTTCTCGCCCTTTGCTGGACCTCTCGTGACAAGGTGTGAGCCATAAGGGGTCCGTCATGCTTTCCCGATAATGTTCGAGTTTTAGAACAACAGAACCTGCATTTCGTGGCACATTTGTAGTGTTTGAAGAGAATTACAAATGTAAAAATAATTAGGTCAACAATGGTATATTAAGAGAACTTATGGAATATATAATTAAAACAAAACAAAAGGACATAATCAAGAATGCATATACAAAATTAATGCAGAATTATTTTACACTAAAATATCAGTCAAATAAAACATAGCAACAACTTAAAACATTACTTTGGATATAACTTGAAAAGTTAGCATAAGTTAAAAGAAATTGTTTGATGTAATGTTTTAGGTGCAATTATGAAACGAAATAACATTATGAAAATTAATACAGTTGCCAACAACCAAATAAAACTAGGAGAAATACCTCTACTAGATGTACAATCTTACATATATCTGAGCAGTAATATCGATAAAGAGGGAGGAACAGAAAATTATACCAAAATAAGGATATCAAAAGCAAGAGGAGCTTTCATTGTACTGGGAAACATGGAAATCCAAAGAAAGTAGGTTAAATACAAAAATAACAATTTTCAACTCAAATGTTAAGTCGTTCCTATTATACGGCTGTGAAACATGGAGAACAACAAAATTGACAATCATGAAGATACAGACTTTCATTAATGGAAGCGTACGCAGAATAAAAGGATGGAAATGGCAGGACAAAATCACTAACATAGAATTATGGAAATGTACCAGTCAAATACCAATGGATAAAGAGATACAGCGAAGACGATGGCGCTGTATAGGACACACACTACGGAAGCCAACCGAGAGTATTACACAAAAGGTCCTTTCTTGGAATCCCCATGGGAAAAGACAAAGAGGAAGACCAAGAAATTCTTTTAGAATACAGATAGAAGCAGAGATGAAGATGATGGGGAAGACATGGAATGATCTTAAAAGAATGGGAAAAAAAAAAACAGAACGACTTTGAAAGTGTTTGTTGAAGACCTATGCTCCACTGGGCGCTAAAATGGTAGATGTAACGAAATAAAAATTGTCATCCCATTTGCTACTGCAGATTTATCGATTAGTTGCTCAAAATGTATACTGTCGGTATGGCAGTACTCCACATTCAACAAAGCCAAGACTGACAATTGTTCCTTTCACATGGATGATCTCAGGTAGGACAGGATTAGTTTTAACTTTCTAAACGACCTTTCACATCTGCTAAAGGATATTGTAACAGTCAGTCAGATCTGAAGATTAACTCTCAGATTTGGAAATACATCATCCCCATACTGCACAATGAAGCAGGTTCTCTGGTGTATAAAACTTAACATCAGCCCTTGTCTGGAGTAGCAGTCAACATTCCATTATTTCACTGAACATCTCCAAGCCATCCAAGTCTGTATCATAAAATCTTCCCATAAAAATGTATCTGTGTTTCAAGCTATTTTCATTAGTTGTGCACATCAGTTCCTTTATGCCTAAAAGAAAGCCAAAACTAGAGTAAATTTTCTTTAAGCTGATGAATCTGTCTCCCATTTCTGTGTGTATTTTGTCAACCATACTTTTGATAAGTTGTAGCATTTTATTTTCTGCTGTGAGCCCTACATCTTCTGCTGTTTCTCCGTGCATTTTCTTCATCTTCCTCTGTCGTCTCTCTACTATTACATCACAAGTACTGGACAGTTTTTCTTTGCTTCTTCAAGAGAATTCATGTATATGCCATCACTGTTTTCTAAGAAATACTCTTGTCAACCATGAATGTCTTTAGCAGCATTATGGAAATTCATGGTGTGGTACTGAAGCCTTTTCTGAACCCGGTCAATCTTAGCAAGTACAGTATTGCAGAACCGAAGAAGAATACAAAAACTCAAATGTTAAAATCTGATGTAACAACTGAATTGCGTCACTTCCTTTATCTGAATGTTCATCCTGATCATCAACATTATTGTCCAATGGTTCTACCATTGTTCTAGTTGACCTTGTATGGTTTAACAGTTTCTGCTCTGGCACTCCAACGAGTTTCAGACTGTGATTTCACTGACACACCAAGAACAGTTTTCAGTCTCTCCCACTGAAGAGTTGACCGCGAAAAATAAACATAAAAATCTTGCACAGAACTGACAAATTTCGCACCTGCACCTCATGACTAACGGCATGAACTACAATTAAATTATGTGCGTGTTTATCACAGTTAACAAATGTAGCTTTTGAGTTAAGTGCAGCAAGTCTGTGTTGCACTCCTGATTTGTAGCCAGACATTACAGATGCATTGTCGTAACACTGTGTTCGTCAGTCTTCGATAAGTAATTTATCCTTCTTCAGTTGTTGCAATTTTATGTCTGCAATATTTGCTGCATCTTTTTTATGGACTGAATAAATCCTACGAAAGACTCCTTCACAACTAGTTTTTTCATCAAAGTTTAGATCGACATATCTAATGGTCCCCAACATTTGTTCTCGGTGAGCAGCAACAGGTGTTGATTGATTAATACGACGCATGGGGTAGAAGTCATAGCTCTCCATGTCCGGCGCTCCACCGCAGCCTGTTTTAATGCTTGGTTGATTTTGAGACCTATAGTTGCGCTCTGTTTGATGAAGTTTCTACCTAGGGTTTCTTTCGGTTTTCCTCATTTTCTTTTATCCTCCGGTGTCCACATAAGGGCCAGGTGAGGTAGTCTTCTTAAACCCTTTCTGAGAACGTAGACAAGGTATTCTCAACGAGCTTCCTAGCATTGTCGGATGTATAATTTGATTAGTTGCTTGTTTTATTTCTGTAGTTGGTTTAAAGTCTGGCCATCAGATGTTTAGTAATCTTCGAAGATATTTGTTCTCAAAAGCGTTTAGTGTTTGGTCTAGAGACTTTATTGGTTTTCATGAGTTGAATCAAATAATACTCCATAGTATTTGGCTCTCTGGATGTCATACACAAGTTGTTCTCTATTTGGCACTCTGGATGTCATACACAAGTTGTTCTCTATTTGGCTCTCTGGGTGTCATACACAAGTTGTTCTCTATTTTACTCTCTGGGTGTCATACACAAGTTGTTCTCTATTTTACTCTCTGTGTATCAAACACAAGTTGTTCTCTATTTGGCTCTCTGAATGTCATACACAAGTTGTTCTCTATTTGGCTCTCTGAATGTCATACACAAGTTGTTCTCTATTTTACTCTCTGGGTATCAAACATAAGTTGTTCTCTAATTGGCTCTCTGAATGGCATACACAAGTTGTTCTCTATTTGGCTTTCTGAATGTCATACACAAGTTGTTCTCTATTTTACTCTCTGGATGTCATACACAAGTTGTTCTCTATTTTACTCTCTGTGTCTTAAACACAAGTTGTTCTCTATATGGCTCTCTGAATGTCATAGACAATTTGTTCTCTATTTTACTCTCTGGGTATCATACACAAGTTGTTCTCTATTTTACTCTCTGGATGCAATGCACAAGTTATTCTCAATTTGGCTCTCTGAATGTCCAACACAATTTGTTCTCTATTTTACTCTCTGGATGCCATGCACAAGTTGTTCTCTATTTGGCTCTCTGAATGTCATACACATGTTGTTCTCTATTTTACTCTCTGGATGTCAAACACACGTTGTTCTCTATTTTACTCTCTGGATGTCAAACACAAGTTGTTCTCTATTTGGCTCTCTGGATGTCATACACAAGTTGTTCTCTATTTTACTCTCTGGATGTCAAACACAAGTTGTTATCTATTTGGCTCTCTGGATGTCATACACAAGTTGTTCTCTATTTTACTCTCTGGATGTCAAACACAAGTTGTTCTCTATTTGGCTCTCTGGATGTCATACACAAGTTGTTCTCTATTTTACTCTCTGGATGTCAAACACAAGTTGTTATCTATTTGGCTCTCTGGATGTCATACACAAGTTGTTCTCTATTTTACGCTCTGGATGTTAAACACAAGTTGTTCTCTATTTAGCTCTCTGGATGTCAAACACAAGTTTTTCTCTATTTTACTCTCTGGGTATCAAACACAATTTGTTCTCTATTTTACTCTTTGGGTATCATACACAAGTTGTTCTCTATTTTTCTCATTGGATGTCATACACAAGTTGTTCTCTATTTTACTCTCTGGATGCCATGCATAAGTTTTTCTCTATTTTACTCTCTGGATGTCAAACACAAGTTTTTCTCTATTTCACTCTCTGAATGTCAAACACAAGTTTTTCTCTATTTCACACTCTGGATGTCATACACAAGTTGTTATCTATTTTACTCTCTGGATGTCATACACAAGTTGTCCTCTATTTTACTGTCTGGATGTCATACACAAGTTGTTCTCTATTTAACTCTCTGGATGTCAAACACAAGTTTTTATCTATTTAACTTTCTGGATGTCAAACACAAGTTTTTATCTATTTAACTTTCTGGATGTCAAACACAAGTGTTTCTCTATTTGACTCTCTGAATGTCATACACAAGCATTTCTCTGACTGTAGATGCTAAAAGTTGGAAAACTCATTTTGTATTTCTGTAGAAAGGTACTAGTAAATCCTGATGTTGCTGCACATACAAAAGGTGTCCCTTCATGACTGGATCGAACTTCTCAACAAGCTTCAGAACTTATAGACAATTCACTTTATTTATCATTTATACAGTTTCTGTATTTATGTAACATCAATTTGGTGCCCCCAGATGCTGCACCCGGGGATAGATGTCCCACGTTGCGTCCACCACACATTAGCAACGCCACTGGACCCAAGAGCCGACCACGAAAAAGATGGATTGATGAAATATTAGAAAGACTAGGAAATATAACAGCAGCAGAGATAAAAAAAAAAGAGAGCAAACAACGGTAAATCATATCTCCCTTCGACACTGAAATGCAAATGGGTAATGAAAGTAGAAGAAAAATGTATGAAGGATATAACAGTATGAAAGGAATTATTATTCTCATATATTACTTACCCCGTTCCCCCTTCTCTCCATGAAGACCTTTTAGGAATTAACACAGAAATAAATAATTAAATAAAATATATATACAGTCACATAGTAATGCATTTCTTGGCAACTTTTAAATCAAATTAAGTCATTGCAGTATCTAGGGTGTTTCTAAAGTCGCAGTGCAGTGAATTTCTACTCTCGGAAGAAAAAACGTCACCATTAATGCGGTTAACTAATGCGTCACACAAATTGTAAAATATTCAAATATACTTGACTGCTATCGGCGAGCTTATAATGGGTAATGTTGGTATTAACACAATAAAGTGCCTAAAGCATATGTTGAAAATGTCCACCACGGGCCTCAAGACATGTCGTGATTCGTCTGTCCATATTTGCGAAAACCTTCAGAATAATGTCTGGTGATATTTGTTTAATCTTGTCTACTATTTCAGTCTTTAGGTCATTAATTGTCTGCGGATTATTTTCATAAACTTTCCCCTTCAATCCCCCCCCCACAGATAATAATCTGGGGGTGTTAGATCTGGTGAACGAGCAGGCCAGATTCCACGTGAAATAATGCGATTTGCAAATATGCTTTCTAAAAAATTGAGTGTTGTTGTGGCTGTGTGTGCTGTTGCCCCATCCTGCTGAAACCAGGATTCCATAATTTCCCGTTCTGTAAGGTGTGCTATGAACGGTTCCAGAATTAAAGTACGGTAACGTTCTGCATTTATTGTTTTCATTAAAAAAATTTACATCACTATTCACAAAAGGTATTCGAAATATCCACCACGTTTTAGTTGGCAAATGTTGATAAGTTTTTTCATATTGTCAAAAAACTTACGCAGTATGGGCTGTGTAACATTATTAATGTTGTTGGCGATTGAAACCTGCAGCTCATCGAGTGTGTGGGGATTGTTTTCGTACACTTTTCCTTTCAGTTCACCCCAGAGATAGTAGTCCATGGGAGTAAGATCAGGAGACCGTGCAGGCCAAATTCCGCGAGAGATTATACGATTAGCAAAAATTTCATATAAAAATTCCAGTGATTTTACAGCAGTGTGAGCAGTTGCGCCATCTTGTTGAAACCAAGCTTTTTCAATTTCTGGCTAAGAAAGTTGGGTTACGAATCGCTCCAGTATGTTAATCCTGTATCTTTCTGAATTTATTGTGTCATAGAAGAAAATTGGGCCGATTATCCGCTGACGACTCATTGCACACCACACTCCTACTTTCTGATCGTGGAGAGGCAGTGGCTGCAATGCATGTGGATTTTCATCACTCCAAAGACGATCATTCTGCCTATTCACGTACCCAGACAAATGGAACCATGCTTCATCTGTGAAGAAAGTGAAATCAAGGATTTCCTCACCTTCTTGGGCTAGAAAATTCTCAAACCACATACAATATTTAATTCTGGATTGGTGATCTAATTCTTTTAATTGAGGAACGACGGAAAATTTGTACGGATGTAACTTTAATTTTTTTTTCAGAACTCTATGAACAGTACTGCTTGATTTGTGTACTTGTTGAGCCAGCTTTCTTATTGTTTTGCCAGGACTCATTAGAATGCTGTCCTTGATGTTGAGAGATGTTACTTCAAGAACAGATGGTCTACCAGGACGGCTAACATCATGTACACTACCGGTGTTTTGAAATTTGATTATTAAATTACTCACAGTATTTCGATGAGGCACTGGTGTATCAGGAAATCTATTCACAAATTGTTCAACAACCCCATTCGAATACTTGCCGCCGTTACGGAACACATGCTCCACTATAAATACTCTTTCTTCAATCGTTAACACCATTGTAAGCCAGATCTATCATGTAGCAGTGATGTTTAAATGAACACGTAAATGGTGCTTGAACTATTAAGTCATACATAGATAAAATTTAGGTGCGTAATTATTTCAACAAAAAAAAATGCACAGTCATTAAAGAGACACCCTATATATCTAGCATATGTTAATAGTACATGCATGTTATCGCAGTAAAGTAATGTCAAAGTCTTTCACTTTATTTCTTCAGATAATAAAAAGCTGAAATTAAAACAACCTTTCCAACATGTTTTATCGATGTATTAAAATGTGTAAAGCTCCACGTAATTTAAACAATAAGATTATAATTATAATTAAACACATTTGAAAACAAGAAATAAAATGAACAGGTTTCTTTTTAATCTTTGAAAGATTGCTACGTTTTCACGTAAGTTATGAAAATTAGTCATCTCTTTTTGTAATTTAAAAAGTTATAGGAAGTTGTATACATCCTATTTTTCAGATAAATTGTAATATGTTTATCATTTTAATTTTTCTTACAATTTTGTCTTTTAAAATAATTGATACTCTGTTAGGATTAATATATTTCTTGTTTGAATAATTAACTAACAAAGCTTAAACAAAGAAAAACACCGTACAAAGTATGGCAATTAATTTTAAACTATCAAGAATTATTACATCAAAGAGACGATACCAGAAACCAGTAAAAATTAAAAGAAAGACACCACACAGTATCTTTTAGAAATACATTTTAAAAGCTTTCATGCAGAAGGATATAAAGTACAACACAAATTATATATGCATTTAATTTTTTAAAATAATAAAGTGCGTTACTGAAATTAAACATTTATTATATAGACATTCTAGGTCAGACGCATAGGAGCAATATTAAATAATACCGTTCACACACACACACAATGTGTAAAGTGATTTAAAATATCGTAAACTATGTAAAGTATTTACTATTGAAAACATATATTTATCGTTGCTGGAAATATCAAATATAAACATCAACTGTCTGAGGTATAAATGAAAATGAAAGAAAATGAGCAAATATTGAGAAATTGTACAATGGCTAGATAATAAAACATTTAGCGAATACACAGGGAACTAAACTAGATTTTGTCATCAATTAAAAGAGGGCAAGACTTGAAATGTGCTCGTTTTCTGTTTATATTTTGTATGTAATACATGTTCTAATGATATCATTTATTTGTTTTCTATTGCTACTGATTTCATGAATTGTTTTGCCTTAAAATATGACATTTGTCAGATGAGATGCTAATTAAGGGTGTTTGAGCTACGCAATTTGTTTCATCATATTGTCGACGGTCTATTGCACACGTTAGTCCAGGAAGTTTCGCAAGCGTGGACTATACCGATGAATTATAATAAATTCGATTTTTTCTTTTTTTTCTTTTCAAATTCCTGTGGATTATTGGTCTTCAACAAACACTTTCAGCTCCCTGTGCATCATATGTCTTCAACAAACACTTTCAGCTCCCTGTGGATCATATGTCTTCAACAAACACTTTCAGCTCCCTGTGGATCATATGTCTTCAACAAACACTTTCAGCTCCCTGTGGATCATAGGTCATCAATGAACACTTTCATTACTTGTAAAATGTTGTTTGACACTAACATTCCTGGATAGTTAATTTCCTCCATTTGTTTTAATTTTCTGCCACCTATCATTATGTTGTTGTTCTGTTTCTCTTTTGCGAAATTCATGACCTCTGTTTTATCGATGTTTTTTATGTTGTATTGAGTGCCTATGCTGTTAAATCTATTTAAGTGGTATTAATCATCTGATATTTTTTTTTACATGTATTTTCCACGCATTTTGCATATACTGTCAATAAGTGTGATAAACAAAAGTAGTGATAGAACATTGTCAGTATCATGTCCATGATTATGAACAGTGTCTACCACCATTTTCTCAGGAACTGCTTCATTTTTATAATAGTCAAGTAACTTGCGACACTTTTTTTTAAAATACGAAGCGAGTAACTCGCACAGGTTTTTAAATATAAAACCCAAGTAACCCTTGACTCTCTTTCATAAAATTCACTTGACGTTAATAAAAACATGTTGAAAAGCCTCGCTATGAATTTCATGAAAATATTAACTGCAGTTAAAAGTAACCTCACCGTCCCCCTCAGGAAAAATCTGGCGACCCTCCAGGAGATCGCGACTCATATGCTGGGAACCCTTGATCTAGAGGCTCACTACAATTATTTGGCTATAGGCTGGGCTAAACAGCTTGTCAATGACATAAACAGGAGGGTCTTAATTACAGCAAAGGGATTAAGGAAATACGCATAAATACTGAGGATAAACACTGACACAGAAAGTAATAGAAAGACAATTATTAGTATTGTTGGGAGAAAGAGAGAGAGAGAGAGAGAGAGAGAGAGAGAGAGAGAGAGAGGTAGGACAGAGATAGGAAACAATATATATTTAGGTACTTTATCATTGAACACACATTCAAACATATAATACAAATTGCCTAAATATTAAAGCTATAGAAATCAGAAATAAATAGTTCAGCAATATAAAATATAGTTAGTTACACATAACATAAGGGAATTATACGTACAAAAAGTAAACATTTGACTTAATTTATCTTTATGCACATAGAGTACATGTAGATGAAAAAAGCCCATCAATTTACAGGCCCCAAAAATGCATAATTTACAGCAATTAACATAAAATATTTCATTTCTCAATAAATCCTTTAATAATTTCTTTTTCCTATTCTCCTACAACTACCTGTAGAGCAGAGCTCTTCAGCCACACTTTCCAAACTGTTCTGTTTCTTGTCAATCTTTTAAGATCATTCCATGTCTTCCCCATCATCCTCATCACAGCTTCCATCTGTCTTCTCCAATAATATCTTGATCTTCCTCTATGTCTCTTCCCCTGGGGATTCTGAAAAAAGGACATGTCGTGTAATACTCTCATTGATTCCGATGTGTATGTCCTATCCATCGTCTACGTTGTATATCTTTGTCCACTGATATTTGACTGCTACTTTTTCATAATTCTACTTATTCTCGTATGGTAGTGATCTTGTCCTGCCATTTCCATCCTTTTATTCTGCGCAAACATTCATTAATGAAGGTCTGAATCTTCGTGATTGTTATTTTGTTGCTCATTAAATTTCATAATATTGGTATTATCTCTATTTATATTCAGTTCCAACTGTTGTGATCTCCCATCAAGTATGCTCATTTTATCTTGCATCTGTTGATGATTATGTGATAGGAGAGCTATGTCATCGGCAAAGTCTAAGTTAATCAAATTTATAGGAAATCTTCCAAAGCATTTCTCTATCTAAACAATAAAATGCGTAATTTTGTGAATTCAATATATAGTGGGGACAGTAGCTGGAAGTTTTGTTCAATATTATGCGTAAGGTAGTTATTTAATCAGCGCATGATGTGATTTCCTAAAACCCGCTTGTTCATCTCTCACATTTTTCTCTATGGTCTCTTTTAGTCTCTCCAGAATTATTCTGCTTATTCTTTTTTTCTAGCACTAATAGTTGCATAATTCTCCTATAATGTGTGCACTTCTGTAAACTTTCTTTCTTTGACAGTTTGATCGTATAACCTTCCGTCCATTCTTTAGATATTTCTTCCCTCTCCTTTATTTTATCTAGCAGATTATGTAACATTTTGATAGAGCTGTTATTATCTGTTATGATGTCTTCTGAAAAATTTCATCTGGTCATGTGATTTTACTATTTTTTAATAGCATGATTGAATATCTATTTTGTAATTTGTCATTTCTGCTGCAAGTTGTGCAGATTTTCCTTGCTCATTTGGAGCACATACATTCCAGGTTCAAATTCTGGAGTATTTCCTGGTAGACAAAAGTATGTGTCGGAGACCCAGACTCCTTGCGTCTTTCTCCGGATTGCGTCATACATCTCTTAGAGAGCCGTTATCTTTCCTGGACGGAGGATTTATTTTTTTCTTCTTTTCTTTGACTTTTCCATTTTTGTGAAGTTTGTGATGCTAATTTTTTACAGTACAGGATAGCCAGTCCCATACCCAACCTTCTTAGTAGGTACATTGGTTGTACAGATGCATAGGATTGTTATTAAAATATACAGAAACAGCAAATCAACTTGCAAAATATACAAGTAGCGTAAATCACTTTAAATATAAATATAGATGGATAAGAAATTGTTATATAAAAGAGTACATAAATTCAATGTATAATACATATATATATAATAACAACAACTGTTTAAACTAAACACCAATTCTTAAGAAGGTCATGCAATGTGAATAATAGAACAAAGAAGTATGAGTTAGCACTCTGAAAAATTGACAGACAAACAACAATAGAAAAAAACGAAGAACAATACATGGTCCGAAGTGGGATCGAACCCGTACTCAGTGGCACCGCGCCTTGCCACGAGAAGCCGAACGCTTGGCACACTGCCACGCAGCCAACTAAAAAATTGGCTATTGTAGCAGTGTCTTACACAATGACGTTCTCAATGACTATAGCATAGGGTAACGATCACAGACCGGAAATAAATTGCATTTTTGTACTTTCCTATTAAAGCAAGTATCTCCCATTAGGGCTGAATACTTGTGTTGCAGACAACCATTTATTGGACGAAACAGCACGAATAGTAGTTTCATGCAATGTGACCTTGTTCGACTTTCACGCCAGGAAACCCAAGCAATCCCCTGGCTCCTGGTTCTCCCTTTAACATACCCGTACACCTACTTAATGAGACAGACTATAACATACTCGTACACCAACTTAGTGAGACAGACTATGACACACTCGTACACCAACTTAGTGAGACAGACTATAACACACTCGTACACCTACTTAGTGAGACAGACTATGACACACTCGTACACCTACTTAGTGAGACAGACTATAACACACTCGTACACCTACTTAGTGAGACAGACTATGACACACTCGTACACCTACTTAGTGAGACAGACTATAACATACTCGTACACCAACTTAGTGAGACAGACTATGACACACCCGTACACCAACTTAGTGAGACAGACTATAACACACTCGTACACCTACTTAGTGAGACAGACTATAACACACTCGTACACCTACTTAGTGAGACAAACTATAACACACTCGTACACCTACTTAGTGAGACAAACTATAACACACTCGTACACCTACTTAGTGAGACAGACTATGACACACTCGTACACCAACTTAGTGAGACATGTTTTGTCAACGGCTCGTTCACTGGGTGGTATCGGCTCCAGTGTAAAGGAAATTTGCCCTACGTATCGATACCTGGATATCTTAGCTGAGATATATATCGGCGAGGTTGCCTCGAGGATCGCCGTTATCAACTGCTTTGTTCAATATATACATGACCGGGGCAGCCCAAATGAATAGTATCGGATCTCTCTCCCTGCGATCAAGACTCAATCAGAGTTGGATTCCCGACACCCCCACCCCACCCCGCTACCCCCCGCGTGGTTTCTCATTCTATTGTGGCCAGTGCGTAGGCGAAAAATGATAGCATGATACCTCCTTGATAGTTGGTGGTATCCGTCACTCTTGTTATGCTTTGGGTATTCTCGCTCCCAATTTTCATGGAACTGACCAAGGAGGATGGATTTGGCTTCATCAGAACTCAGCGGATGGTTCTTTTGTGGTAATCTCCCTCCCTCTTTAGCTAATCTGTCTGCGCGTTCGTTCCCGTGTATATTACAGTGTGAAGATATTCACTGAATGACTTCTCTCTGGAAGTTATTGCATAGTTGGTCCAGGGTTGTTCTCAAGTCATCTAGTTCATTGTTCATGTGGCTTTTTAGAGCTGATAGTACTGACAGTGCATCAGTCAGAATTACCAATTTATTGTGCATGTTATTTTTATGTTGAGGAGGCAGTGTTGCAGCATCTCTGATGGCCTCAGTTTCTGCTTTAAAGTTGTTTGAGAATTTTCCAGTAGCTTTTGACTTTGTGAACTCGTCCTAATTATTCAGCGTCAAGAACACACCTCCCACTCGATTTCTGGTGGCATTTGTAGCAGAGCCATCTGTGTATATGTGGGACCAAGAGTCCTGTGGCTAGGTATCGGGTATGTGTTTTTCTGCTACGTGTTTTCTTTCTGTGTCTGATTGGGTGCCTTTTTCATGATTCCTGTTATATTTTCCTGAAGTTCTGGTATGTTATGTTTTCCATGAGGAGACATATCAGGTGGGCCCAAGGGTTTCGATATTGTTTGGGAAAGTACTGGGTCTCCAATAGTTAGTTCATTGGCAATTGCAGCGAAGCTGCTCATCTTTTGTCGTACACTTCCGCAACCAGTTGTTCTTTGGTGCATGGATCGTATTGGATTAGGTCGCACTCTCTTCATTGCTCTTATGTACACTTTAGCGAGAGAGCGGAATTGGCGAGACAACTACAAGAAAGGGTGGATCAGATAACCAGTGCGACATAGATCTGCTTTTTTGAGCGTTTGTAAGGAAAATAAATCATCCATTGTATTCAGAATTGGGTGCGACCCAGGCAGGCGCCACAGGCGTGGAAAATCGTGGGTGGTCGAGGCGGAGGAGTCCATAACGCCAGTATAAGATCTGAATGATATTAGGGCTGGCAAGGATTGGATAGAAGTAATAGCAGAGAAAAATAGGTTAACCAAAGTAATTATTCTGCTCAGCAGTGAGTGTTGCAATTGGGCCTATGGAGCTACTGAGGTCTTAATGAGTGAATCCATCGAAAAAGTGTTGTCACCTCAGGATCCGATCATCTGAACGGATGGTTATGTATCCCCTTAAGAGCGCAATGTTTGGGGTTTTGTGGCACACCAACATGGCAGAGAAGTGGCAAAGGAATCTGGCAAGTGTAGCATTACGGTGTCCAGCATAAGAATGGAGACCGAAGCAGCAACGGCGGCGATAATATTGTTGGTTCCACAGAACGTGGATCACACAGTCTTGGTAACTGATTTGTAAAGTATGCTACAGAAGATTGGCAGACAGTGTTTGTGGCAGTAGAGGATGCAGCTCTTGGAAAACTGCAAAGTAAACGTGTTAACATGGATGTACTGTCCAGGGCACGCTGGTGTACACGGCAATAAAATAACCGATAAGCTCGCTGCCAGCTCAGGGATTGGGTATGGCCTTACTGTGGACAAATAGGACATCGCAAAGTTTGTTCTTCATTCCTTAAGAGAAGAGGAGGCGAATAAGTGGGGCATTGATGTATAAATTGAGAGACTGGGGAGTCTAAAGTGGAAAAGGGATCTGGCTGATCCCAAGTACTTAGTGGGGAAAGCAGATGTATCTACAATCAACATCTTACAGGAACAATCTGTCTGAATACGCTTCGAGAAATGATGGAACGGGCATTGGAACGGATATGGGGATGATCCACTGCAATAAAGCAGATTCCACGAACAAAACAGAATAGAATATAATAGAACTATCGTGTCATATTTGAGCCTTTCTGCCAAGAACTATCTTGTCATATTTGAATTTCTCTGTCATGAAACATTGTGTCATATTCTTACTTTTCTGATAGGAACTATGCTGTCATATTTTATTATCTCTGTTAGGAACTATCCTGTCATATTTTATTATCTCTGTTAGGAACTATCCAGTCATATTTTAACTTATCTGTCAGGAATTATCCTGTCATATTTTAACTTATCTGTCAGGAATTATCCTGTCATATTTTAACTTTTCAGCCAGGAACTATCCTGTCATATTTTAACATCTCTGTCAGGAACTATCTGTCATATTTTAAAGTTTCTATCAGGAATTATCCTGCCATATTTTATCTTCTCTGACAGGAATTATCCTGCAATATTTTAACGTCTCTGTAAGGAACTATCTGTCATATTTTAACTTCTCTGTCAGGAAATATCTGTCATATTTTAACTTCTCTGTCAGAACTATCTGTCATATTTTAACTTCTCTGTCAGGAACTATCTGTCATATTTTAACTTCTCTGTCAGGAACTATCTGTCATATTTTAACTTCTCTGTCAGGAAATATCTGTCTGACAATTTCTGCATGCTCTTCTGTCCGCTAGAAAATTTCACCAACTCGTCTCAAGCTGGCTCAGACACATTTACCAAACCATTATCGTGTCCAAACGAACAAGGGTCTAGAATTGTGCAAAAATAACTGTGTATGTTTCCAGGCTCGTATTTTACAATCAGTTTAATTATCGTTTATTTCCAAGTTATGGTTTTACTTTGTGTTAACAGTTGTCTTAGCACGCAACACATCGTATTTCATAAAGATAGGATTGTTATTGTAGCTATGATTTTTGAAATTAAAAAAAAAAATTGCTCCAGCAATATTACTTGTGATAAAAGTCCATTTATATTTTTGTGAACGATTAACTCTACAACAATCTCTAATGGAAATATTGATGTTTAACTACCAAAGTTATCGGAGATTATAAAGTACCATTTTTCATAATTATTATTCCACATTAACTCTATGTCCATATTGTGCTACATTCTCTCCTTAATTTGATGCTTACCTTGACAGTTTTAATTGACAACGAAATATGAACACAAGTTCCGGCTAGATGGGTTCAGGTAGTTTATAATTTCAGGTTAGATAACCCTGATGATGATGAACCATGATCAAGCCCGTAAAAAAAAATTTCACAGTAAAAGAGTAAATGTTTGAATAAATTACGTTTTACACTGTACAGGCCAACTACATCGCAAGATTGAGGCTGACAGGGTTTCCCCGAAAACACCTGAAGCTTGTGACGTCTTTATCTGTATAAGTTGTAGATGGCTAACGTCTTTTACTCAGAACTGCCCTTGCTCGCACTATAGTTACGTCACTAGCTTTGCGTAATCCCTTTCAATCCGCGGGTTTGAGATAAAATTGGTGTCGGTCCAACACTTCGTCTCTTTCCCATAACCACCGAGGTCGTTGGGACATTGATGGCTGCAATCATCTACTTCAACACATAAACTATCAAGATAAAGAACACGTGGTACTCATATACAACATATCGTGACCTACTTTGCTATTGATTAGGAATACACATTTGCTAAATGTTGTAGAAAATATTGTCGCTAAAATATGTTTTTATAACCTTTTTTCCGTTTTTCTTTTGTAAACTCCAAACGCCAT
The DNA here is from genome assembly GCA_032433765.1 of Megaustenia siamemsis. Lineage (NCBI taxonomy): Eukaryota > Metazoa > Mollusca > Gastropoda > Stylommatophora > Ariophantidae > Megaustenia > Megaustenia siamemsis. The sequence goes on from JAVIAB010000051.1 coordinate 28,068,259, forward strand.
TACATCATCATTACAATACCGGTCAATATGGCGGCTAGGAGACAATTAATAATAAATGAATATTATTATAAAGGAAAACTTCCGAGGCGATAATCAACGAATTATTTCAGAGGAAGAGGTATGTTTACATCACTTGGAAAAAACGACAAATGATCAACCCCCACAAAAAAATATATATGGTCCGAAGCAGATGCCAAACTCTATGGAACACTGCCAACTCAGCTAACTAAAAAAAAAAAAAACAGCAATCATTGGTGATGTCTGTCATGTAGGTGTTCTCATGACTATAACATAGGGCTGCGATCACAGCTCGGTAATGGCGGATAGACGGCAAGAACCATTGAGGCATAGACTTAAAAGTGTTCCTTGTTGCAATTTCTTCATATCCCGAGTCAGGCTTGCTGCTGGAGCTACTAAGTTTAGTGCTTTATACACACCGTGAGTTGTGTGTCTATTCCAGGTTGTGTTTCGATATTCCGATTGCTTACAATGAATAGTTATATCGCATGAAGAAGGACAATTCAGCTGCGTTCACTTTCGGCGCCGCTTGGTCTTAATATCTTTTGGCATGTTCTGTAGCTGCTGTGATGGGGACTGCAACTGCCTTTCTCTGTGTGGATCCTTCAACGAGATGATATGTTAATTCGGATGATTTCACTGGCGCGGGAGGTTGATCATTTGTGGATTTTAATTCACTTGCAGTGATACTGGGGTTCTCAACTAACCATAACCATAATCCCCAGGTTTCAATGTCTCTTTCCCGCCCAAATATCATGTTATTTGATCCAGTACAAGATAACAAGACAGTCTTCCAATTTTGTGGATGAGACGAGAAAAAACAAACAAGCGTTTTGACTGTTTTTTTTTTCTACGCATGAGCCAAAACATGAGTCTGATTAGTACTATCTTACAAGTAAACTAAACACGCACTTAATTTGTTTTAAATTGTATCTGTACCAGCCTTGCCTCGGCTCCATATGGTTTATGTTATCTATTCCCATTATGTTATCTGGCTAAGGTCGTCTACCTCTTTATTTGATACATCTCTGACCCATTCATAATGTTTAGGTGACCCCCTTACAGTTATCTCCCTTACTATGTCATGTGCCTTGCAGACTGCTACAGGGAGATCGCGTCATATTCCCATGTCACCAATTCTTGTCGGTTAAACTTCTACAATTGTGTTAATGACGTCACTTACACAAGCGAGCAAGGTCACGCTACTTTAAATACAAAACTAATATCGTGTTCCATGTGGTTAACTTTCTCCTCTCTGATTCTGGCTGTTCATTCACCATGCAGTTTGGTTCCCTAAAGTTATTGTCTGTGTATGTGCTCGCATACGTGCGTGTATGCATGTGTGTGTAAGTGCTCATTCGTTATTAGCATTTACTTATTTGGTGATTTCTTCTACGATTATCAGGTGTGGAAAGATTAACATAAGATAAGGGTGTTTGTGTGTATTATTATAATAATGCCCTTCTTTATTAATATATCCAGGAGGAATACAGTAACCGGAGTAAAAAAAAGTAGATAAAAAAAAATTGAGGAGGTGGAGTTTGTCGGTAGAAAAGTAGAGGAGGCAAATGTAATAGTGAAATAGCAGAAGTGAAGTTGATCGGTAGAAAAGTAGCGGAGCGCAAAGCTAATAGTGAAATAGCAAAAGCAAAGTTGATCAATTGAAAAGTAGAGGAGGCAAAGCTAATAGTGAAATAGTAGATGCAAAGTTGATCAATAGAAAAGTAGAGAAGGCAAAGTTAAAAGTGAAATAGCATAAGCGAAGTTGGTCGGTTGAAAAGTAGAGGAGGCAAAGATAATGGTGAAATAGCAGCAACGAAGTTGATCAGTAGAAAACATTGACGTCATGGGACGCGCCAAGATGGAAGCTTATTCGCGTTCGAGACATGGTGTGTAAACAATGTTGACTTTGAACATCACGCTATCTGTTATTACAGCGAGTTGGCAGATTTTTATAAATGTAATGTCGTGTTTTAATCCATTTTTCCCTTTTAAACATGTGCACAGGAAGATAACTCCATCTTTGGAAGTACTCATATTTTGTTCGTCAATGTCTTATTTCCATTGATTCCAGATATTACATCTCACTCATATCCATACTCTAAATCCAAACTGCACCATGACATCTCTTCCAGACCCTATTCAACTTCTCTTTATCATCTATTCAGTATTTAGTATGCTACTTCCTACTCTATTCTATGATGCATGCCTCTTAATCCCATTTCCAGAAATTGTATTAAACCTAATATATAGACTTTATCCAACTTTACAATGACACCTATTTTGAACATGATATACTGCCCATACCATGACACCTAAATTGGACACGATATTCTGCTCATACCTTGACACATTAAACCTCAAGTCATAAAACCAAATCACAATTGTTATTCTACCCGTATTATTATTTACATTTAACAAGTAAATTATGCAGAACTAAATGAAAACAAATGCTGGTGCATATATTCCATATATTTACAAGAGCTCTATTTTTTTTTATTCAAATAATGATTTGATTACAATTGAATGAAACCCTAAAAATGTTAAGGCCAACATGTAATGAGTATGAGTTCTGTGAATGGAAGAATGGATGACCCTAGAATATATTTTAATGAGCAACAGATGAGTTATATTTTTAAAGTACATTCTATGTGTTGTACAGTGACATAATGAAATTGCCTTTAACTCGTATTATTCTCACTGAAACAAATAAAAAAGATAATCACTAACAGAGCTTTAAACATTATTCTGCCGTGTGTAACACTCATTCCATGCTCATTTAATTTTTATGTCCAAGTTTTTTTTTTCCAGTGATGTATTGACAACATCAGCAAGATATGTATCATGTATTTATTGATTTTAAAAAGAGTATTTGAGAGTATTTGACTCCCGTGTGTTACCGGGGCCTCATTATGTGGGATGTAAAGAATAGTGACACTGTGACCTTCCAGGCATGTCGTAAGAGGCGACTAAGGAGGTTGATCGATGGCTTGACAAGCTGTCATTGTAAAAAGCATTGTTATTGGAACAGACCATAGATTTTAGAAGCAGTGATCTCTGCAATATGTGCCACTTTGGCACGCAAGGTTTCTGTTTTTGAGATTGTGGTTCTGCCCTATGTGCCGTCTTCGGCTCGAAAGGATAATAGATAGATAGATAGATAGATAGATAGATAGATAGATAGATAGATAGATAGATAGATAGATAGATAGACAGATAGATAGATAGATAGATAGATAGATAGATAGATAGATAGATAGATAGATAGATAGATAGATAGATAGATAGATAGATAGATAGATAGATAGATAGATAGATAGATAGATAGATAAATAGATAGATAGATAGATAGATAGATAGATAGATAGATAGATAGATAGATAGATAGATAGATAGATAGATAGATAGATAGATAGATAGATAGATAGATAGATAGATAGATAGATAGATAGATAGATAGATAGATAGATAGATAGATAGATAGATAGATAGATAGATAGATAGATAGATAGGTAGACAGATAGATAGATAGAATCTCGGGTTTGATAATAAATGTTTGTACACAGTTCGTTAACCATCGCTGTAGATCAAATCTTTATTCCGCTGGCTATGACCTAGCTTGTGCAGACGGTTTGTTTGGGGCAAATTGTACGTTACAATGTCACTGCTATAATGACTGAGTTTGTGACAAAACTACAGGGACATGCCCAAACAATGACAGTTGTCAGCACGAATATTTCGGACCCTAGTGTCAGTACTGGGATCTCGTTTACAAATACGCCCAAAAATCTGAACCTACTTTCCTGTTTGATAACAACGGCACCACATATAATCCGGACACATATTCTACATCAGTTGAGGCAACTCTCAATCAATCTTTGCTGCTCTCCTAGTTTAGGATTTATGTGAATGACTTAATATATCCGGACAGTTTCACGGTAAAACTAAATGGTTCTGCCTCATGTAACAATGAATCAAGGTTTGTAGTTAGTCCGCACGAGATTGATATCTTTTGCTCTTGGGTTGGTCTGATCAACAAGTTACGGATTGAAGGGGCGATAGTTGCAAATATCTGCTCCATCTACATTGGCGGGGGTCGGAATGTGGCTCAAACAGAACACAAACCAGACCGACACATTTGATGCTTGTTATACAGGGGACGGATGTGGACCAGAGACCGCAGTTAAAGGCAAAACAAAGACCAATCTTTATGACAATGACTGCACACACACACACACATAATTGAGAAGTGGAAACAATTCTATTTACTGGTATCTGAACTTTTCCACGCCCCAGAAGACTCACACCATTCGAATCTATCATCGAGCTAGCACTATGATTCGGGTAAAGAATGCCACTCTAAAGGCTTTCTCTGACAGTGGCGGCGTAGTGTTCCAGTATAATGATATATCATACCCTAATATTTCTGTGAACACTATTGTAGTAAACACACAAACGCCAATGACACACATTAAGATTGAGTTCTCACCGTCCATTTCGCAGGCCGTCAGTGCACTGACGGTGTGTGAGGTGCAAACATTTACAGACACCTATTGTCTGGACGAGCATTCTTGGTCGTTTTGTGCAGTGTGTAGTGGGTGTAGTAAAGGCTGCAATGTCATCATCGGTACTTGTCACGGCTACTGTTCACATGGGATCTATGGACACGACTGTTCCGGGTCTTGTCTCAGTGTCTGTCCTTTATTTGAGGAAAAATCTGGAAAATGCCTACAATGTAAACATCCTGGCTACACCTGTAGTAACACTTGTCCCGATGGTAATTTTGGGCTGCAGTGCTGATGGCTGTGACATCAAACGTGACCTGGAAAGTGCAGACTGTACGTGCAAGGGGACGTTCTACGGATCAAACTACACTCTCAAATCTCCGACAGCTTTTTGAACGAAACCTGTGAGCAGTTAATCAGGGCCTGCGTCTCGTATGTCGATGATTCCCACGTTAAGAAGAGTCTGCCGACTACAACAAGCCCAAGCATATGGACACCTTAATATGTTTCTGTGCTATAGCCTGTTTCAAATCACGTGCGCAACTTCAAAACGCTATTACTCAGTAACCGTTTGTTAAAAACTGTTGAAATTTTCCAAATGTTATTAGAATGCAAAAGACCCTTTAAATGTATATTTAACAAATATCTTGCAGCTGCAGTTTTCTTAAAGCGGCGAATTTCTTTGATGTTTGTCAAAATTGTAAATTGTGAACCCCTAAATAATATAAATTACCGTAGTTGCTGGTCTATGATTAATTTTCACTTGGTAAAGGCGTGGCCGTAATGGGGAAATAACCTAATAAGACAAAACACCAGGAGAATGTCTTCTCAGTTCGAGGATGGACGATAATATCAAGGTATACCTGTATGTCCAATTTTCATAGTTGTGTGGTCCTGATAAGGACCGTTTGTTGAACTAATTTAAGGTAATATAGGGGCCAACATTGTGGGGGCTATTTACTTTCATTCTGAATCAGACGAGTCTAAAAGATTAATAACTGTTTGGGGTTGAACATTCTACAAACCATCATTTTTCCAATATTCCTCTTCCTGTTTTAAGACGTGGTCTTCACATTCAGCCCAATAATCTTTGTCTATATTTAACAAAGCGAGATTAGCAAGAGTCTTTACATCGCATATTTTGAATGTTGTATTTTCATCTGCCACTTGTCCTTTTAATTTTGCCCAGATTAGTTCTATTGGATTTAAATGAGCATGGTAAGGTGGCAGCCTCAAACTTATATGACCGTGCTCTTGGATAATCTTATCTATTTGAAAAATATGTGTCCTTTGTTTTTGCTTTACTAGAGATAGTAATTCAGGTTTTAAGTGCATGTTATTAAATTGTATGTGCTCCTTTGTGAGCCATATCTTAATAGCATCTTTTGTACTGGATGACGTCGGGACTTTATCTTCAAGTGCAACAATGCTGTGGTACGCTGCATTGCCCATTATTAGGCAAGATGGTCGATCAAGTGATGGGAGAGCAGAATTTTCAATCCAATGTCTAAATATGTGACCATTCATCTCAGAGTGATAATCCCGATTGTCTATAGATTTTGAAAGAAAAATGAGCTCTGCATTCTGTATTAGTCCATGTTGTCGACTACCTGCATGAGCAATTATCAAGCGCTGTCCTTTGCTGCTAGGTATTAATCTCTTAATCTTTCCATCTGATGACTGCCATTCCCTTTGGTTAGTGTGGTGAGCATTGATACATGTTTCATCCAAGTACACACTATCATAACCTTGCTTGCGCACCTCTTTTACTTCACGTAAGTACTTGCTTCTCATGACTACTATATGTGGCTTCTCACAGATGATGTTTCGTCCATTGGAATACTTTCTGAATGTAAAGCCTGCAGCTCTCACATTCCTCCATAATGTAGACTTTGATATTTCAATACTGTTGTTCTTTTTCAGCGATACTTTTAATTTTCTTATTGTATCAGTTTCATTCATACCCAACATTTTGCGAATTTCACTTCTAATAAGTTCACTGTCGAAATTATCCAACATTTTTGCTCTTCCTTGTGATTTTGTATATTTTGAACATTGACGGTCACGTGCTTGAATCCAGCGATTAAATGACCGTTTAGATAAATCCAAAATGTGTCTTGTCCTATTCTCAGGGTTTTCTAAAGAATGAAATAATCTTTCTCGTTTAGCCTCTTTGCAAAAATAGTCATACATTTTTATTGCGATATTTTGTAAAATGCAGAATTTCATTTTAAGACTCATGATAAATGTTATTGTTCCACGTCTACACCTATGAATGAACGGAAATGGAACACACAATTTCTCGTGATTTTTACAAGTGTCTAATTGTGTCAAAAAACCACGGTAAAAGCGTGCAAACACGTCAATTTTACCGTGTATGGATTTTTACTGGCTATTTTTACCTTAAAATACTGTAAACATTAAGTTTTGACTACATCAATGGGTCGTTATAAATTTATATAAATCAAATAAGCAACAATAATAACCAAATGTTTTTTTTAATGAAATTAATTCCCTGTTGGGTTCTAATCATTATAACTTTACATGCAAATTTTGAAAAACTTACAACAAGCGGTTAAAAAGCTATCGATTTTAAAAGTTGGGCACGAGTTATGAAACAAGCTATAGACATGGTTCATTTCTTGGTGTTTTTACGTGAAGGCATGGCTCATATCTTGATGTGTTTCTGTGCTAGCCATGGCTCATATCTTGATGTGTTTCTGTGCTAGCCATGGCTCATATCTTAGCTTGTGTGAGTGTGTGTGTGTGTGCACGCCATGGCTCATATCTTGGTGTGTGTCATGTTAGTCATATCTCATATCTTGGTGTGTCCGTGTTAATAATGTCTCTTATCTTTATGTGTGTCTGTGTTTAGACATATCTCATATCTTAGTGTGTATCTGTGTTAGTCATGTGTCATATCTTTGTGTGTGCATGTTTGGGTTAGTGATATCTCATATCTTTGTGTGTATGTTTATGTTAGTCATATCTCATATCTTTGTGTGTGCATGTCTGTGTTTGTCACATCTAATATCCTTGTGTTTGCATGGCTATGTTAGGCCCATCGCATATCTTTCTGTGTGCATGTCTATGTTGGTCATATCTCATATCTTTGTGTGCGTGTCTATGTTAGGCATGTGTTATATCTCTGTGTGTGTATGTCCATGTCAGACATATCTCATATCTGTATGTGCATGTCTATGTTAGTCATGTGTCATATATATTAATCTGTGTCAGTGTTAGTCCTGCCTCGTATCGCTGTGTGCATGTCTGTGTTAGTCACATCTCACATCTTTGTGTGTGCATGTCTGTGTTAGTCATCTCTAGTGACTCGGGCAGATGGTGCTCGTAAACCTGGGAGGGCCGACCATCTAAGAGCAGAATCCCCCTATATAAAAGACAATCTGCTGCCTTGCAGGAAGATTGTGGACAATCAAAGGCTAAGGAAAGCAAACCTGAATAAAATTCTGACTGAAATCGGATGAACTGGGCCGATGGCGCAGAACACAGTGCAACGTTTTAACGGGTGTTCAATCAGAGTGGATCTGACGGACTCACTTAGCCTGACAGCTGACTTCATGTGAGAGTCTGTAATCCTACTCTGATTGAGTCCTGATCGCAGAGAGAAAGAGAGAGAGAGAGAGAGAGAGAGAGAGAGAGAGAGTGAGTAGAAAAGTAGAGAAGACAAAGCTAATAGTAAAATAGCAGAACTGTTAATCCTGCTTAACTTGTCCTTCAAGTAAACTGTAATTTTTATGTTTAGATTGGGAGTGACGTCTCATGTTGTATTCATTAAGAACAGGCACTGTTTTGTTACATATTAAACAAGGGGTTATGCGATACAGAATACAGAAATAATCCAAAGTCTAACTGTACTAAAATGATCGAAATTCTGTATCTACTTTTCTCCTTTTACTTGACGGTGCCATTGTGTAACTAATTGATGACAACCGGTTATTTACTTTAAATGCATTGATATCTAACTAAACATTACATAACATACCTCCACCACCGCAAATTCGTAACCCTTACCAAAACCGTTAAAGACACAAAATCCCTTTGATCTGACGCAGGATTGTCATAGAATAAAAGTCTCGACGTATACAACACTATGCCATCCACACCCAAAATCACAGCTTTTAAGCATTTTGACAACAAAGACTACATCATTCTAGAGATTTTGACAGATCAGCGAAATTAAAAAAAACAAACAAAGAACTGTCCTGGGGCGATGTGTCGTCAAAGACAATGAACCTTGCAGTCTGTAACACGTAGTGACTAATGCATCCACGACATGATAACAGAATTATTTTGTTTTGGCGAATTCTTACATCAAATTAATAATGAAAAAAAAAACTGTTTCTAAATTTGTGTACGTTTATGTGTTACTTTTTTTTATTTATTCATTTTTTTACCTCAGGAAGTGTTGGGGGTGGGGGGGGGGAGCAAATCCTGAACACACACTGTTACGTAGACACACACTCAAACACAAGCACACATATATACATGTTTAACAAAAGTAATATTAAAGTGATAGAGTGAAGTAAACATACCAGGGAGGCCATCCACCCAGGTAATCCAGCAATACCTTGATCACCCTTAGGTCCAGCTGGCCCAGGTGGCCCAATTAGTCCAGGCTCACCTAGAAATACAAGAGAAAAAGTCAACATTTTTTTTATCTAATCTCTCAAATAAGAAGAAAAAAACTGACGTTGCTAACAACATATCGTTATTAAGAGGAAGTGAAACAAAAAGAGAATTAAATAAACCGTTGTCAGGTAATGACTTCATTGACCTCGAGATCGTTCCAAAGGCGCTGAATCAACACCTTATCGTCCCCTCTCAGATGATCAAGGTCGATCTGGTGTCTTGCTGGTTAAGCACGCACCTTTAGCGCTCACACTATTCATATTTTATTAATCAAGTCCTTGATATTTCCGATTCCCCACTTGTCTTGTCTTCATTTAAAACCGGTCATAGGAGTTTCCTTGTCAACAGTCAGTGCTAGCTACAACTTTTGGTAAATTAAAAAAAATAAAAACTGACCATCGTCCTGGGTGCATGTCCAGCAGATCAGAAACATCGCTACTTGATGTTATCAACACATCACCGCACTCCACCTTTCTTCTCACCTCTTTTATCACCTTGTCCGACATTATCTCACTACACGATGAGCCGTTGAGACACAACAATTCTTGTCAGTTTTCTCTCACTCATAATTTTTCTGTGACTTGACAAACTGGATATGCTTGTGTTCTTTGATGCCGTTCATCGAGTTCATTTTCTGTCCGTGTGCGTCTTTCTCCTTTCACAAGTGTCTGTATATTCTTTCATAGTTCCCTGTATATTCTTTCATAGTTCCCTGTATATACTTGCATAGTTCCCTGTATATACTTGCATTGTTCCCTGTATGTTCTACATAGTTCCCTGTATGTTCTACATAATTCCCTGTATGTTCTACATAGTTCCCTATATATTCGTTCATTGTTACCTCTATGTTCTACACATATCCCTGTATGTTCTACATAGTTCCCAGCGCGATCTATATAGTTCCCTGTATATTCTTTCATAGTACCCTGTATTTTCTGCACAGTTGCCTGTATGTTCTACATAGCTCCCTGCATTTTCTACACAGTTCCCTGTATGTTCTACATAGTTCTCTGTATATTCTTTCATAGTCCCCTGTATGATCTCTATAGTTTCCTGTACGTTCTACATAGTTCTCTGTATGCCTTTCACAATTTTCTGTATCTGATTTTATAGTTCTCTGTATGTCTTTTCACAGTTTTCTGTGTGTGGTTTCATGGTTCCTTATATATCATGACCTATGTGTTCACTTTCTGCGCGGTTTCGCCTTATGTCTTTTGGCGTGTGCTGAGACTGCTACGATGAGGACTACAGTTATCTTTCTTTGTTTGGGAGATGAGTTAGTAATTCAGATGATTCCACTGGCACGGGCGGTTGAGCAATTATGGATTTTAATTCGTTTGCTGTGATACCGAGGCCTTCCATAACCAAATAACCAAATAACCAAGTATCATGACCTAGTTCTTGATCATTTCCATATTCAGCCATCATTCCTTTGAACATTTATTTTGACGCCCCCCCCCTCCCTTTCTCCCACCTACTTGTCATTCTGTCCCAGAGCTTTATATTTTCTCCTCCCCGGAATCTAACATCATCAATCTCCCCTGTTGTCATGAGAATTTTAAAGAGAGATAGAATAAACCATAATTTACCCACATGTATAATTTAGCAAGTAAACACAACAATACAATAAAGAAGTATTTTGACTTCAGTTGTGATTTATAACCTTTCTACACGTTAAGATTAAATAAACTACATTTACAAATCTTCCATTGCAACAACTATACAAGTGAAAATTAAACTCTATAAGTAAATGCTTTTTAAAGTGGAACCGTCTTAATCGCTAAAATATGATCCCAAGACGACAAACTGTACTTGGGATAACATGGTCTTTAATTCACAGAGGACTGCTCGTGTTACAATAAGTGAACCAAACCTGATCAAGATCCTACTCAACATCTTCATCGTAGATTTGGCCCATCCAGTATGGCCGAGTGTACATAGATTAATAAAGGAAGGCAAACATATACTCAGAAATACAATGCTGATGTGTTTGGTCGAAAGACACATGCATTATAGCTTACCATAAACCATATTACAACGCAACTTCTCTTATTTAACGCTTATTTAATGTCGTTGCAACAATACACAGTGTCAACATGCAGAAACATTTCCTCTTACAAGAAAACAATATGTACATCAAGTTATTGCTAGAAAGAACACACAGTGACAAAAGGCAGTCACTGATGTTAAATAGGTTATATAATCTAAAGTGATCACTCTCTCTCTCTGCTATCAGGACTCAATCAGAGTAGGATTCCAGACTCTCATATGAAGTTAGAGTCTTCCAGATCCACTCTGATTGAACACTCGTTAAAATGTTGCACTGTGTTCTGCGCCAGTGGCCCAGTGCATCCGATTTCAGCCATCATTTTATTCAGGTTAGCTTTCCTTAGTCTTTGATTGTCTCCAATCCTCCTGCAAGGCAGCAGATGATCTTTCTGTAGGGGGATTCTACCCTTAGATGGTCGGCCCTCCCAGGTTTACGAGCACCATCTGCCCGAGTCACTAAAGGTGACTAACACAGACATGCACACACAAAGATATGAGATGTGACTAACACAGACATGCACACAGCGATACGAGGCATGACTAACACAGACACAGATTAATATATAAGACACATGACTAACATAGACATGCACATAAAGATATGAGATATGTCTGACATGGACATGCACACACAGAGATATAACACATGCCTAACATAGACATGCACACAAAGATATGAGATATGACCAACATAGACATACACACACAAAGATATGAGAAGTGACTAACATAGCCATGCACACACAAGGATATGAGATGTGACATACACAGACATGCACACACAAAGATATGAGATATGACTAACATAATCGTGCACATAATGATATGAGATATTACTAACCCAAACATGCACACACAAAGATGTGACACATGACTAACACAGATACACACTAAGATATGAGATATGATGAAACACATAAAGATATGAGACATGAATAACACGGCCACACCAATATATGAGATATGACTAACATGACACACACCAAGATATGAGCCATGGCCAGCACACACACACACACACACACACACACACACACACACACACACACACACACACACACACACACACACACACACACACACACATAATCTAAGATATTATCCATGGCTAGCACAGAAACATATCAAGATATGAGCCATGGCTAACACAGAGACACATCAAGATATGAGCCATGGCTTCACGGAAAAACACCAAGAAATGAACCATGTCCAGCACAGAAACACATTAAGGTATCAAATGGGCTTGGGTTTGTTGTAGTCGGTAGACTCTTCTTAACGTGGGAATCATCGACATACGAGACGCAGGCCCCGATTAACTGTTCACATGTGTCGTTGAAACAGTTGTCCGGATATTTGAGAGTGCAGTCTGACCCGTAGTACGTTTCCTTGCACGTACAGTCTGCACTTTCCGGATCACATATGATGTCACAGCCATCAGAACACGTCTGTTTGCACTGTAGCCCAAAATTACCACCGGGACAAGTGTCATTACAGGTGTAGCAAGGATGATAACATTGTAGGCATTTTCCGGATTTTTCCTCACATAAATTACAGACACTAAGACAAACCCGGAGCAGTCGTGTCCATAGATTCCATGTGAACAGTTGCAGTGACACGTACCGATGACGTTGCAGCCTCTGCAACAGTCACTACACACTGCACAAAACGACCAAGAATGCCCGTCCATACAGTAGGTGTCTGTAAATGTTTGCAACTCGCGCACCGTCAGTGCACTGACGGCCTGCGAAATGGTCGGTGAGAACTCAATCTTAATATGTGCCATTGTCGCTTGTGTGGTGACTACAATATTGTTCACAGAAATATTTGGCACAAGACTTGCAATACTACAGACTTTAGAAGAAAAAAAAAACTAGAAGTAGAATCAAGTCTGTTGGACTGAACGCTATGGCGATAAAAAGGCACAGTGTATGGCGGCAAAAGTGTCAGCAGAAACCCACCCACACCGTGTACCCAAGGCTGTGCTACGGAGTCCATGCACGTGGGCCAGGAGTCTTCTGATTTTCTCGAGATTCTCGACAGTTAAACTTTATCTCAAGGTCGAGGGGCGGCCATTATTAAGTCAGACGATGGGATAAAAGATAGTCTAACGCTTACAATTTGATTCTTCAATATTAGTCTACTTTTTTTTATTTATAAGTATTGTGACCGAAAGGATCGTATTGTAGAGATGAATGGTAAGTGTTGCATGCCAGAATGTAGATCCTTTTATGATGGGGAAGTTTATACAACAGTATTTATGCTTTCATCTGAAAAATGCAATGCCGCTTTTCCAGACAAATGGGTTAGAAGCGTCCCTCGTAACGATTGGTTCCCAACCAACCAACCAATCCGTGGTAAGTATACAACTTTTTCAGAAGGAAGACGCCATTAGTTTCGACAAATGGACCGGTGCTGTTGGTTTAGAACACACAATAGATAGGCGGTGCCTTTCTTCAGCTTCTTCAGCGATCAGCTGTTGATATGCATTTAGACATTTAAAATTCGGTCACGAACAAGACGTTTGAGGTCATCACTGGTTCCCCATAACTTGTCATGTCAAGTTGTTGCTGTGGGCCATATTTGTGTTCCTAGGGTGTTTAGTGTACTGCAGTCTTGTAGTGTATGTTCTGGGGTTTGTTTGGCTGCTTCGAAGTCACATGTTGCAACGTCACTGAGTCCTATCTTGTGTATAAGTCCTCTGAAGCCACAATGACTTGTTTAGAGTCTGAAAATCTTGGTTTACTCATGTCTGTTAAGTTTGTTTAGATTCTCATGTTATAGCTCATATTTTCCTTGCATCTCCCTCCATTCTACTTTCCTAGCTTACTTCAGGATTGTTTTTATTTCTTTGAGACGAGTTGGTTGGATTGTTGGAAGCTTCCACCTGCTTTTGCGAGTTCATCTATTTTCTCATTTCCACGCCTGGCATCTCTGTCATGTTTTTAAATGTGTATTCAGTGTATAGATTGTAAAAGCTTGGTGATAGAATACATCCTTTTCGTATTCCTCTTTGACATCAATGAGTGTAGAGTTCTCTTTCCTTACCTTACCCCCCGTCACGCCAAGTGGCGTATAGGGAAATATGGTGTTAGTGACCCTATATTTTACAGACCTTCAGCACATGATTTTTGGGGTAATGTGGTCGGTATTACGCCCGTGCTGCTTTACTTTCCCAGAAAAAATCCGGTACCCATTTAAGGCTGGGTGAACCCGGAGCCGTCGGTTGGGATCGAACCCTACCCCTTGTCCGTAGTAGTCCAGTTCACTAACCACTGAGCTATCGCGGCTCCCACTAATTTTTAGGGAATTAGTAAACCCAGGTGTCCTCGCCAGGGAACGAACCCAGGCTGTTGCCGTGGTAAGCCAACCGCCTATCGATTGCGCTAACCGGACACTAGAGTTCTCTTTGTAATACTTTATTATTGCTGTTTGCTCTCAGGATAAATTACATATTAGTCGTATGTCTGTGTCATCTAGATGTATATATTTTTGAGCAGTGTATAAGTTGTTTATGGTGTATAATATCAAAAGCTTTTGTGTAGTCTATGAAGCAGGCATATATTGGTTTGTTCACTTCTGTGTACTTTTCAATTAATAAATTTGCATCCTCATGCAGATGATGCATTCTTTTGTCCTACTGTTTTTCATAAATCCATATTGTTGTTCTTCTAATTCAATATTGATTTTATTCTGAATCCTTCCTTGCATAACATTTAACAAGATTTTTGTTACATCGCTCATTAGGCTTATTGTTCTAAAATCACTGCATTCAATTGCACTATTCTTTTTAGGCAATGCATTGAATGTGTAGGTTTTTAGTTCATGGTGACATAGCTCTCTTATCACACAATCATCAAAAAACGTAAGGTAAGATAAAATGAGCAAACGTGATGACAGATCGCAACAGATGGGACTGAAAATAAATAGAGATAACACCAAAATTATGAGAATTAATGCAGTTGGAAATAACCAAATAAAAATAGGAGAAATACCTCTATTAGACGTACAATCTTATATATATCTGGGCAGTAATATAGACAAAGAGGGAGAAACAGAAAATGAAAATAAAATAAGAATATCAAGAGCAAAGAGGTGCATTTCTGCACTGAAAAACATACGAAAGTCCAAAGATATTAGTTTAAATATTAAAATAAAAATTGTGAACTCCAATGTTAAGTCAGTCCTATTATATGTCTCTGAAACATGGAGAACAATAAAAATGACAATCATGAAGATACAAACTTTCATTAATGGATGCTTACGCAGAATAAAAGGATGGAAATGGCAGGACAAAATCACTAACATAGAATTATGGAAATGTACCAGTCAAATACCAGTGGATAAAGAGATGCATCGAAGTCGATGGATAGGACACACACTGCGGAAGTCAACTGAGAGTATTACACAACAGGCCATTTTTTTGGAATCCCCAGTGAAAAAATAAAAGATAAAGACAAATGTATTCTAGAAGAAGACAGATGGAGGCAGAGATGAAGATGATGGGGAAGACATGGAATGATCTTAAAAGAATGGCAAGAAACAAAACGGCTTGGAAAGTGTTTGCTGAAGACCTATGCTCCACAGGGAGCTGAAAGATAGAATAAGCAGAAGATAAAAAGAGGAAGAAGAGGAGGAAGAAGAAGAAAAAGGTGCAGAAGATGAGGAAGATAAGGAAGATTAGAGATTAGTTATAACCATTACTTGTAAACAGTAGTTGCAACATTAGTTAAAATCGTTAGCCGGGATAGCTCAGTGGTTAGTGAACTGAACTACTAAAGACAATAGGTCGTGTTCGATCCTGATCAACGGCTTCTAGATTCACCCAGCCTTAAATTGGTACATGATTTTTATGGGAAAGTAAAGCGCCACGCGCGTAATACCGACCACATTACCCCAAAAATAATTTGCCGAAGGTCTGTAAAATTTATGGTCACTAATACCATATTCCCTATACGCCACTTGGCGTGACGGGACTCTTTACTTTTTTTGTTTTCTTAATTATAAACATTAACTTGCACCATTAGTCATAAAAAGCATCTTTTTAGCTATCAACATCAGCAATCAACATCAGCAACCAACACCAGCCACTAACATCAGTTGCCAACATCAGCTATCAACATTTGTTACTGTTACCAAAACTAGCTATCAATATAAATAAAAACCAGCTATCAACAACAGTTATCAACATCAGTAACTATCATCAACAACCAACATCAGCTATCAACATCAATAACCAACATCAGCTATCACCATCAGTAACCAACGTCAGCAACCAACATCAGCTATCAACATCAGCAACCATCATCAGCAACAAACATCAGCTATCAACATCAGCAACCAACATCAGCTATCAACATCAGCAACTAACATCAGCTATTAACATCAGCAACCATCATCAGCTTTCAACATCAGCAACCAACATCAGCAACCAACATCAGCTTTCAACACCATTTACCAACATCAGTTACCAACATCATCAATCAACATCAACAACCAACATCAGCTAAAAAAACATCAGTTACAAACATCAATTACCAACATCCGTTACCAACATCAGTTACCAATATCCTCAATCAAAAACAACTACCAAAATCAGCTATCAAAATCAGTTACTAATATCATTTACCAACATCAGCTACCAACATAAGCTATCAACATCAGTTATTAACATCAGCTATCAACATCAGGAACAAACATCAGCAATCAACATCAGTTACCAACACCAGCTACCAAAATCAGCTACCAACATCAGTTACCAACATCAGCAATCAACATCAGTTACCAACACCAGCTACCAACACCAGCTACCCAACATCAGTTACCAACATCAGCAACCAACATCAGCTATCAACATTAGCTACCAACATCAGCTATCAACATCAGCTACCAACATCAGCTATCAACATCAGCTACCAACATCAGTTATCAACATCAGCAGCCAACATCAACTATCAACATCAGCAGCCAACAACAGTTACCAATTTCAGCTATCAACATCAGTAACCAACATCAGCTTTCAACATCAGCTATCAACATCAAATACCAACATCAGCTATCAACATCAGTTACCAACATCAGTTACAAACATCAGTTACCAAAATTAGCTATCAAGATCAGCTACCAACATCAGCTATCAACATCAGTTACCAACATCATCAATCAACATCATCTACCAACATCAGCTAGCAACATCAGTTACCAACATCATTTACCAACATCAGCTATCAAAATCAGCAATCAACACCAGCTATAAACATCAGCTGTAAACATCAGCATCCAACATCAGCTATCAACATCAGCAACCAACATCAGTAACCAACATCAGCTATCAACATCAGTTACTAACATCAGCTATCATCATCATCAACCAACATCAGTAACCAACATCAGCAACCTACATTAGCTATCAACATCAGCTAACAACATTAGCTATCAACATCAGTTATCAACATCAGCAACAAACATGAGCTATCAACATCAGCTACCAACATCAGCAACCAACATCAGCAACAAACGTAGTTACCAATATCAGAAACCAACATTAGCTATCAACATCAGCAATCAACATCAGTTATCAACATCAGCAACCAACATCAGCAACCAACATCAGCAACCAACATCAGCTACCAGCATCATCAATCAACATCAGCTACTAACATCAGCTATCAACATCATTTACCAACGTCAGTAAATCAACATCAGTAACCAAAATCAGCAACCAGCATCAGTTACCAAAATCAGCAACCAACATCAGCTATCAACATTAGCTACCAACATCAGCTATCAACATCAGCTACCAACATCTGGTATCAACATCAGTTACTAACATCAGCTAATAACATCAGCAACCAACATCAACTATCAACATCAGCAGCCAACAACAGTTACCAATTTCAGCTATCAACATCAGCAAACAACATCAGTTATCAACATCAGCAACAATCATCATCTATCAACATCAGCAACAAACGTAGTTACCAATATCAGCAACCAACATCAGCTATCAACATCAGCTATCAACATCAGCTATCAACATCAGCTACCAACATCAGCTACCAACATCAGCTATCAACATCAGTTACCAACTTCAGCTATCAACATCAGTAACCAACATCAGCTATCAACATCAGTTACCAATATCGGTAACCAACAACAGTTACCAACATTAGCAACCAACATTAGCTATCAACATCAGCTATCAACATCAGTTACAAACATCAGTTACCAACATCATCAATCAACATCAACTACCAAGATCAGATATCAACATCAGTTACCAACATCAGCTTTCAAAATCAGCAATCAACATCAGCTATCAACATCAGCTTTCAACATCAGCATCCAACATCAGTTATCAACATCAGCTTTCAACATTAGCATCCAACATCAGCTATCAACATCAGCTACCAACATCAGCTATCAACATCAGTTACTATCATCAGCTATCAACATCATCAACCAACATAATATTTTCCAACATCAGCTATCAACATCAGCTATTAACATCAGTTACCAACATCACCTATCAACATCAGCAGTCAACATCAGTTATCTACATCAGCAACCAACATCAGTTAACAACATCAGCAACCAAAATCAGCTACCAACATCAGCTGCCAACATCAGCAACCAACATCAGTTTCTAACATCAGCAACCAACATCTGCTACCAACATCAGCAACAAACATCAGTTACCAACATCAGCAATCAACATCAGCAACCAACATCAGCAATCAACATCAGCAATCAACATCAGCAATCAACATCAGTAATCAACATCAGATATCAACATCCACAACCAACATCAATTATCAACATCAGCTGTCAACATCATCTATCAACATCAGCCTCTACGTGGCCTACCTTCATATCCTATTTCTCCTGGCTGTCCTGTTATTCCTGGAGGTCCTGGTGGTCCATCGAGCCCTGGAGGTCCAGGCGGCCCTCTCAAAGACTCCAATTTGAGAAAGTCTGCTGTCAAGATTGGGTGTTCAGCGAGATCGCCCTTTTCTCCTGTGAATAGCGCACACGAAAGTGAACTTCGTTTTATTTAATGTCTGTGTTTGGCCAGCGACTAATAACTAGGGACTTACAAAATGTCAAATACAACCTAAAAATGAAAATAGGCAGAAGTATAACATAATTAATTACTCATCTGCTATTAGAAATGACGTTAAATTACAAGCTAAAACGTCTACATCCTTTGCGTCGGGCTATGCCTTTATGTGTTTCTCTTTATTTGTAGTTAGTTTCTAAGGCGGCGCATTTCTCTGACTTTTCTTTCAATGTTTGGACACATGTATTCTCCCTCAGTGTCTGCAATTACTTTCATACCAAGGGAGTGTCTGCATCTCTCCACTTTAAACAGTGCAGCCATTTGCGATACTATTCCTGTTAGAATTCTCACTTCAGAACAAACTTTCTCGATAGTCCTGTAACTCCTGTTCGCTGCTGCTAGGTTCGGTGTTTTGGCCGAATGTCTCTTTATATTTAAACTTCAACCGTTTATCCTGACAATCAACTGGTCCTTAATTGTCTTTCTAAATATTTATTTTGTATTACTTTGCCTGTAGACATCTTGTATTTATCCTGGCGATTTTGCGCGTTTCTTAGCAATTCAATGACAAAGTCAAATTGTTTCTGCTTAATAAATGGTCATCTAAAAGAAACGCTATTGTGCCTAAAGTGATGAGAAATATGACCAAACATAATCAAAAACATGCATCTATGATTCTATGTCCCCAATGTGGTCAATATATGACCTGAACTTAAATTATTGTCAAAATATGTCTTCATAAGATCGTGAGAAATGAATGAAAACATGTTGAAATTAACTTGGAGTAAAAAAAAAAATACATGTCGAGAAAAAATATAATATGTTATATTAAAAATTAACTTGAAATTTTGAAATAAAGCTTCACAGCCATGAGCATATTATTTGTTTTGATGTCCCGTTGGTACTGTATAGATTTTATTGCGCTTCCCCGTGTTTCTTCCTCACTTCCATCCTCCCTTCCTTCTTTCCATTCTTTTTCCCTTCTCTTTCTTTCTTTCTTCCTTTTAAATCCCTACTTTCTGTCCCATTTTCCATTCTCCTCCTCAATCTCATTTTTTTCATTTTCTCCAACCATACTTTCTTCGTTCACTATCTCTATCTCATTGCACTGCTTCCTTTCCTCTTCCATTACTTCTTCCCTCCTACCATCATTACCATCTGCCAATCTTCCATACTTTCTTCCATCTTCCCGTAATTCTTCCCACGCCATCATGGTTCCCTTCTTCACTAACAAGAACTTATTTATGTCTTAATCACTATTTCCGGCTAGTTGGTAACTAACTATTTGTACTATCCGTATTATCCTGTATTATCCTGTAACTATCTAACTATCACATAATTTTTTTCCGATGTTCCATTAAAGGGAAGACTTAAAAAAGGTATTGCCAGTTATATAGTGCTATTGTTATTATACGGGGTGTCTCACTCGATACCAACCTCAGCATTTCTCCAATAATTCTAACAACAATGAGGATATCGCAACGAAATTTGAACAGGAGGGCGACCATTGTGCAAGAAATTTAAAACATAAATTGTCTGCAGAGTTTGTGTACGTGTGTGTTTGTAGCGCTTAATTTTTGCAACACTGAGAAGCACAACCTGCCTGACGGACCTCTCTGCTGATTCTATTATTTGGATGAGGATGTCTACACAATACTTTTGTTGTTTGTGAGTGTTGGTGTACATTACGTGTGAGTTCACACAGAATAGCTGGCAAATGTGTTACTAAACTGTGGAGGAGCAACTGTTTAATGGTTAAATGCTGGAGTTGGTAGCGAGTGAGATACACTGTATTTTTTCAGTTACATCTTTTTGAAATTCATTGATTCATTCATTGATTTACTCATTGATTTACTCATTGATTCATTCATTTTTCTCTCGAGCCGAAGACGGCACATAGGGCGAAAATCATAGTTCTCTATTGCTGACTATTGGTTGATAGTTCTTGGAGTCCTTGTTTGTTTTTTAGTGCCATGGTTGTGCCTACCCTAGTAATTGTTCTGCCTAGCGATTACCTCGGTCTGACTTGTTTTGTTT
This sequence comes from Megaustenia siamemsis, assembly GCA_032433765.1. Taxonomy (NCBI): domain Eukaryota; kingdom Metazoa; phylum Mollusca; class Gastropoda; order Stylommatophora; family Ariophantidae; genus Megaustenia; species Megaustenia siamemsis. The sequence continues at coordinate 28,089,574 of JAVIAB010000051.1, forward strand.
TACCACCTGGTTTCCACATGACTAATATCTGGTGGGAAATTCTTTCTTTACTCACTCGCAGCTCATGACCCATGTATTCTTGAAATATAAGACAAAATATAACTACGCAAATTTTAGAAACACTAACAATGTATTTTGTAACTTGTATGAATGAATTTAATTTTGTCTCGCTAGAAATAATAATTTGAGATGCAATTTGTTGCATGCCTTAAGCCCTATAACATTATAGTTTTGCAAGTGGTGGCACGAAGATTGTACAAAATGTTATATCTTCCTATTGTTTTTGTTAAATATAAGAGAAAGTTACTGACTGTCGAAGGCAACATTAACATCAGTTAGCCAGGATATAATGAGGAAAACATGCACAGCTGCTTGTTAACATACTCTAGCGGTCGTAATAATTTGCTCTCCTTAGCCAAAATCATCTATATATGATTCTTCCATATTACATTCGAGAGGAAGTTACAGCTCCAAATGTGTTAACATTTGAGGTTATGGTAGAGTGAGCATTTCACACATGAAAGTATCAGATTATTCAGTCCCTGAAGTGTTCCTTCTCATGTAATTTAATCGACTAAAATATCAAGAACAAAATAAAATGTTAAATTAGCAAGTTCTTACGTTTGTTGCGCGATGTTAGTAATTAGAACCACTCCTGTGAAATATTAGTTTTAAAGATAAGCGGAATGTAGTCTAGCCAGGTCATATTCACCCTTAAGTTTTACAAAACCTCCAGGATTAGAACTAAGTTGTTGCTAGGAGACGAAAATGCTGTTGCTAGGAGACAACAACAAACAGCCGTGCATGAAATTTACGGGGAGATAAATAGTCGTTTAAATTTGTCTACCTTTGGTGCCAGTTTCTCCTTTTGGACCAACTGGACCAGGCGCACCTGTAAAAGAAGTAAAGAAATAATTAAATCATCAAATGAACACGCCTCAGCAAACAGTTACCCGCTTCCGCCACTCAGACCTCGTTGCTAGATTATAATTGTACGGTCCATTTCCGGGCTGATTATTATAAAGGAGTATATTGAAATGGGAAGGTCCATTTGTTGTGTTCAATCTGAGAGTTACTTGAAAATGAGACTGGTTGATGTACAGCGATAAAGGCACTGCAACTCTAATGTGTATACCAACATTGTGAGCATGGAAACTCATACGCGCTCATTAATAATACAAAGTAAGTAGTTCTGATACAGAATGTTAAATAGAGAGTTCATAGTATGACGTGATATAAGATGTTTAGAAAGATTTTTGTGAGTAGCCATGATACAAGATGTTATATTAAGAACATTGCAGGTAGACGTGATACACGATGTTTAGACTGATCATTGCGTGTAGCAATGATACAAGAAAATATATAACGATCATTGCAGATAGACGTGAAACAAGATAATATATAGATGGCATTTCAGATAGACGTGATACAAGATAATATATAGATTATTGCAGGTAGCTCTGATATAGAATCACCCATTGAACTGAGATATAATTGCAAGTACAAGGAACGTTAAAATTTGACCGAGGCACACACAAAAAAAATAGATGATATGATGTAATACTGTCCAGATTAACCAAGACTGGATGTACAAAGGATAGGAAATAACTGGCGAAGCTGGAGTGGCCTCGGTTAATGTCGACAAAGTAAACAGACTGTACAAGAAGCACTAAGCTGTGCCAGCTTTATTTAAAAAAAAATTAATTTAATAAAAATACATTCTGCACACGCTAAAGAACACTTAATATTTTGAATAGGCCGGAAAATGGCCGCTGCTAAGACAAAACTGATAGAAAAAAAATCTACATAAGAACGTCTAAAATCTTGACAATAAAAAAAGGAGTACATCTGAAATAGGAGATTAAAGTAAAGGTAAAGGTAAAGTACGTGACTTGAACCGGCGTCTTAGCACACGAGTTTACACCCATATGTGCTCGGCCGCCTATCCAGAAATGTTCGGATGTTTCTGTATAGTGTCGTCTCAAGCATCGAAACTCAGATGCGAAGCGACATTCCTCACCTTCCCAGGGTAATACCCTGGTACCCATTTCTGCCAACGGCTGGGTCGACAGTGGGGGTATTTTTTTTTTCCAACCTCGAGTACAATTCACACTGCTCCCAGTGGAATCGAACACGGGTTGTCCGAACGTCGGTAGTCCAGTCGGGTGGTTTTCCCAACTAGGCTACCGAGGCCCCCCAATAATGGGAGATTACCTGCCTGTATGGCGAGGGACACCAGAGCACGCTGTTGCCGGTGTGAAAAATGGGGAAGAAAGTGATATTCACTCCAAATTCAGTGCCTCGAGTTTCCTCTAGAGATATAAAGCTGGCTCGCGGAAACAAACATCAATATAGCAATTGTCGTGTGCGTCAACACCTTTATGGAACCTCCCATATTCCTTAGGACTAGAAAAGTTGTGCCGTTGTAGACATTCGTTTACATCATCGCTGTCCTTTACAGATTGTTGCACTCGTCACAGCCCGTCGAAAAGAATCTCCGACCTTAGCCAGAGCTCCTACTTCTTCATCACTGGAGGACATAGTTCTGCATAGCTCCATCTGTCTGGACTCTCTTCCCTATGGTATGCTCTTTAACGAGTCCATGAATATTATATTTACTGGAGGCCAAATCAGGACCGTTAAGGGGAGTGAGACACAACTTCCCAGCGCATTTCAGCCAGATCTTTTCAGTTGTACTATCTGATAGATTAACAAACCAACCAACCGACCAACCAACCAACTAACCAACCAACATATAAACCAACCAACCACCTAACCAACCAAAAAATTAATCAATCAATGAATTAATCAACAATTTAATCATAAGACAGTGAATACGCGCACCAACAAATATTCTATTTAAATAAATGACGTCCTAGCTAGATAGTTAATCTAATCTAACTTCAGCAAATTAAATTACTGTCTTAATAACAGACAGATAGACTACTTAACTAACATTTATACTGCTTGCAAATATGGTTTTACAATAATAATGGGTAGTGGTCACAATGCTTTTTCAAGGATTACAAATTCGGTTTGTTAAGATAATGCATTCCAAATGCTTGCTTGCGTTCGCCCAATTACTTAAGGAGTGTACCTCGTCATCATCCGCCCTTAAAAGGACGATAAGTAGGCGTGTCTGCGTTGTGTTGTAGTTTACAGTATAACTGTGATATTTGCGCCTTTCGGCCCAACACATCCGACTTTAGCATGACATTTTTGAGTACCGGGTTGTCTTTCCTCTTCGATCCCTACTCGCTTGGCCAGACTAGACAGTTAGTCTGTTACTAGAGGCACCACGGAGAGGTGGAGCAATGGTCTGGATAGTTCTGGTTCACCGATCCTGGCGCAAGCCATCAGTTGCGGCTCGCTGACAACTTCTAGCTCTGGTGCTGGGAGGCGCACCTTCGTCTCCTTCCAAATGAGTTTGAGAAAAAGATGAAACATTGAGGCACTTCAGTTCCCTAAATTTACATATCTCACCCGATGTACTGTATACACAAGGCAACTCTACAAGCTTCTATACTAGTAAGTATACTGCACATGCTAAAGAACACTTGATATTTGAGTAGGCCTAAAAATGGCCACTGCTCAGACAAAACTAATGGAAAAAAATCTACCCAAGAACGTTTAAAATCTCGACAATAAAAAAGAGTGCCTCTGAAATGGGAGATTATCTGCCTATATGGCTAGGGACATCAAACGACGCTGTTGCCGGTGTGAAAAATGGGTATGAAAGTGGTATTCACTCCAAATTCAGTGCCTCGAGTTTCCTCTAGAGATATAAAGCTGGCTCGCGCAAACAAACAACAATATAGCAATTATCGTGTACGTGAACACCTTTATGGAACCTCCATATTCCTTAGGACTAGAAAAGTTGTGCTGTTGTAGACATTGGCTTACATCATCGCTGTCCTTTACAGATTGTTGCACTCGTCACAGCTCGTCGAAAAGAATCTCGAACCTTAGATAGAGCTCCTACTTCTTCATCACTGGAGGACATAGTTCTGCATAGCTCCATCTGTCGGAACTCTCTTCCCTATGATATACTCTTTAAGGAGTCTAAGAATATTATATTTACTAGGAGGACAAATCTGGACCTTTAAGGGGAATAAGACACAACTTCCCAGCTCATTTCAGCCAGATCTTTTCAGTTGTACTATCTGATAGATTAACCAACAAACCAACAATCTAACAAATTAACAAATTAATAAATGATCAAATTAACAAATTAACACATTAATCAATTAATCAACAATTTAATCATAAGACAGTGAATACACTCACCAACAAATATTCTATCTAATTAACTAATTGGCTAGCTAGATAGTTAATCTAATCTAACTTAAGTAAATGAAATAATTGTCTTAATAACAGACAGATAGACTACTTAACTAACATTTCCTTACAAATATGGTTTTCAAATAATAATGGGTAGTGATCACAATGCTTTTTCAAGGTTTAAAAATGTGGTTTGTCAAGGTAATGACATTCCAAATGAGTTTGAACAAAAAGATGAAATATTGAGGCACTTCAGTTCCCTGAATTTACGTATCTCACCCCATGTACTGTATACACAACTAAAATCTACAACCTTCTATACTAGTAAGGTTAACGGGCAGAGGGAAATCCCTGAAGATCTCTACATTTGTGACATCTTCAATAATACGAGTGTAAGACAGGTGGCGTCTTTCTATCCACAAATCAACATGCGGAAAAAGTGACAAAACGTCACAATATCGGGGCAGTTCCTTCCTGATCGCTGTTCTTACTACTATAGATGGCTGTGTGAAACTCACATATACTGTTATAAATATACACAGGCACACGCAACGTAAGTAAATTTAATTAAAACACCAGCATGCACAGACATATATGACCCTTTTCGTCTTGTCAGACGATCTATTGTATAGTGGCTATTGTGCATTTTTTTGAGGTTTTGCTTTTGTCGAACAGTTTCTCTCGTGGCTAATTCTACCAATGTTTGACAAACACACGCAGTCACAGAATGAACAAGTCAGGCCCACTGGTCCACAGGGTTTTCCATCCTTTTTCATGAGTTTTTTCTCTTCCAAGTTTTGCCTTAGCAGTTTCAAATGAAATATCGTTCCTTATACATGCTCTCCATGATGTGCGATCACTTGCCAGATGTTCCCAGTCATATTCACATATGGAGAAGTCATTCAGAGATGATTTACATATATCTCTATATCGTAGCTAAGGTCTGCCGATTTGTCTTTTTCCGTGTGTTAGTTCACCATATAGTATTTTCCTGGGAATGCGCTTTTCTTCCATTCTCTGGATATTCTCCAGCCATCTTAGTCTTTGACATCTGAGCATCGCCATGCTTTTTGGGGTCTTAGCATGTTGCAGGACAGTTAAGTTGGCTATTTTATCCTTCCATTTGATATGCATTATTCTGCCTAGACATCGCATGTGGAAGACATTTAGTTTTTTTCCTGGTTTGAGTATGTTGTGCAGGTTTCAGATCCATATAATATTGTGCTAAACACACACGTTTGATGTATTAATACTTTGGTCTTCAGTGTTATCTTCGTGTTGTTCAAGACCTTTTCTGTGAGTTTGTCGAAAGTCGTAGCTGCCTTACCAATTCGGCTGTTTATTTTATCATCAAGAGAAATGGTTTGCGTAATTGTGGATCGTCTTGACTTAGTATTACTGTTTTCTGAACATTAATTAACAGTGAAAAAAGGTCGCATGCTTTGTCCAGGTTGTTGATCAGCGATTGTAGGGTGGCTTCACTATAGCGACTAGGGCTGGATTGTCAGCAAATAAAAGTTCTTGCAGTAGGGCAACATTTGTTTCTGTTTTTGCCCTTAGTCGTGCTAAGTTGAACAGTGAGCCATCTGATTGTGTGCGAATGTGAATATCTCCTGAGATTTTCGAAGGCGTAATTTAGGAGGGCAGCAAAAAATGGTGGGGGGAGGACACATCCCTGTTTCACTCCGTTGGTGGCTTTGAAACTCTCTGATGAACTCCCATCAAAGTAGATTATAGCATTCATGTCTTCATGAAAGGACATAATCAGCTTAAGTAATGTAGGTGGGCAGCCTATGCTTTCTAACACCCTGCAGAGCCCATCCCTGTTTACTGAGTCGAAGGCCTTTATGAGATCCACAAAGACAATATCGAGCGGCATATTTTGTTTCCGACATTTTTCTTGCAATTGTCTAAGTGTGAAAAATCATGTCTATAGTTGATCTCCCAGCTCTGAAGCCGCATTGAGACTCGGGAAGAACACGTTCTGTAAGTTTTGCAGGCGTTTTAGTATTACTCTCGTAAAAGCCTTGCCGTCTGTGCTAAGGAGAGAGATGTCTGTGTAATTATTACAGTCGTAGAAGTATGCACAGACATAACTACACATAAACGACGACATACATACCGGGTTTTCCTGTTGCTGCACAGTAAAGCTGAGATTCCTTGCAATAGCTCTGCAAAGCCCCGACCTTTGGAAATAGAGGGCGGAAATATCATGATAATAATTAAATGAAACTCCCTATCAAATGAGGTAACGAGCTGATATTTATGCTGATTTCCAATCGTAATGAAAAATGATTTAACGTTGATTTTTGTTTCATGAAACTCATGACCATGCAAAAAAAAAAAAAATCTATAATGAAAAACACGGAGTTAATCAATTGAATGGCAGGATAAATGGATACCCGTCGAATTTTATTTTTTTTGTTCCTTATCAGATTTTATTTCTCATTTCAGATAAGAATTGCGTTGTTGTTTTGAGTATTGTCACGGACACAGTCGAGGATCATAGCCTAGGTCATACAGCATAAACAGCTTTACATCCCCTGTTGAATGAGCACTTCTTTGAACAGGCTAATCTAATAAGATTGATCAGAAGAAGATGAAATCGCTTGGGAATGGCGGAGTTGAAGCAGATTTTTTTTTAAAACAACATTTTATTTTTATATCATTTTTTTTTGAAGGTAATATATTCAGATTTATAAGCGAACTTCTATACACTGAATTCGCTGTCTGTGTGGAATTTCGCAACAGGAAAAGGGAATATTTACCCGGTGAAATTAACAATGTAAATCGTTGAATAATTTAAACATATTTTCTGTATGCTGTTCTCATACCGTCTGTTTATATGATCGATGCTTCTTTATAAAAAAATACAATAAGAATTATTTAAAAATATACCACTGCTTTATTGTACATGAGCCGCGATAGCTCAGTGGTTAGTGAACTGGACTACAACGGACAAGAGGTTGGGTTCGATCCCAACGGACGGCTTCCAGGTTCACCCAGCCTTTAATGGATACCGGATTTTTTCTGGGTAAATAAAGCGGCACGGGCGTAATACCGATCACATTACCCCAAAAAATCATGTGCCGAAGGTATGTAAAATGTATGGTCACTAACACCATATTCCCGATACGCCACTTGGCGTGACGGGGGCACTTTACTTGACTTATAGTACATGAAGTGAGCAAAAACACAGTAGACTTATTTTAACTAAAAACGGCTTCCTACGGAATACCGAGATACAAAGCTTAAGGCAAATAAAATAATACAACAAACAAATCAACAAATCAAAGATGTACTAATCATATTATTTTTATTATTATTGTTATTATTATTATTATTATTGTTATTATTATTTACATATATTCTTATTCCCACCGCATTTTGATATCTATCACTGAAACTGAAATTGTTGTAGAATCATACTACTAACCATAAAGGAAAAAAATATTTTTAAAATGAAGACTATATTAATCGAGTATCAAGTCATAAAAAAATATAAAGAGGCGGACCAAAAGAGATTGTTTGCAGGAACATCACCTAATGGAGGGTGACACAAAACACATCAGAACAAATAAATCATGTACCAGATGGTCAATATTAGATGGCCCGTAATGATTCACGATTATATATTTCTTCATCATCTTCTTTCTTCTTCATAATCATATTCATTCTCCAGTTTTCAATATCATCTTCTGTTGCGCGAAGGTGAAATTGTAATTAAACCTGCAAGCCTATAACATCTAGATAAGGTCCACACATTGTATGTTCCTGATCAACGACACGATCCATGTATTGATGAGATTGGTTGGGCTATAGTCGTCTTACTTCCTTCATTCAATTTTATTCTTACTGTATCCGAGATATATATGATATCTATCTCATATGTAAATATGACAAGGTATGGACATGAGGTGATATAGACAAATTCTCTTACATCTTCTGCTTGCAATATGTTAACAGTGACTAGTCTCAAACACCTACAAGACATCATAAAGATGTGTAGCCATCTGCAGACCACCAAGAAAAAACACAATTATATCCATATATTTGCACAACATGTTTGGTAAAGCCCTTCTTGTAAGAAACAGTGGATGAACGACGAAAGCGTTGAAAACAGAAGGAAGGATTAAAAAGCAGCATGAAAGAATGAAACAATGACGTCCTTGACATTTGTTTTTGACAACGGGCAGCCACAGACGAAGTGGAGCGAATACAGGAAGGCGTTCCAACCATCAAAGTTGGTACATAAGTTCAGGGAATTACAGGAAAGGAAGGAAGGACGGAAGGAAGGACGGAAGGAAGGAATGAAGGAGGGAAGGAATAAAGGAAGGAAGGAAGGACGGATGGAAGGAATGAATGAATGAAGGAAGGAAGAAAGGAAGGAAGGACGGAAGGAAGGAAGGAATGAATGAATAAAGGAAGGAAGGTAAGAATGAATGAATGAATGAAGGTAGGAGGGAAGGAATGAATGAAGGAAGGACGGAACGATGGAATGAATGAATGAATGAAGGAAGGAAGGAAGGAAGGATGGAAGGAAGGAAGTGAGGAAGGAAGGAAGGAAGGAAGGAAGGAAGGAAGGAAGTTGCACGTGTGACTAGCGTCTTGATTAAAACAAACCAAGCATTCTGCTGCTTTTGCATTCAAATAAGGATATTGCAAACAACTCGGCCAGAAATGGGCGTCCCGCTTTATTTTTTTTTTCAAGTAATCTACATCGCCGCATGAGTTAGGAAGAACGTGCTCTGCTGTCACTGCCTTTATATAAAAGAGGTGATCATCAAAGCAGGCATACTGAAATAAAAATTCGTTAGATTTAATTGAAACTGGTAAGAAATGACAGGTTTATGTACAGTCGGTATCTTGAGAGCTTGAAAACCATTCAAACGCTCGATTTGTCTTTATCTGATGAAAACAAGTAATTGGAGAGATGAGAGGAAAAAGCATTATTTTATATTTAAATAACAATGACACGAGAAAATAGATTCAATTAAACTTTATTGACCGAGAACGGTTAGCGGGGTAGAGTTCTGCCCTACCAAAGGAGGAGTAAGACGTCTCCTTTCCTCGGCTACTTTTCGGGACACCCTTGGGCAAGGTGGAGCTCCCGTTTAGCCCCACTATACCGGTTACGTGAAGCCATTGGAGCAGGTGGTGGATGGTGTTGTGGGAGCAGCCGACAAGTAGTGCCGGTTATGGTCCCCACTCCGTGATGGCAGGCAGAGGATCTCATGTATTGAGACAATGGCTGCGATCTCCGACTAGAACAGTCACTGCCAAGAAGGAAAGGAATGGCAAACTACCTTCTTATATTGCCTAGAATAATAATGACAAAACACAACTTAATATCTACAATTCCAGTATATAAAATAAGAAGTCAGACAAGACTGTGTTCTGTCGCCGGATTTATTTTCACTTTACAGCGAACATTTTATGAGATCAATAGTAGACAAAAAAAAGAATTGAAGTCAACGGTCACAACATCAATAATTTGCGATATGTGGATGACACAGTCTTAATAACAGAGACTGAGAATGAACTACAAGAAATGATACACATAACAGTAAAATATAGCAAAAAAAAACAGGTCTCAGTCTGAATAGTAAGAAAACAAAAGTAATGGTCACATCAAAGAAACAATCATCACATTCATGCAGCATAAAAATATCCAGGACAAATCTGAAACAAGTGCAACGCGTCAAATACTTGGGCACAATAATAACATCAGGTGGAAGATGCACCACAGAATTAAAAATCAGAATAGCTCAGGCCAAAATAGCATTTCAGGAAATGAAAAATATATTAGCAACAAATCTATGTCAATAGAAGTGAGAAAGTGAGTTCATCGGTGTTATTTAGAACTAAATATGACATATGGAAGCTAATCATAGACAGTAGACAAACAAATGAAAAGACGATTAGAGGCCACAGAGATGGGATTTCTCAGAAATATGTTGAAAGTTCTCTGGACAGCTAAAAAGACGAATGAGGAAATTCTATAAGAGCCCAACACAAAAAGGGAACTCCTAAAAAACACCAGAAAGAAAAAAATCAACATTTTTCGGGCACATCATGAGAAGAGGAAAGTTGGAATACTTGGTTCTATCTATTGCCCTTTCGAGCCGAAGACGGCACATAAAGCAGAACCAAAATCTCAAAAACAGAAACCTTGCGTGCCAAAATAGCACATATTGCAGAGATCACTGCTTCTAAAATCTATGGCTGTTTCCATAACAATACTTTTTACAATGACAGCTTGTCAAGCCATCGATCCATCTCCTTAGTCGCATCTTACGATATACCTGGAAGGTCACAGTATCACTATTCTTTACTTTCCTCATAATGAGGCCCCGGTAACGCACAGGAGAATACTTGGTTACAACTGGCAAAATAAAAAGAAAGAGAGATCGCGGACGACAAAGAGAGAAAATACTAGATAGCTTGATGTCATCGCATGAAAAGCAGCCAACAACAGAACTGAAACGATGCACTGTAGATAGAAAATTGTGGAAGGACATGATCGCCTACGTACATGATGATGATGACAGAGATATTTCGATGGAATAAAGTTTATCATTTTAAGAATCATCTCAGCTTTCAAATTCTGACACTTCTGGAAATACGAGCAATTCTGAGACGGTGTTCTCCTCCAATGTTGTTCGTGCTGACCTTTAAACATGATATTTAACAATTTTACATTTTCTGTTGCGGTTAGTATTCGAATCTAACCGTGTAGATAAACGGAAACAAAACACGGTTATGATTTAGCTATACAGACAATTTAACGTGGAGACATTATCGATATCATCGATATTGAAACAACTTGAGAATAATGTAATGCATTCAATCTAAATGTAAAATGAAGGTCTCATTTCTAACATCCTCAATTTGATAGTAATGAAAGTGGTATGTAAATGTTAAGTTTCACATTATCTACGGACACTGTTGTAATGTTAAATTGCGCAATACATTTGTTTCTTAGTATAATTGTCTGGAACCTCGGGGCTGAGTGCTGAGTGGTTAGTGTGCTCACCTCGGTGACTGAGTGGTTAGTGTGCTCACCTCGGTGACTGAGTGGTTAGTGTGCTCACCTCGGTGGCTGAGTGGTTAGTGTGCTCACCTCGGAGGCTGAGTGGTTAGTGTGCTCACCTCGGTAGCTGAGTGGTTAGTGTGCTCACCTCAGGGGCTGAGTGGTTAGTGTGCTCACCTCGGGGGCTGAGTGGTTAGTGTGCTCACCTCGGTACCTGAGTGGTTAGTGTGCTCACCTTGGTGGCTGAGTGGTTAGTGTGCTCACCTTGGTGGCTGAGTGGTTAGTGTGCTCACCTCGGAGGCTGAGTGGTTAGTGTGCTCACCTCGGAGGCTGAGTGGTAAGTGTGCTCACCTCGGGGGCTGAGTGGTTAGTGTGCTCACCTCGGGGGCTGAGTGGTTAGTGTGCTCACCTCGGGGGCTGAGTGGTTAGTGTGCTCAGCTCGGTGGCTGAGTGGTTAGTGTGCTCACCTCGGGGGCTAAGTGGTTAGTGTGCCCACCTCGGGGGCTGAGTGGTTAGTGTACTCACCTCGGTGGCTGAGTGGAGTGTGTGCTCACCTCGGTGCCTCAGTGGTTAGTGTGCTCACCTCGGTGGCTGAGTGGTTAGTGTGCTCACATCGGTGGTTGAGTGGTTAGTGTGCTCACCTCGGTGGCTGAGTGGTTAGTGTGCTCACCTCGGTGGCTGAGTGGTTAGTGTGCTCACCTCAGGGGCTGAGTGGTTAGTGTGCTCACCTCGGGGGCTGAGTGGTTAGTGTGCTCACCTCGGTGGCTGAGTGGTTAGTGTGCTCACCTCGGTACCTGAGTGGTTAGTGTGCTCACCTTGGTGGCTGAGTGGTTAGTGTGCTCACCTTGGTGGCTGAGTGGTTAGTGTGCTCACCTCGGAGGCTGAGTGGTTAGTGTGCTCACCTCGGAGGCTGAGTGGTAAGTGTGCTCACCTCGGGGGCTGAGTGGTTAGTGTGCTCACCTCGGGGGCTGAGTGGTTAGTGTGCTCACCTCGGGGGCTGAGTGGTTAGTGTGCTCAGCTCGGTGGCTGAGTGGTTAGTGTGCTCACCTCGGGGGCTAAGTGGTTAGTGTGCTCACCTCGGGGGCTGAGTGGTTAGTGTACTCACCTCGGTGGCTGAGTGGAGAGTGTGCTCACCTCGGTGCCTCAGTGGTTAGTGTGCTCACCTCGGTGGCTGAGTGGTTAGTGTGCTCACATCGGTGGTTGAGTGGTTAGTGTGCTCACCTCGGTGGCTGAGTGGTTATTGCGCTCACTTTGGAGGCTGAGTGGTTAGTGTGCTCACCTCGGAGGCTGAGTGGTTAGTGTGCTCACCTCGGTGGCTGAGTGGTTAGTGTGCTCGCTTCCTGACCATAAGGATCCGGGTTCGATCCCAGCAGTGGCGGATATAGTGGCTCACTCAGCCTCTAAAAGTGGTACCAGAGATTTTTCTGGGAAGTAAAGACATCCTGGCTTGATACCGACCACATCACCCAAAAATATGCCGTGGTTATAGAAAAATTTGGTCACTAACACCATATTCCCCATACGTTTATTAAGGCGTGAAGGGAACCTTTACTTTATAATTGTCTGTCCCATCTTTCTACTTACTGTGTTTGCCGCAATAGCGTTTGTACAAAAAATAGGGGATGTGATGGAAGGAAGTATTAATTCTAAAGGAGAAATGAAAAAAAAATATTTAAAAAATCTTTACGTAATTAATGGACGACACAACAGAACGACGTTTCAGGAACAAACAACACACGCACAGATGTGCAAATAAATAAAATTAGCCCTACATAGTTAACTAATAATATAGTTTCTAAAATAAAATAATTTCTAATTAGAATGAGAAATAACAAAAATAATAATAAAAATGTCTTCCCTGCGTATAGCACTGTTGCCATATCTCTCTCTCTCTCTCTCTCTCTCTCTCTCTCTCTCTCTCTCTGTGTGTGCTTTTTGATCCTGCTGAAGGCCTATTGAGCCGAAACGTCGTATAGTTGTGACATCCATTAATTACGTAAAACTTTAACCATACCATTTTTTCCTATTATTTTGAAATTTCTCCTTTACAATCAACTTTACTGCAGCTTCACATTTTATGCATTTCTTTGCCTCGACCCTTGATAATTCTTACACTATCGAGCTTATACCAAAGATAATGCCAGTCCAACGGATCTTCACTTTAGAAGGACGGCTGATTTACCATGTTTTCTGTGGTAGGCGTTCTTCTACCCAAAAGGTCATGAATTCGCATCGAATGAAACTGATATGGGAAAGACATCGTCAATCACACAACATCATATTGTTCATGGGGTAAAACAGATAAATATGTCAGTCGGGGTAAAATAAGTGGCTGTAAAGGTATCCAGGTTATGGATTGATGGTTAGACCGTCTACAGTTGATGACAACTTTCATCTCATAGGTAGGAATGGACGTCAGAAATTGTGCTTCTGCTAGAGCCAAGGCGGTGTGGACAAAGATGGACTAATTCTTGTCTAGAGTCTTGATAAACAACTTAAACGGCTGGACTTGGAGCAACAGCCTGGTCTGAGAATGTGGAAACGTTCTTGTCTAGTCTTGATTAACAGCTTAAACGGCTGGACTTGGAACAACAGCCTGGTCTGGGAGAATGTGGAAACGTTCTTGTCTAGTCTTGATTAACAGCTTAAACGGCTGGACTTGGAACAACAGCCTGGTCTGGGAGAATGTGGAAACGTTCTTGTCTAGTCTTGATAAACAGCTTAAACGGCTGGACTTGGAGCAACAGCCTGGTCTCGGAGAATGTTGAAACGTTCTTGTCTAGTCTTGATAAACAGCTTAAACGGCTGGATTTGGAGCAACAGCTGGGTCTAGGAGAATGTGGAAACGTTCTTGTCTAGAGTCTACATAACGAACTTAAACGGCTAAACTTGGAGCAACAGCTGGGTCTAGGAGAATGTGGAAACGTTCTTGTCTAGAGTCTACATAACGAACTTAAACGGCTAAACTTGGAGCAACAGCTGGGTCTAGGAGAATGTGGAAACGTTCTTGTCTAGAGTCTACATAACGAACTTAAACGGCTAAACTTGGAGCAACAGCTGGGTCTAGGAGAATGTGGAAACGTTCTTGTCTAGAGTCTACATAACGAACTTAAACGGCTAAACTTGGAGCAACAGCTGGGTCTAGGAGAATGTGGAAACGTTCTTGTCTAGAGTCTACATAACGAACTTAAAAGACTAAACTTGGAGCAACAGCTGGTTTCAGACTCATCGGTTTAAATAAAAAAAAAACATCGTTCACTTTAATCATACCGTTAGTTTCGCTGTCTTTCATTTTATAATTTTTTAATAAGACTATTAGTACACGCTGTCATCATTTTATTCTGCCGTTTAAGTTAAGTCTTATTCAGTACATTGATTCGTCCGTTAGTATATGTATTCTTATATTATGGGTTTTAGAACTGAAATTCAATTCTTTAGAAAACACATGAAACAGGAGAAACAGGAATGCAATGGCTGCACAGAATGTTTAATGCAGCATGGCACCAACAACAAGCCCCAGAAGACTGGCAACAGGCAATCATCATACCAATATGGAAAAAGAAATGTAGCCAAAGAGACTGCAATCAATATAGAGGTATATCTCTTCTCAGCCATGTGGAAAGCTATACGCCAAAATCTTGGGAAAAAAAGGCTGAGACCAATAATAGAACTACAGTTAAGTGATTCACAAATGGGGTTCCGAAAAAAAACAGAGGATGTACTGACGCACTATTCACACTAAAACAGCTTGCAGAAAAAACGACAGAACACAATCAAAACTTATACATAGCCTTCATTGACCAGGAAAAAGCATTCGACAGAGTAAATAGAGAACAACTGTGGAAGATACTAACAACATACGGAGTAAGCCAACATCTAACCAACATTATTAAAAGCCTCTACGTCAACAACAGCTGCAGGGTCAGAACAGCAGCAGGCTACACAGACCACTTCGAAGTTAGATCAGGCTAAGACAGGGGTGCGTACTATCCCCCCTACTGTTTATTACATACATGGACCATATATGCAAGCTAGCCAACCCATCAGAGACAGAGGAGATCAACGAACTTCTATTTGCAGACAATCAGGCACTAATACATGAAACAATAGAAGACCTACACGAACACTTAAACAAACTCAACATCTCAGACACAAAATACAACATGAAAATCAACATCAACAAAGCAGAAGTCATGAATGTTGCAAAAAATAAAACAGAACATCAACTTAACTATAGAAGGCAGACAGCTAAAACAAATAGAGGAATTCAAATACCTAGGAAGTCTAATGACAAACGATAATTCTCAAACAGCAGAGATTGAATCAAGATGCAACAAAGCTTGTCAAATCATCGGACAGTTATCATCACTATTGTCCAACAAGGAAATATCTCTGGAGGCAAAACGAGCACTATACAATACAATCTTCATCCCAACGTTGTGCTACCAATGCCAGACCTGGACCCTAGATGCAAGAACAATAAGAAAAATAACCTCTACTGAGATGAAATATGTTAGACGAATGACAGGAAACAGTCTGAGAGATAAGATCAGAAATGAAGAACTGAGAAAAAAGCTAGGAATAGCCCCCGCCATAGAATATATAAGGAAACAACAGATAAAATGGTTTGGGCACGTGACAAGGCAGAAAGAACAAAACACAACACAACGAGCCTTCAACAAACGTTGTGAGAACACCAGACCCAGGGGTCGACCACGAAAAAGATGGGTCGATGGAATCTTAGAAGCACTTGGAAACATAACAGCAGCAGAGGCGAACAGAAGAGCAAAAGCCCGCAAATGGTATCTCCCCTCGACGCTGAAAGGCAGATGAGGAAGGAAAGAAGAGAAAGCAGAAGAAGAAGAGGAGAAGTAGAAGAAAACACACGTCCCCAAAAAATCTTAAACATCAGCTGGAAGAAAGCACATTTCAAACGAACTGATAAGAGACGAAACTAAAGGAGAATATGTACAGAGCTTTATAAGAAGAAGGCGTTGGAAATACATTGCCCAAGTGCTTAGAATGAATGAAGAAAGGCTTTCCCATCAGGAATGAAACATGAAAAGAACGAAAAGGAAAAGAAATACCAAGCAAAACAATTACTAGGGAAGATCTAACCATGGGACTAACAAACAAGCAAGGCCTAAAAGATGTAGCAACAGATCATTAAATGTGTAGAACTATGACTACCGCCCTCAAAACTTGTCTTCGACCCACGAGGAAAACGATGATATATGATAGGTTGATATAGTTAAACATTTGGCTACATATTACCGTAAATATTTGCAGCCAGCCATTTTATAGGTTTTATGGAAAAAAATTAACTATTTGCAACGTAATCAGTTAGTACATGTATGTATATGTAGTCTTCTATGATATGATTTTTCAATAAAACAACTGACAACATACCATCCTTAGTTTCCGTAGCAGTCTATGCTTAGTTACTTTATTGATACTGTCGGTAACATACCACCATTATTTTCCCTATCGGTCTTCGTTCACTAATAACTTTATTCACACCACCATTATTTTCGCTATTGGTCTACGTTCACTAAAACAACTTCCTTCACCCCACCATGATTTTCGCTATTGGTCTACGTTCACTAAAACCACTTCGTTCTCCCCACCATTATTTTCGCTATCGGTCTACGTTCACTAAAACAACTTCCTTCACCCCACCATTATTTTCGCTATCGGTCTCCGTTCACTAACACAACTTCCTTCACACCACCATTATTTTCGCCTTCGGTCTACTTCACTAAAACAACTTCCTTCACACCACCATTATTTTCGCTATTGGTCTACGTTCAGTAAAACAACTTCCGTCACACCACCATTATTTTCGCTATTGGTCTACGTTCAGTAAAACAAGTTCCGTCACACCACCATTATTTTCGCTATAGGTCTACGTTCAGTAAAACAACTTCCGTCACACCACCATTATTTTCGCTATAGGTCTACGTTCAGTAAAACAACTTCCGTCACACCACCATTATTTTCGCTATTGGTCTACGTTCAGTAAAACAACTTCCGTCACACCACCATTATTTTCGC
This sequence comes from Megaustenia siamemsis, assembly GCA_032433765.1. Taxonomy (NCBI): domain Eukaryota; kingdom Metazoa; phylum Mollusca; class Gastropoda; order Stylommatophora; family Ariophantidae; genus Megaustenia; species Megaustenia siamemsis. Next base: position 28,106,942 of record JAVIAB010000051.1, read on the forward strand.
TATAGGTCTACGTTCAGTAAAACAACTTCCGTCACACCACCATTATTTTCGCTATAGGTCTACGTTCAGTAAAACAACTTCCGTCACACCACCATTATTTTCGCTATAGGTCTACGTTCAGTAAAACAACTTCCGTCACACCACCATTATTTTCGCTATAGGTCTACGTTCAGTAAAACAACTTCCGTCACACCACCATTGTTTTCGCTATAGGTCTACGTTCAGTAAAACAACTTCCGTCACACCACCATTGTTTTCGCTATTGGTCTACGCTCTGTAAAACAACTAAGCTACGCCAACAACATTATTTGATTCCGTGGCCACCAAAATTAGAGCTCTTCAGTAAAACCAAATTTCTGGTGAATATTCTCTTTACCACGAATTGTCTATTATCTATTTTCAGAAGCATTTACAATTTTCCAGCACTATCAATATATTTTGTAAGTTTTTTTTTCCACAACACTCCCTGTTTTTGTATGAGTTGTTCTGTTTTTTTCCCTAGCCTTATTTCATTCGTAATTTCTTCTTCCTCTACTTTCCTTCCTCATTTGCAATTCAACGTCGAGGGGAGATATAATTTGCGGTCTTTTGCTCTTCTGTTCGCCTCTGCTGCTGTTATGTTTCCTAGTGCTTCTAATATGCCATCGACCCATCTTTTTCGTGGTCGACCCTTGGGTCAGGTGTTCTCACATCGTTTGTTGAAAGCTCGTTGTGTTGTATTTTGTTCTTTCTGCCTTGTTACGTGGCCAAACCATTCTATCTGTTGTTTCCTTATATATTCTATGGCGGGGGCTATTCCTAGCTTTTTTCTCAGTTCTTCATTTCTGATCTTATCTCTCAGACTGTTTCCTGTCATTGATCTAACACATTTAATCTCTGTAGAGGTTATTTCTTATTGTTTTTAAATCTAGGGTCCAGGTCTGGCATTTGTAGCACAACGTTGGGATGAAGATTGTATTGTATAGTGCTCGTTTTGCCTCCACAATTATTTCCTTGTTAGACAATAATGGTGATAACTGTCCGATGATTTGACAAGCTTTGTTGCATCTTGATTCTATCTCTGCCTTTTGAGAATTATCGTTTGTCATTAGCCTTCATAGGTATTTGAATTCCTTTACTTGTTTTAGTTGTCTGCCTTCTATAGTTATGTTGATGTTCTGTTTATTTTTGGCGACGTTCATGACTTCTGTTTTTTTTTAATGTTGATTTTCATGTTGTATTTTGTGTCTGAGATGTTGAGTTTGTTTAAGTGTTCTTGTAGATCTTCTATTGTTTTATGTATTAGTGCCTGATTGTCTGCAAATAGAAGTTCGTTGATCTCCTCTGTCTCTGATGGGTTGGCTAGCTTGCATATATGGTCCATGTATGTAATAAACAGTAGGGGGGATATACGCACCCCTGTCTTACGCCTGATCTGACTTCGAAGTGGTCTGTGTAGCCTGCTGCTGTTCTGACCCTGCAGCTGCTGTTGACGTAGAGGCTTTTAATAATGTTGGTTAGATGTTGGCTTACTCCGTATGTTGTTAGTATCTCCCACAGTTGTTCTGTGTTTACTCTGTCGAATGCTTTTTCCTGGTCAATGAAGGCTATGTATAAGTTTGATTGTGTTCTGTCGTTTTTTCTGCAAGCGGTTTTAGTGTGAATAGCGCGTCGGTGCACCCTCTGTTTTTTTCGGAACCCCATTTGAGAATTGCTTAACTGTAGTTCTATTATTGGTCTCAGCCAATTTCAGAGCTGCAAATTGCATCTGATTTTATTAGAGAAGATAAATAATGAAATTGATGGATAATTAACGATAGTGTTCGATCTACTTTGATGTTTCAATTTGCAGAATTGTTTCTTTGTATGAAGTTAAGTGATGTTATCGACTTCATGTTGTAAGCGTTTCTTACATTCTGCAACACTTTCTTTCTGTTCTCTTGATAGTATAAAAGTACACATGAAAAACCTGGTGGGAATTTTGGTTCGTTTCGCTATTTTATTAAAATATATATATATTATGTTACTTTCATTGCTTTCTTCATCTTGTTAGCACATTTCTGATATCTTTTCTATGCAAAGATTGTGCACTATTTTTGTTTTGACTTTTATTCATAAAAATGCCGTTTCATTTTGTGTGCATCTTCACGATATGTTTTTTAATGATTATTTTTATAATATATCAGTGATTTCGTCAGCTTTGTTTTTTTTAAAGATTTGAATTTTGTTTCTTGTGTTGTTGCCTCAAGAAGACAGCTGGATCGAAAAATTGGTTCTTTGTTTTGTCTTGTATTTATTCGTAATGCTGTAACATCTTTAAGTTGTTGTAATCTATTGTATCTTTTGACGCGCGCTATAAGTACTGAAGATCATTATTTGTCAATCTTTTGTAGATCTCTAGTTATCTAACCTCCTTCGCATTAACAAAAATTGTTTTCAGTGTGGTCATCAGAATAGTTTCTCTCCTCTACTTCTCTATTTTAAAACACTTCGCATCTCCCATTACTTCTCTTTCTTATTTATTATGCACTGGTATAATGTTCCATTGTTTACATTAGTTGCTAACTATCGTTCCCCAAATAGTGTGGATGCTTTTTGTTCTCTATATAGGAATGAAAACAAGATTAATTGTGCATCACGTGTTAACTCCAGTTCCCCTACAACTATCTCAACAGACCCTCACCACGTTGACAATCCAGTTCCCCTACAAGTACCTCGGCATACCCCCACCACGTTGACAATCTAGCTCCCTTAAAAGTATCTTGTCCTACCCACAACAAGGTGCGACTTCAGCTCTACTACAAATACTTTGGCAGACCCCCCCCCCCTACCCCTTTTTCCCCCTAATAAGGCGGGACTTCAGCTTTCACACTAATACTTCGGCAGACCCCACTAAAGCGTGATTTCAGCTTACCTACTAATACCACGGCAGAACCCCAACAAAGTCTGACTCCACCTCACTTACACATACCTCGGCAGAACCCCAACTAGGGGCGACTTTACCTCTCCTACAAATAACTTGACAGGCCCCCCCTCCCCTCTAACAAGTCGTGACTTCAGTTCACCTACTAATACTTCGGCAGACCCCAACAAAGCTTGATTTCAGTTCCCCTACTAATACCTCGGCAGACCCCCAACAAATATCTCGGCAGACCCCCAACAAGGTGTGCCTTCAGCTCCCCTACAAGTACCTAGGTAGACCCCCAACAAGATGTGACTTCAGCTCCCCTACAAATACCTCAGCAGACCCCCAACAAGGTGTGACTTCAGCTCTCATACAAATACCTCGGCAGACCCCCAACAAGATGTGACTTCAGCTCTCATACAAATACCTCAGCAGACCCCCAACAAGATGTGACTTCAGCTCCCCTACAAATACCTCTGCAGACCCCCAACAAGGTGTGACTTCAGCTCTCATACAAATACCTCGGCAGACCCCCAACAAGATGTGACTTCAGCTCTCACACAAATACCTCAGCAGACCCACAACAAGATGTGACTACAGCTCCCCTACAAATACCTCAGCAGACCCCCAACAAGGTGTGACTTCAGCTCTCATACAAATACCTCCGCAGACCCCCAACAAGGTGTGACTTCAGCTCTCATACAAATACCTCGGCAGACCCCAAACAAGGTGTGACTTCAGCTCCCCAACAAATACCTCGGTAGACCCCAAACAAGGTGTGACTTTAGCTCCCTTACAAATATTTCAACAGACTCCCAACAAGATGTGACTTCAGCTCCCCTACAAATACCTTAGCAAACACCCAACAAGTTGTGACTTCAGCACCCCTACAAATACCTCGGCAGACCCCCAACAAGATGTGACTTCAGCTCCCCTACAAATACCTCAGCAAACCACCAACAAGTTGTGACTTCAGCTCCCCTACAAATACCTCTGCAGACCCCCAACAAGATGTGACTTCAGCTCCCATACAAATACTTCAGCAGACCCCCAAAAAGGTGTGACTTCAGCTCCCCTACAAATACCTCAGCAGACCCCCAAGGTGTGACTTCAGCTCCCCTACAAATACCTCAGCAGATCCCCAACAAGGTGTGACTTCAGCTCCCATACAAATACCTCGGCAGACCCCAAACAAGTTGTGACTTCAGCTCCCCTACAAATACCTCGGTTGATCCACAACAAGGTGTGACTTCAGCTCCCATACAAATACCTCGGCAGACCCCAAACAAGTGTGACTTCAGCTCCCCTACAAATACCTCGGTTGACCCACAACAAGGTATGACTTCAGCTCCCATACAAATACCTCGGTTGACCCACAACAAGGTGTGACTTCAGCTCCCCTACAAATACCTCGGTTGACCCACAACAAGGTGTGACTTCAGCTCCCATACAAATACCTCGGCAGACCCCCATGGTCTGACTTCAGCTCCCCTACAAATACCTCGGTTGACCCACAACAAGGTGTGACTTCAGCTCCCCTACAAATACCTCGGCAGACCCCAAACAAGGTGTGACTTCAGCTCCAATACAAATACCTCGGTTGACCCACAACAAGGTGTGACTTCAGCTCCCATACAAATACCTCGGCAGACCCCAAACAAGGTGTGACTTCAGCTCCCATACAAATACCTTGGCAGACACCAACAGGGTGTGACTTTAGCTCCCATACAAATACCTCGGCAGACCCCCATGGTCTGACTTCAGCTTCCCTACAAATACCTCGGCAGACTCCAACAAGGTGTGCCTTAATCTCCCATACAAATAGTGCAAATGAAGACAAGTCTGATAAAATTGTAACATATGTCAGCTAAAAAGAACGTCTGGTCTTGCTCTTGTTCTCTATTCTTTTGTCCCTTTGAGCGTCGATAGGAAAACAGCATATTCTGACCATCATTTTTTGCTTCACGTGACACACGGTGCTTTGTGTGGCCTCAAATATTTCACCTGTACATACCGTGTGGTGGGGGAATAGTCTTCCTCTGCCTCTTCTGTTGTAGTTTCTGGTTGTTAAATGCTCGAGGTGGAGTGTGCTCGCGTTACGTGTTCAAACCATTTAACTTCTTGTCTCCGGATATAACTTTGAACATGTGTTAATCCTATTTTTTCCCAAATATCTTCATTTATTATTTTGTTTCTAATCTTTCCTGAAGTATTTTTCGAAGACATCTAATTTCGGTAATTGTGATCTTTCACGTCCCCATTTTGTTGTCATCATCAAGGCCACTGCATAATAATAATAATAACAGTGGTTTACATAATGTTCCCTTTTCTAAAAGCAATAATATGAAATATTTCTGAAACATTAGAGGCTTAATATTACGCTTTTAAAAGCCTTTGTGAAAGACAACTCACGTGGGAGACAGTTTCTGCTACTTACCGGTACTCGTGCAAAGGAATCCATCCAAAGCCAATCGTCAGAAGCACCAGATCCTTCATGAGCACTTGCATGTCTCTTTGATCTTTTTTTGGACGCAGGTTCGCCTGTGAACTCCCCACCATTCATGAACCCTCCGAGGCCGAGCTCATCTTCCGAAGAAAAGTAAGGCACGTGAAGATCATCGCTGGAGCCACTTCTCGCTGGAGTCTTGAAATCTACAAATTCTCCCGATCGTGACAATGCTTCCCTGAGAGAGGTGATTTCGAAGTAACACACAACTAAGGATGACACAAGGACTAATGTAAGGCAGCCGACAATGGCGTAAAGAACCCTAATGTGGAATTGCAAGGAAGAAATGTTCACCACACCAACGTAGCTGGTGCGTAGTTCTGGTTGTGTGGACATCACTTCTAACGTGGGCTCTCCTTCTAGACGAGCATCACCGTTTTTTGTTGTCGTATGTGAAAAGTCTGTGTGGAGGCTTTTGTTAAACTTGCTAGTCATGTTCAGTTCTGCAAATAAATGTTATATTCAAGTACTGCTATGCATATTTTCTTTCCACCAGAGTTATTTGCAGTCATATTTAAACTCAGAACAATTCTGTAAACATTCAATTATTGTTAATTATATTTACATTCAATGATCGTTATTTTAAATTACATTCGATTATTGATATTTATACTTACACTCAATTATTGTTATTTAAACTTACGTTTAATTATCATAATTTATGCTTATTTTAATTAACAATTTTGTATGACTGCATACAGCCACCGTATTTACATTTAATGAAATTACTGTTATTTATATATTCATTAATTAAATGTTATTTGCACTTGCATCAATTAACTCTTATTTTTTTATTACCTTTACTAACTGTTATTTGAACTTACATTAATTAACCTATAAGTCTTCCAAGTCAATCCCCAGAAATGTAATAAATGCTGTCATATAGTTGTATTTTTAAATTAATTAACTTTTTTTTACACTTATATATTCAACAACTGTTAGTTACAGTTATATTTAACCAATGTTATTTATACACTCAACCAATCTTATTAATACATAATTCAATAAATAAGGAAGAAAATATGGAAACTTTCATTTTCTCTGCATCAGTAACACATAACTAACATTAGCTCTCATGACTTCTAGAGACATTTGTAAATCACATTCAGCGAGCTAGAGCATATTGTAGTGCGAGTGTCAGTGAAGCAAGGCTGACCAAGACCCTATTCCATCTCCCGGCGGTGATTCTGAACTACGCATCCGGGGACCAGTGTGCATGGGGGAAAAAAAAAGAATTACGCACCGGCGATAAGTAATGAGGCTGTAAAAATTGTCCAGCTAAAGTCAAAAGTGTCGCAGAAGTTCACAGCACAAATGAAATCTTCAACATAAGACAATAGACTATCTTTTGAGTATTAAAAACGAAAACGGAAAAAAAAACTTTCTGTAATAGACTCAACATTACCACAGTGTTTGTCAGTCATCGTGAACCAACGGTGGGTCTCCACGAGGAGCAGGTAACATAAATAACATTATCCCTATCAAAGAACTGCTAGAAGAAATTAAAAACAAATAAGAATTGCTGACATGAAATAACTGCTAAATAGAAATAGGACCAACTAAACTAATGGAAGCCGCCGCAGATTTGCAAAGAAAGAAAGCATAATAACCAAGCCTAATTTTGTATTACAGTATTGCCAATATCTTCTACAGAATATGAGGCAACATGTCTGGGTGTTGAATCAAAGAACAAATGTTTGAAAGACGATTATTTAGAAGCATCTAAAAGCAACCAATCAATGGTAAATCACAATTGCGTTCATCTAGAAACAGAAACATTTCGAGTCTTAATTCAAGAAGCCTCTTTAATACTTTCCTTATGGAAATCCAACGAACTTGGCAATATATCAAAAGAGGTATACATTGACAGCTTACTACATAATAAACCATAGAATAAACCCGCATTTTAACAGTCTGAGATACCATTAAGCACCTCCACAACATTCACTAGCACTAGAAACTGCGATAAAAACACAAAATAACTGTATCTGTTGTTTCCGTTCTCCGTTCTACTTCTTAGACTCTTGGTTGATGGCTCTCATTCTAGTTCGAAGTGCGAGGCTCCACCCGTCCACTGTATTTGTATTGGTAACTTATTCTCTTTAGATTAACCATTCTGATCAAACGAGTAGGAATCCAAATAGTAGGCAAACATGTTGTGAAAATGCAGTGTAAAAGTCGAAATTTGGTTCAAAGAGGCAGATATCACATTTAGCTGGAAACCACGAAGCTCATTTAACAACGCTGAATGGTAGAAGACAAAGCACATAGAGAGGGGAAGACACTAGAAAGGAGTTTGTGACAGTCTTTAAACTCTGATTATATAGAAAGAGGTTTGTGACCAATTTCAAACTCTGAAGTAGAAAGAGGTTTGTGACCATCTTCAAACTCTGAAGTAGAGGAAGGTTTGTGACCATCTTTAAGCTGTGGAGTAGAAAGCGGTTTGTGAGCATCTTCAAATTATGAAGTAGAAAGAGGTTTCTGATCGTCTTCAAAATCTGAAGTAGAAAGAGGTTTCTGATCGTCTTCAAACTCTGAAATAGGTGGAGGTTTGTGACCGTCTTCAAGTTCTGAAGTAGAAAGAGGTTTGTGACCATCTTTAAGCTGTGGAGTAGAAAGAGGTTTGTGACAGTTTTGAAACACTGAAATAGAAGGAGGCTTGTGACCCTCTTCAAGCTCTGAAATAGAAAAAAGTTTGTGTCCATCTTCAAACTCTGAAGTAGAAAGATGTTGTGACAGTTTTGAAACTCTGAAGTAGAAAGAGGTTTGTGACCGTCTTTAAACTTAGAAATTGAAAGAGGTTTCTGACCGCCATCAAACTCTGAATTAGATAGAGGTTTTGCCCTTCTTCAAACTCTGAAGCAGAAAGACGTTTGTAACCGACTTCATACATTGAAGTAGAAAGAGGTTTGAGACAGTTTTGAGTCTCTGAAGTAGAAATATGTTTGTGACCATCTTTAAACTCTTAAGTAAATAGATGTTTTGCCCTTCTTCAAACTATGAAGTAGAAAGACGTTTGTGACCGACTTCAAACATTGAAGTAAAAAGAGGTTAGTGAAAGTTTTGAAACTCTGAAGTAGAAAGAAGTTAGTGACCATCTTTAAGCTGTGTAGTAGAAAGAGGGTTGTGACCGTCTACAAATACTGACGTAGAATGAGGTATCTGATCGTCTTAAAACCTCGAAGTAGAAAAAGGTTTGTGACCGTCTTCATGCTCTGAAGTAGAAAGAGTTTTGTGACCGTTTTCAAGCTCTGAAGTAGAAAGAGGTTTGTGACCGTCTTAAAACTCTGCAGTAGAAAGAGGTTTGTGACCGTCTTCACGCTATGATGTAGATAGAGGTTTGTGACAGTTTATAAACTCTGAAGTAGAAGGAGGCTTGTGACCATCTTCAAACATTAAAGTAGACAGAGGTTTGTGACAGTTTATAAACTCTGAAGTAGAAGGAGGGTTGTGACCATCTTCAAACATTAAAGTAGACAGAGGTTTGTGACCATCCTTAAGCTGTGGACTAGAAAGAGTTTTCTGGTCGTCTTCAAACTCTGTGGTATTAAGAGGTTTGTGACCATCTTCAAACTCTGAAGTAGAAAGAGTTTTCTGGTCGTCTTCAAACTCTGTGGTATTAAGAGGTTTGTGACCATCTTCAAACTCTGAAGTAGAAAGAGTTTTCTGATCGTCTTCAAACTATGAAATAGAAAGTTGTTTTTGACCGTCTTCAAACTCTGAAGTAGAAAGAGGTTTGTTACAGTTTTGAAACTCTGAAGTAGAATTAGGTTTTTGATCGCCTTTAAACTCTGAGATTGAAAGAGGTTTCTGATCGTCTTCAAACTCTGAAGTAGAAAGAGGGTTGTGACCATCTTCAAACTCTGAAGTTGGTAGAGCTTTGTGATCGTCTTCAAACTTTGAAGTTGAAAGAGGTTAGTGAACGTCTTCAAACTCTGAAATGGAAAGAGGTTTGTGAACGTCTTCAAACTCTGAAGTAGAAAGAGGTTTGTGATCGTCTTCAAACTTCTAAGTGGAAAGAGGTTGTGATCGTCTTCAAACTTCTAAGTGGAAAGAGGTTTGTGACCGCCTTTAAACTCTGAAGTAGGAAAAGGTTTGTGATCGTCTTCAAACTGTGAAGTAGTAAGTGGTTTGTTACTGTCTTTAAGCTCTGTAATAGAAAATTCTTTGTGACCGTTTTCACACACTCAAGCAGGGATTGAGAACTTTTTTTTTCGAGTTGTTTGAAGACACATAACAGATCATGGTAAAATTTGTATCGTCATCTCTTTGTGAGAAAGAATTCTATCACACAATGTAATACAAACAAATCGAGATACCATTCCCATTTCGCGAATTGCATGAGTGTCAGTCTCAAATTAAAACAAGCAAACAGCACATGAAACAAGACATGCAACAATTATTCAAGGAAAGACATGCTCAACTATCACGTTAAATGTAAGTCATAATTTTAAAATTGATGAAAGAAACAATTACTTCTTCGTTTAATTTTCTATTTAAAGTTTAATCAACAATCCAAATAAATTTATTTAAAGTTTCCATTTAGAACATTACACCTCAATTGTAAACTAACTACATTTGTATTTAATGCTCAAATATAAGAAAGAATAGCATTATATCATGATCGGCAGAATAGTTTTAGGATTGTAGTTGGTCCTAGGACTAAGAGGCTGCCTCAGATGATGACAATCGACCTCTGCTTCTAGATTCCCCTTTAGGGTGTAAAGAAAAAACTTTAACAAGCCTCGAGCGTGACGTATAAGGAATATCGTGTTAGTTTCCTTTATTTGACTATCAACATATTCGTTTGATTAATGTGGCCAGTCCCGTCTTTTCTCGCAGAAACAAACACAACTTACCGGTATCTATAGAAGGTTGGATGGATTTAGAAACTGCAGACCGTAATTGACCTTCTTGTCCTCAGCAGACTCGTTTACCTCTCCACTGTGGTGTCCTTGTGTCTAGTATATCTACTAGTCAGGAGAGTTATTCTCTCGCTAGCAGAAATGTCGGTCTGTAGAGTTGAATGTTTCCACTGGGGTTATATAACATACAAAGTTTGGCTGATAGATGTCTAGGGAGGCGGGGTAAGGTATTGGTTTACTTTTGACATTTCTTCAAGATTTAAGACAAACGTAGATTACTTCCAGACAATCCACTATTTCTTAGGCCAATGACACTCTCAGTTACTTCTCTTGCAATCAATGGACGTCATGAATAATGATGAATACGCAAAACACCATTTTTTTGTACAAATTATGATACGCACATTGTGAAACAGCCAGTATGGCACGGACGTTGTGACACAGCCATTATGACATTGACATTGTGACACCGCCAATATGACACAGACATTATGACACCGCCATTATGATGCGGACAATGTAACATAAGACAGCACATATAAGATAGGAAGATAGAATTTGTGTTCTGAAGGTGGGGGATTTTTGATCCACAACGAAACAATTGGGTGTCGGTTCCTGGTCGCCGCGTTATACAATCAGTAACATTTATTGCAAGACGTAAACAAATAAAAACAAACATAAACTACGACTTTCTAATGGCATGTTCAAGAAGGTCGATACAGTATCTACTAACTTTCTTCATCATCATCATCATCATCATCATCATCATCATCTTCATCTTCATCATTATCAACAGCATCACCATCATCATCATCATCATCAACATCAACATCACCATCATCATCATATCATCATCATAAACAGGTGTCTTGCCGGTTGGCGTAGTAAATCATCTCTCTCCACGTGCGTGTCATAATTTCAGTCGATGATCTTTTATTATGACAATTGGATAAGTTGTTTGACAATTTTCTTTTGGTTTTCCTCTGCTCTTCTTTCCATTCATTCTGCCTGTTGTTAGAGTATTAGCAATGCCTACTTTTCGCGTGACATGCCCAATAAATGTATAGTGTCTCATCCTTATGATTTTTATGATATTCCTGGTTTCTCCAACATGTTGTATAAGTTCTTTATTTGTAATTTTTGCTATCCATGGAATTCGTAGCATTTTTCTTATAAACCACATCTCAGCTTCCTCTAATGTTCTCTATGTTGCTATCTTTCTTATATTTTATAATCAAGTCCCATAAAGTTCAATGGTTTGATGCATCCTTCTTCAAATTAGCCTCAGTTCTGATAATCAGTCAGAACACCCTTACCTTCTTTGCATCAGTAAACATATTTTAACAGAAAATCATCATCATCATCATCATCAAGTAATTACCTGCTGTCATAGGTGATTATGCCTCTCCACAACCTTAGATCTCGACAGTTATTTATCATTTCTGTTATTAACCTTCTGTCAAGCCATTCACTTTAGCTGTCAGTTATCTTTTCTCTTTGCTTCCCTCTATCTCTTTGTCCCTCAAACCCCCCCCCCCCCCCCAATTCTCTGAAGATAGGTACTTGGAATGTAAGAACACTCATGCAGAAGGGAAAACTTGAAAACTTTAATCAGAAAATGAAACGATGGGTTTACATTTATTGGGACTGTGCGAAATGAGAAACACTGGATCAGGGGATATATATTCTGACGGACATAAATTGACGGAGAATGGTTACAATATAAAGCTTTCTACTGTGGTGAATAAATAACACAGCGACACACATATTTTCAGATTGCTAACCACAAAACCTAAATGTTGTCAAAGGATTAAATGTGTTACTGCTTCTTTGTTCTTTCTTACCTTAAGCTACAAATAGACAAAGTAGTTGTTTAATTGGTACCATTTAGTTGAGCAACAACAACATTAATCTACCTTGCTCAATCCTCAACCACCCTTCACACATTGCTCCAAGTTTGGCCACAATGTGTATCCCTTTCTCCACCTTTCTATTCAAATGTATTTCATTTACACACCAAAAAAAAAAAAAAAAAAAAGACACTGCATTTTCAGAGTTCTAAGAGGAATACAAATAATGAATAATCCAGGATTCCCATTGACAAGAGGTCGAGGTAGGGGTAGGTAGAAGGAGATGTCTGCAAGTGAAAGAGTCTCTCATTGGGTGAACCAAAGAGAAGCAAAGAGGTTAAATAAAGAATGGTGGACAAACCAGGTTCAAGAGAGAATTCTCACACTGGGCATGCAAACTTGAAGATGATTCTCAAATGTTGACTAAACAAGAAGCTGGAGGGAGACTTGCCTCATAGTTCAGTTTGGTTCGCTGACCCCTAGTGGCATGAATGTAACTCATTCGTATACATAGTTTCCCTTTAATTGCTCCTTTCCTATTGCAATCTTCTTTGCTGCCCATGTTTGGGAACTTTAGTCTATCCACTATGCCGTGATGTTCATAGCTCTTCTCCACTAGACCCCACTGCGATACTTCAGTGGTCTTATATACCTCTTTTGTTTGTTCTACTTATCTTTCATATGTTTCTTATTGTATCCCACTCTCAGACATATCATTCTTTCCGCCTTTCAGGTATTGCGTATGCACATTGACCTCGGTGTGTACTCTTCTGGTTATGGGGCGTTAAGCGCACAGTTAAACACATAATTGAATGTCCCCGTATTGGTGTGCATATGCATGCATGTGCTCATTTATATGGGTACGGGTATGTATGCATGCATGTGCTCATTTATATGGGTACGGGTATGTTTGCATGCATATATATATATATATATATATATATATATATATATATACATATATTGATATGTAGAAATATAAACATATGTATTTGTGATATGTTTGTATATGTATGTATGCGCATTTGTGTGTGAGTATATACATGAATGTGTAGCCTCTTAGAAACTTATAGACATTATCAGTGTCTTTGTAGTCGTGGTAACCTAGACAGTGTCTCTCCCCCCCCCCCCACACCGCATATCTTTAGAACCCTTACATTGTTTGACCCTTCGACCAGCGGGGTAAAGGTAAAGTACGAGACTTGAACCGGCGTCTGAGCACGCGAGTATACTCCTATATGTGCTTGGCCGCCTATCCAGAAATGTTCGAAGATCTCTGTATAGTGTCGCCTCAAGCATCGAAACTCAGATGCGAGGCGACATTCCTCACCTTCCCAGGGTAATACCCTGGTACCCATTTCTGCCAACGGCTGGGTCGACCATGGGGGTATTTTTTTTTCTGCCACGAGTACAATTCACACTGCTCCCAGCGGGAATCGTACACGGGTTGTCCGAATGTCGGTGGTCCAGTGGAGTAGTTTTCCCAACCAGGCTACCGAGGCCCCCAACGGGGGTAACAGCGGACTAACAGCGTATAAACGCGAACCTCTCTCTTTCCCATTCCGGCCACGGTCCACAACACAGGGAAGACATTTTTCTTTTCTTAAACCATTTTCGATTATTTTGTTTTGGATGTTTCGTTACTAGTTATCTATGTAGGATTAGTTTTATTTACTTACATATCTGTGTGTGCATGTGTTTTGTTTGTTTGTTCCTGCTGAAGGCCTATTGAACCGAAACGTCGTTAAAATTTGTGTCGTCTATCAATCTCTTTCACCATAACATGTTTTCTATATTTTTATTCAATTCTCCCTCCCAAATACAGGAAAAACTTGGGGCGAACAAAAGATGGGTGTGTACTCAAAGAAAGTAGGATACGACAATTATGATATTTTTATTAATCTGATCTCTAATATTGTTCTTTAATTTATTTCCATTTGTTAAAAAAACGTCGTCAAGAGAGACAACAAAAGGTTGATGTCTGGGATGGCAGCATTGGGAAATGTGCAATGGATGAAAACTTAAGTTGCTGTAAAAATTGTATTATGGTTTCAGATGTTATTATCTCTTGCTTTCATATCTCAGCATATCGCACGATTTCACTTGACAAGATTTGTTGATGTTGTGTTGTTGCGCATTAAGACTTTTATAAATTCTAGCGAAAAAAGCAATAGATCATAAGATATGATCATAAACAATACTAGCAACTCAGAAAAGGAAAAAGGTTTTGGAAGTTAGGACATGGAAGTTAGTCATCTCAATAGATATTAGTAACAACAAAAAAAAACTTTCATTTTACAAAGAAATGTTTTTTCTCCTTGTCAATGTGTTGGTTCTTAACCATACATAAATAATGCTTGTCATATACTACTATGTCAAAGAACACTGTGTGTTCTTTGTATGGTGTATTCAGTTCACCCTGTACTGACATGTATTATTGAGTTGAGTAATGAGTTTGTACTGGAGTCTGTAGAAATGTGGTTTTACAGAAGAATGTCGAGAATACCATGGACAGCTAAGAAGAGTAATGAAAAGGTTCTGAGAGAGGTCAAAGCAAAAAGAGAGCTAATTTCCAATATTAGTAAGAAACAATCATCATTTTTTGGCCATGCAATGAGACGGGAACAGCTGGAATATATTGTGATAACTGGGAAAATTGAGAGACGAAGAGATAGAGGGAAGCAAAGAGAAAAGATACCAGACAACTTAAGAGAATGGCTTGGCAGAAGGTCAACAACAGAAATGAAAAATAACTGTTGAGATGAAAAGTTGTGGAGAGACATGATCACCTATGCCAGAAGGCATGGTACTTGATGATGAGTTTGTTATACCTACCCCTGATGAAGACTTTTGCTGAAACATTGTAGTTTGTCTTGTTTTTCTATTAGTTTAGCTGCTCCTTTCATTTTGTGTTTATTTTTTAAATATAATTTTAAAAATAAGTTGTTATTTAATATTTTACAGTGGGTACCGTTAACTTGTACAGATATAAAGATGAGTTTGTGAGTTATATGTAGATATATGTATCAGTCAGTTGTGACAAAGTTAAATATAAATGCCACCTACTTTTCAAGTTTATAATTGTGTTTCTTTGGGGGGGGGGGGGTTATTCACAGTATTTTGTGGTGTTCATCATCATCATCATGAGCCATACCGGTTTGCGTAGGTGATCATGTCCTTCAAAAATCTTCTATCAACAGTGCATCATATCAGTTCTGTTGTTCACTGTTTTCTATGCCATGACACCAAGCTATCCAGTATTTTTTGTTGTCCGCGATCTCTCTTTCCTTTTATTTTGCCAGCTGTAGCCAAGTTGTTAAACTTTCTTCTTCTCATGATATGCCTGAAAAATGTTGATTGTTTTTTTCTGATGTTTTTTAGTAGATCCCTTTTTGTGTTGGCCTCTTTGTTGTAGTGATCACAATCTAGGATGAATAACTGCTGAGATCGAAAGTTGTGGAGAAGCATGATCATCTACAACAACACGCATGGCACTTGATGAATTTGTTTAAAGTCGGAAATTTAACTTCTCCCATATTTGACTAATTAATAAGTTGCTCTTGTTGATTTAAAATACAGTTATGTATATAAGGTCTTTTTCTCTTTCTATGTATGTGTGTGCATGCATGCATGTCTGTTTAGGTAATTTTTCTTTGTGTTGTGTGAGCGTGAGAGAGATAGGACTATGTCAACAAATTTACTGCAAAGTTTTCTTACATAAATATTTTTCCAGTAAAATTAAATAACAAAAGTATGTCCAAGAGAAACTGCTATAAATTGTCAATACATATATAGGTCACTAAACACCAGCAACAGAAATTGTGTAGAAGAGATTAACAAGAAGGGATTAACAAGAAGAGCTTGACTATTGCTTCAGTAAGGCTAATAAAAATTAAACATCTTTTGCAAAACATCATTTTGTCAAGATGAGGCAACATATAGATACAAAACCAAGACACTAGGATAGACAGGTGAAAGAAAAATGTTATCATTTGAAATTATGTGCTACAGAAGAATCTCCAAATATCCCGAATAGACAAGAAGCAGGAAAAAGAAATGTACCGTGAGAGAAAAAAAATAAATAACTGAAACTTCATCATCATCATGTCGCATGACCTTTAGAGAGCCTTGCATTCACCATATCCCGTCTGAAAGAATCTCTGTGTCTAGCCAGATCTCCCACTTCTTCTATTGTCATGTTCCAAGTCTCCTTGATATCTTGAAGCCACCTTATTTTTGGTCTTTCCCTGATGCTTCGTCCAGGAAACATGCATTCCATTATTGTTCTTTGCTGCCCGTTTTGTTTTTTGACATGGCCATAGTATTTGAATTTCCTCTGTAGAATGGTGTTGATTAGTCAGTTCTTTTTAATGTTTAAATCTTTTAGTATGTCTTCATTACTCTTTCTCATTATCTAAGGTATCTTAAGGATTTTTCTGTAGCATTTTGTTTCAAATGAATAAATTTTCTTCCTTGCTGCTTGTAAGATTGTCCATGATTCACAACCATACGTTGCTGTCGGTAAGACACAAGTCCTTGCTAATTTTACTGTCTTGCAGGTAATTATGCCACATGTTCTTCGTGGCATTTAACTTTTGTGTTGCTATTGCTAATCTTCTTTTGATCTCTTGCTGGCAAGTCTCCATTGATAGTTACTACAGATACAAGATATTCATAATTTGTTCTTCATTGTAAGTTCTTCACTGTTGATAATGGTTTTGGGTTGGCTTTTTATTTTGTCAATAGACATTATGGGAGCCGTGATAGCTCAGTGGTTAGTGAACTGGACTACAAAGGACAAGGGGTTGGGTTTAATACCAACCAATAAGGTTGGGTTCACCCAGCCTTAAATGGGTACCGGAATTTTTTTCTGGGAAAGTGAAGCGGCATGGGCGTAATACCGACCACATTACCCCAATAATCATATGCTGAAGGTCTGTAAAATGTATGTTCACTAACACCATATTCCTTATACGCCACTTGGCGTGACGGGTGTACTTTACTACTTTTACTAATAGACATTATCTTTGTTTTCTGTATGTTTAGATATAGGTTTTGCTTTTCGCCATGTTTTTTTAATACTCAATTCTAAAACTGGACAGTATGTATTTAATTAAGTAAAAGTGGGGTCTGAGTGGTCTAGAGATACGACGTTTGCCTCTGGACAAGAAGTTCCTGGATTCAAATCTTGCCACTAGTGGTGGTAATTTTTCAAAAATAAAATCTGTGGTTTCTGGTCTCTGAGTATTGAGATCCAATGTCTAGCCCTTTAGGATAATAGTAAACAACAGCAAGTCCTATTTGCATTCAGCGTACATGAAAGAGTCCTTGGAAACTGGAAACAGAAAAGTGTAGGCCAAATTGGCTGCTTCTTTGACAAAATTGATCTGACAAAAATCTACCCAAAAATGGAAAATCTCAACTATAAAAAAAATGAGAGCACGCCTGAAGTAAGAGAATATGTGTTTGTGGGGAGAAGCACACGAGCTCAAGGTTGCTGGTGTGGAAAACAGGATAAATTTATATTCATGCAAAAATTCAGTTTACTTCTCTAGAGGTATAAAGCTGGCATGCACAAACAATTAAGTAAACAAATCTGATATATTTGGAACATTTCAGATGCCATAATTGCCTTGAAAGAACAATAAGGGATGGTACAGTTTCTGGGAAACAGATAAGAGAGTAATGTAGAAGACAGTTAAATGAAGACAATGATTTTTTAAAGATTGCACTCACTGAGGCAGACTTAATGCCTAGACTACAGCAAGTTTTCAGATTGTCAGTAAAACAGAGTGACATCCTCTGTGAACAGACTTCCTGGCAATGATGTGGAAAAAATGGTTTATTTATTTATTGTCTTCTTTCTTTAACTTTGTTATATCTGACATATATATTTTTTCAAGCTTGTTGTTTATGAAATATTTCACAATTTTATGTTAGCAGTGGGTTCACAAATTACATTACTGTTTAAGACACACTTCAATTAAATCCTATTTTAAGTTTCTGATTCCTGTTCTTAAAACTTGGTGAGGTAGCATGTTTGTGAATTGACTAAGATATCGTTAAATGCCAAGTCCTATAATTGTTTAGTGTTGAGCATTTCACAACTTTCAAATATTCAAACATAGACTTTCTGTCTATCTTACTGATTCCTTATTTACTTTGGCAGGTTGTAATGTGTGGAAATGAGTTATTTATGATCTTTGTCCTTTCTTCCTTGTAGTGTGCCAGTTTTGATAATAATACATGTTTTCTATATGCAGTCTTTGATGACATCAGTCCATTTTTTTCATTGTCTATCTTTCATCATTCTATGTAACACGGTTTCGGCCAAGCCGTTAGATCTTGTGACATGTCCACACTAATGACAGATTGGGTATCCTAGTGGCAAGCGGTCGGCTCTGAACAGGTAGGTTCCAGGTTTGAATTCTACCACATTGTGGGAATTTTTCACTTCAAATCCATGGTTTCTTCATGGTTTTACCCTTCCCTGGGATCTTGCTAGTGAGGTCTAACCTTCTTGGTTTATGGCAAAATTCAGGAAATCTTTCGTGCACATTAAAGAACCTTTGGCAGCTAAAGCTGAAAAGAAAAATGGCCGCTGCCCAGGCAAAATCGTTATGCAAATCTACCTAAACCCACAAGTGGATATCAAAATCGAAGGAAGAGACATGGAGACAATTCAGAACTACAACTACCTTGGACATACTATAACCAGTGATGACAAATTTACAACTGAAATAAACAAAAGAATAGGAATGGCAAAAAATAATTTTAATATCATGAAGACCATACTAACATCAAAACAAATAACACCAGGGTTAAAACTAAGAATAGCAAAATGTTACATCTTCTCAATATTCCTATATTGCAGAAACATGGACATTAGACAAGAAAACAGAACAGAGAATTGAAGCCTTTGAAATATGGATATATAGAAGAATAAGTAGAATTGGATGGAAGGAAAAGAAAACAAATGATGAAGTCTTAAAACAACTAAAAATGAAAAGAGAACTACTAAGCACAATTCAAACAAGACAAATGCGATTTTTGGGCCATGTTAAAAGACACAACAGCCTACTAAAAGTAATCCTAGAGGGGAAAATACAAGGTAAAAGAGGCAGAGGCAGACCAAGACTAACATGTATGAGTAACATCAAAAGATGGTCAAACCAGCCTATGACAACCTGCACCATCAAAGCAATAGACAGAGCAGAATGGGCTACATGGTAGCCAACCTTCGTTGCGGAGACGGCACTCGATGATGATGAAATGTACCTAAACTGAAGTTTGGTGTGTCTAGCCGAAAGACACAGATATTGCTGCTTTGTGTAAACTAGCCAAACAATTATTCCTCTTCTACCTTTTTAGCTCCAAGTGGAGCATAGGTATTCAACAAACATTTTCCAAGTCATTCTGTATTTTTTGCCAATCTTTTATGATCATTCCATGTCATCCACATCATCTTCATCATTGCTTCTATCTGTCTTCTCCAAGAATTCCTTGGTCTTCCTCTTTGTCTTTTCCCCTGGGGATTCCAAAAAGGGCCTGTTGTGTAATACTCTCAGTTGGCTTCCGTAGTGTGTGTCCTTTCCAGCGCCTTGTCTTCGCTGTATCTCTTTATCCACTGGTATTTGACTGGTACATTTCCATAATTCTATGTTAGTGATTTTGTCCTGCATTTCCATCCTTTTATTCTGCGTAAGAATCCATTAATGAAAGTCTGTATCTTCGTGATTGTCAATTTTGTTTTTCTCCATGTTTCACAGACATATAATAGGACAGACTTAACGTTTGAGTTGAAAATTTTTATTTTTGTATTTAACCTAATTTCTTTGAATTTCCATATGTTTCACAGTGCAATGAAAGCTCCTCTTGCCTTTGATATCCTTATTTTGGTATCATTTTCTGTACCTCCCGCTTTATCTATATTACTGCCCAGATATATGCAAGATTGTACGTTTAGTAGAGGTATTTCTCCTAGTTTTATTTGGTTATTGCCAACTGTATTAATTATCATAATGTTGATCTTAACAGCTATTAATCTTCAGTCCTAGCTATTGTGATCTCTCATCAAGTATTCTCATTTTATCCTGCATCTGTTGATGGCTGTGTGATAGGAGAGCTATGTCATCAGCAAAGTCTAAATCATCAAGTTGTTTGGTCAGTGACCACTGAATCCCATTTCTGTTGTTTTGAGTTATTTTCATAATCCAATCTATGGCCAGTAGAAAGAGAAATGGAGACAGAGGACAACCCTGTCTTACTCCTGTCCTTATTTCAAATGCTTCTGTAAGCTGTCCTTCATGCACCACACTACATTTCGTTCCTTCATACATTGCTTTTATCAGGTTAATATACTTTATGGGGATTCCGTAATGACTCAGCAACTTCCAAAGCATTCTTCTGTCTAAACTATCAAATGCCTTTTCGTAATCTATGAATCTAATATAAAGTGGGGATTTTAATTCTAAACTTTGTTCAACTATTATACGTAGAGTAGTTATTTGATCAGCACATGATCTGTTTTTCCTTAAACCTGCTTGTTCATCTCTTAAATGTTTCTCTATGGCCTCTTTTAGTCTCCCCAAAATGATTCTGCTTAATATTTTTCCTGGCACTGATAGTAGCATAATTCCCCTATAATTTGTGCACTCCTGTAAACTTCCTTTCTTTGTTGTTTGATCATAATACCTTCTTTCCAGTCTTTAGGTATTACTTCCCTCTCCCAAATGTTATCTAGTAGATTATGTAACATCTTGGTAGAGGTGTTAATATCTGCTTTGATGGCTTCCGAAGGAATTTCATCTGGTCCTGTGGCTTTACCATATTTTAATAGTTTGATGGCTTTCATTATTTCTTCTTTACTTGGTTTTCCACAGTTAACGTGAACTCTTCTTCTGCTGGTAGTATATCTGGAGGATTATTTGAGCTGGGTCTGTTCAAAAGTTCTTCAAAATGCTCTTTCCATCTCTCCATTTGTTCCCTTATATTACTAAGCAGATTTCCTTTCTCATCTTTAATAAAGGCATTGATCTGTTTGTATTTCCACTTAATTTCTTTGTGCTGTTGTACAGTTCTTTCATATTCCCTTTATTTGCTGCTTCTTCTGCCTCTTTAGCTAGTTCATCTATATATTTCCTCTTATCCCTTTCAATGCATCTTCTCACTTCTTTGTTCACCTCTGTGTAAGCTTTCTGCGTCTTGGCTTTATTACTTCTAGTTTTGCTTTTATTTATATCTGCTTTTTTGTTCTTTCTTTCTTTAATTTTATCCAGGGTCTCTGCTGTCATCCATGCCTTATTCTGGCGTTCTCTTTTCCCAAGTGTTTCTTCGCATCTCTCTTTCCATATATCTTTTACCTGTTTCCAATGATCTTCTATATTTATTGTATTTTCTAGTTGTTGGAGGACTTGGTATTTGTTTGATATTGTGACTGCGAATGTATCTTTAATTCCTTGTTCTTTAAGAAACCCTACATTGAAATATTTTCAACCCTTATTCGCTGTAGTATACCTTTTTAGTTTCATTTTAAGTTTGGCTATCAGAAGATGATGATCAGAAGCTACATTTGCCCTTCTATATACATTTACGTCCTGTAAGGATGACTTAGGGCGCCGCGATAGCTCAGTGGTTAGTGAACTGGACTACAAAGGACAAGGGGTAAGGTTCGATCCCAACTGACGGCTTCCGAGTTCACCCAACCTTAAATGGGTACCGGATTTTTTTCTTGGAAAGTAAAGCGGCACGGGCGTAATACCGACCACATTACCCCAAAAATCATGTGCCGAAGGTCTGTAAAATTTATGGTCACTAACACCATATTCCCTATACACCACTTGGCGTGACGGGGGTAATTTACTTTTTTTTAAATATGTGATCAATTTCATTTTCCGTTATGTGATCTGGTAACATCCATGTAGCTTTGTGTATTCTTTTATGTTGGAATATTGTTAAACCTAGGCTCGCTTGATTACGGGTGCAGAAATTCACAAAAATCCCTCCATTCTCGTGTATATCTCCAAGTCTATGTTTTCCCATAATCTCTTCGAAGCCTCTGTTGTCTGATCCTACTTTAGCATTTAGGTCTCCCATCAAGATTTTAATATCCTTGGCTCGTCTTGCATCCATCTGACATTGTAGTTATTTATAGAAATCATCTTTAACTAAATCATCCTTATCGTTGGTTGATGCATAGAATTGGATAATGTGTAATTTTATTTTGTTTTTGGTTGTTTTAAATGTTGTACTCATTAGTCTTTGTCCTACTGCTTCCCTTTCTATTAGTGTCTTCCTTGATAGCATTATAGCTACCCCTTCACTTTTTTGTGCTCCAGGTTCCTCGTGTCCTGATAATATAAAATCATCTCTCCTGTATTTAGTTGTATTCTTTCCATTCCTAGCCATCTTGTTTCACACATTCCCAGAATATCTATCTTGTAGTTTGTCATTTCTGCTGCTACTTGTGCTGCTTTTCCCTGTTCGTTTAGGGTACGTACATTCCAGATGCCAATTCTGGAGGATTTCCTGTTAGACAGAGGGTGATTCGGCAACCAGGACTTCTTCCGGCTTTCTCCTGCTTGTGTGGCTTGTGTGATACGTCTCTTAGACAGAGAGCCATTATCTTTCCTGGATTTCAGATTTACTTTTTCTCTCTTTGACTTGTCCAAGTTAGTGAAGTTTTTTTGGCTTATTTTTTTTAACAGTATGGGATAGCCAGTCCAATGCCCAACCCTCCTTTCTCGTCTCTTACGAACATGCCTGATAGGGTATAGCGCCGCTATTCTTTACTCCCTTTCGGTTGCCTCGGCAGCGTAAGGCGAGCCAAACAATTATCCTTACCTAATTAACGGATAAGCTCTGATTGAACCTGACCTCTTGTCATTTGTAGTCCAGTTCACTAACCACTGAGCTCTAGTAAAGTACATACATCAGAAACATTTATAGATGTTTGTTTATGTAAGAAACTTTTCACATGGGGCCTTGTGATAATGGAATGATTTTACTTACTTTTTGTGATGTATTTTTGTGTGAGATACCCATAATTTTATAGTAATACCTCATTACTAGAATGTATTTTCCTTTCTGCTAACTACATTTAGTGTCCAAGTTTCACAGGAAATGTAAAGGTTGTCCCATAGCAACTGCCATTGACTAATGAAGTGTTAATGACTTTATTGTCTCAGTTATCGTGAGAAAGGTTGGCCAGGTCCTGACCTTGCTGCCTTTCCTTCCCAGAGAATGTCTCCGGTACTCATTTAAAGATGCTGGGCGTACAGAGAGAGAGCCATTTAGGTCGTGAAATTTTTTGTTTTGGCTTTCATTTAAACTTAAACCTTTAATAATCCTGGCTACACCAGCTGGAATTTTTATTGGTGATCTCGCTCTGGGAAACCACCCCTGGTCTCAGCAGCGAGATCCGGCATGAAATGTCACTTACTCGTCAATGAAAAAAATTGTACCTCCAAAGACTGAGTTATCTGTCTGTGCGGCAAGAGACTCCTGTACACACACCCGCCAGTAAAAAACGGATTAACACACAAAATTAAGTTCCTAGGCTCTAGGGACTTCACCAGTGGTGAACAGGCGGACACACAAAAAAACTATTTAAAAAAACCTTTAATATTTTCGGAATATTTATTATACATTTGTGCACTATAGTCTAATCTGATATTTTTGTTTCTTTGATCTATCTTTGCCAGATTCTTCTTAGCCATGTTAATGCAGTTGTTGTGTGTACAATTCCAGTATCGATTTTGAATGTTAACAGATAATGATGATGATGAATTCAAGATATTTGAATTGTACTTCTAATTATTTTTCTTTGAAGCATGATTTTAATTTAAATAGAATTGTTGTGACATTAGTCTTTTCTTTGTTGATAACCATGATGTATGTTCTGAATGCTTGAGTTATTGAGTGCTTATTTTAGTGTTAGCCAAGGTTGTGTGCTGTCACTAGATTTGTTTAATATTTATAGTGAAATTATTTTAAGATCCCTAAGGGGCACGCCTGGAAAAACAATCGGGGGTCATAAAATAAATAATCTAAGGTATGCTGATGATACAGTCTTAATCGCTTAAAGTGAAAATGAGTTACAAGAAATGTTAGACATTATAGTGAAAGAAAGCAAAAATAAAGAACTCAGCCTTAATAGCAGAAAGACAAGTAATGGTAACAACAAAGACAAAGACATCATCTCAGTACAAAATTAAAACAAGTAGAACAATATTAAAACAGGTAAATGAATTTAAATATTTGGGAACTTTGTTAACCTCAGATGGAAGATATACAACAGAGGTGAGATACAGAATGGCTCAGGCAAAAGTGGCTTTTCAAAAAAATGAGTAAGATACTATGCAATCCATTTTTGACAATAGAAGCAAGAAAAAGAGTTCTTAAATGTTATGTAGAACCAGTCCTAACATGTGGATGTAATCCATGGACAATAGGACAACAGACAAGAAAATCACTGGAGTCTGTAGAAATGTAGTTTTACAGAAGAATGTTGAGAGTACCACGGACAGCTAAGAAGAGTAATGAAAACATTCTGAAAGAGGCCAAAGCAAACAGATAGCTAATTTCGAATATTAGTAAGAAACAATTATCATTTTTTGGCCATGTAATGAGAAGAGAACAGCTGGAATCTATTGTAACAACTGGGAAAATTGAAAGATGAACAGATAGAGGGAAGCAAAGAGAAAGATACAAGACAGCTTAAGAGAATGGCTTAGCAGAAGGTCAACAACAGAAATGATAATAACTGTCGTGATCGAAAGTTGTGGAGAGACGTGATCACCTACGCTAGCAGACCGGTACTTGATGATGATGATTTTAGTTTATCCTTGTTTTTCCAAAGTAGTTTTTGTTTCCAAGTTTCTCCTTGGTAGAAATGTAAAGATGCTGTAAAGCTGATGATAATAATGAAAAATGTAAAAAAAAAAGTGGTATGGTAACAGCTTTATGAAGGTGAGAAACAAAAGTGGAAGGACATTTCAGCCAAATAGGCCTTCAGCTGGAACAACAAACAGCAGCACAAAAATATATGTAGGGTTGGGGGCCTCAGTAGCCTAGTTGAGAAAACCACCCGACTAGGCTGCTGATGTTCAGACAACCTGTGTTCGATTCACGCTGGAAGCAGTATGAATTATACTCTTGGTTAGGAAATAAAATACCCCCGGGGTTGACCCAGCCACTGGTAGAAATGAGTACCAGAGTAGTAGTACTCTGGAAACGTTAGGAATAATGCCTCACATCGTGAGTTTTGATGATGGAAGTGACACTGTCCAGAAGTCTCAGAACACTTCTAGATAGACAGTCGAGCACATATGGGTGAAAACTCACGTGCTGAGACGCTGATTCAAGTCTCGTACTTTACTATATATAGGTTTATCGTGTAAACATGTAGAGCTGCTACTCAATGTTTGTATATCGCCCCACATCTTTACACTATATCCCTATATATATATTTGTGTTCTAGCTGATGGCCTTTTTGGCCGAAACATCGTTCCACTTTTAGTTTTGTTTCTCTCCTACATAAAGCTATTACCATACCACTTTTTAATTAAAAAAACTATGTTTCATTATTGTCATGCATCTTTCTATGCATCTTGATGTATCTTTATGCCTTTACCTCTTCTCCTTTGCTACCTACTGACCTGTTGATGTAATTTACTAAAATATAAAATGGAGGTTCAAAATGTTGCACTTTCCAATGCTCAAATACAAATGTGATTTTCAAGAGCTTCATTAATTACAATTATTTGTTCAAAGAAAGATGTTAAAAAGAATGGATGCTGGTAGTCTGAACACAATTATTTCATTGGATGTGTGAATCCTGGGAGATAACTCAAGCTATCTTTTAAGCATTATCTCATTTCTTTAGTCTGGGGGAACTGGTTGGTCTAGAGACAAGATGCCGGTCTCGAGACAGATAGTTTGTGAGTTCAAATCCTGGCTGCACCAGTTGGGATTTTTATTTGTGATTTCTCTCTGGGGCAACCACCCCTGGTTTCAGAAGCGAGGTTCGGCATGAAACGTCAATTACTCGTCAGAAGAAAAAAATATGAGTACCTCTGAAGACGTTATCTGCCTGTGTGGTGAGGGACATACTGCACACGGCTGCCTGGGAAAAATGGATTAACACGCAAAGTTCAGTTCCTAGTCTCTAGAGACCTCGCCCGAGGTGAAAGCTGGTGAACGGAAAAAAACAATTTCAGGAGTCTCCAGAAGGACATATAGGACGTGAGAATAAAAGCATCTTGTGCAGTTGTCTTGAGGTGTTTAACCCATAACTCAAACAAATGTATATAACCAGTCAATGCTATCATTACCATTAAGATTGTTATGTTGTAGGTTGATTGTTGTGCATTAAAACTGCTATTGTAAATGAAAGCTTGGACATGTTCAACTCAAAAACTAAGTAAAAAACCCAGCCTATTGTTTCATTTGAGTTGTCATGAAATAAATTACTTTACTCTGACCTTACTATGAAACCTCAGCTTTTGTTGGAAAATGAGAATATAAATGGCATGAAGTGTTAAATTACAAAATCACAATAATCTGAAAAGAATACCATGTTTATTTTATGCTTAAATATGTCAAAACAAATATCACAAATGACACCATCACACTCAGAACTTTAGCTTGTAATGTCCCACTACTGCACAATGCTGCTATTACAATGTGTGATTATGCCCCTTGACAACACTAACGTAACTCACACATTCTTATATCAACTTTCAGTGGAAAGTAACCAGGTTGGTTCCTGCTGAGCAGACTATTATATACTTGATCTGCATCATGTCATCTATTTATTCTTCTTAATCCTTCAATTTGAAATGGCCACTAATTTCACTTAAAGTTGTTGGTTGAAGTGAAGAAAGATTAATTGAATTATGTCTAACAGAAAGGTTGATTATAGGTGGAACGTTTTTCCCACACAAGGAAATGCACAAAACAACGTTGTTATCTCCTGATGATAGAACCTTAAACCAGATTGACCACTTGTGTATTAGAAGGCAATTTAGAGCATCTTTGATAGATGTAAGAGCATATTGAGGGGCTGATGTTAACAGTGATCATAATTTATGCATTGGGACGATACAATTAAAACCGAGAAAAGCCAACACACACAAAAATGAAGCCTTAGATGATAGCCACAAACTGAAAGATGAGAACATTATTATTATTATGGAAACTTCAACTTGGAGCTCAATAACCGCCATGGAGTGCTTGGTGAACAAGATGAGACCATAGATGAAATGTGGGAATTCCACAGCACAACTCTGATGTCATCAGCAGAGGCAAGTGCTGGGTTTAAGAAAATATAAAGAAGGGCATGGATTTCTGATATTACATGGAAACATACAAAAGGAGAGAAGCAAAGACAGCTATGGTGACTGTAAAGAGAGATCTTGGGTAAAAAATTGGCAAAAGCAACACTCAAAGAACTAGACAACAAAGTAAAGAGCTTGGCCAGAATAGACAAGAGAACCTATACAGATATAATAAAAACCTCAGGGTTTTCAACAAAAAAAAGCTCATGATTTTCAAATCAAATGTATTATCCACCCTTATGCATGCAAGAGCTGAAAAACAACCAAAGAAATAGAAAATAAAGTTGATGCATTAAAAAAAAAACAAATGCCTGAGGAAAATACTTCATATACCATGGAATGAGTGACTAAGACTAGTGCAGAAATAAGAGAAATGACAAAGCATCCAAAAATATCAATTATAATCAAGAGATGAAGGTGGTCATATGTTGGCTATGTGATGAAGAGAGGCAACAAAAGAATCTCAAAGTCCTTAAATGGGAACTAGAGGGTAAAAAAAAAAGGCTGACTACATAAACGCTGAAAAGAACTTTAAAACAAGAGGTAACAATAGCAGGTATCAGCTCCCTCGCGGAGAGAGTAACTTGCCAAGAAAAAAAATCTTGTGGCACACAACAATGTAGATCCTGTACAAAGTCTAACAGTTGAAAGATAGTCGGACACAATGTAGATCCTGTACAAAGTCTAACAGTTGAAATATAGTCGGACACAATGTAGATCCTGTACAAAGTCTAACAGTTGAAAGATAGTCGGACACAATGTAGATCCTGTACAAAGTCTAACAGTTGAAAGATAGTCGGACACAATGTAGATCCTGTACAAAGTCTAACAGTTGAAAGATAGTCGGACACAATGTAGATCCTGTACAAAGTCTAACAGTTGAAAGATAGTCGGACACAATGTAGATCCTGTACAAAGTCAAACAGTTGAAAGATAGTCGGACACAATGTAGATCTGTACAAAGTCTAACAGTTGAAAGATAGTCGGACACAATGTAGATCCTGTACAAAGTCTAACAGTTGAAAGATAGTCGGACACAATGTAGATCTGTACAAAGTCTAACAGTTGAAAGATAGTCGGACACAATGTAGATCTGTACAAAGTCTAACAGTTGAAAGATAGTCGGACACAATGTAGATCTGTACAAAGTCTAACAGTTGAAAGATAGTCGGACACAATGTAGATCTGTACAAAGTCTAACAGTTGAAAGATAGTCGGACACAATGTAGATCCTGTACAGTCTAACAGTTGAAAGATAGTCGGACACAATGTAGATCCTGTACAAAGTCTAACAGTTGAAAGATAGTCGGACACAATGTAGATCTGTACAAAGTATAACAGTTGAAAGATAGTCGGACACAATGTAGATCTGTACAAAGTATAACAGTTGAAAGATAGTCGGACACAATGTAGATCTGTACAAAGTATAACAGTTGAAAGATAGTCGGACACAATGTAGATCTGTACAAAGTATAACAGTTGAAAGATAGTCGGACACAATAGTCTAGGATTTCTGCCCCTCCAATGTGCCGTCTTCGACTCGAAACGACAATAGATAGATCTTACAATTTATAAACAAATCATTATATATGCACATGTTTGCACTCTTGAATTTGGGTGAATCTATTGCCATTTAATCTCAGAAAAGATGATCAAGTGTAATATCTTACCCAAACATGAACTAATATTTAAAAGATATAGACATTAATACCATATTCCATGTCTGCCAGAGTTGAGGGGTGACTTGAGTTTTTTCTTATTTATTCTTCTATATCTTATTTGCTATGTATGGTATGGGACCATCCAGATCTAGCATCACTAACGCAACAGTGGAATAAGTGTTTTGATGTAGATTGCTCATTTTACCTCTAAGGTTATTTCCTTGTTGGACAGTAGTGGTGACGTCTGTCTGATGATGTATCAAATATGATGAAGTTGCTAAACATAAGAACATGAACATATGCTGTTTCTATCTATTGACCTTTCGAGCCGTAACCGGCCCATAGGGCGTAGACCAAGATACACCTTCTCCTATATGAATTTTTGTTCTAGCAGTTTTCTTTTAAAGATATTTTATCAAATCTCGCCATCTGTCTCTGTTCTGTGCAAGCAGTTCTATCTCATTGAGGGAGCCGATTCCTGCTGCTCTTGCCTCTCTCATCAATGTTCTTCTCAGTGTCTCCCTGGGTCTTCCTCTTTTTCTTTTACCTGTTGTTTCCCATATGAGGGCTTGCTTTGCTATTCGATTATTATCTCTTCTCATCACATGTCCAACGTATGACCATCGTCTTTTCTTTATTACTGAAGATATTAGTGGTTGATTGGCGATTTCTCTAATTTCCTCGTTTGTTTTGAATTCGTTCCATTCTATACCAAGTATTTTCCTTAGACATTTATTTTCGAATGCGTTCAACTTTGTTTCTATATCTCTTGTTGTTTTCCAGCTTTCACACGCATACGTAAGGGTTGATAGTACATTTGATTTGAATAGCCTAAGTTTTGTGTTTGTGCTAATGAGTTTTGATTTCCACAACTTTTCAAGGCTTCTGAAAGACATTGCTGCTTTAGCCAGTCTGATTCTAATTTCTTTGCTCGTATCCCCTTCTCGATCAATGTGACTTCCAAGATAGATGAAGTGATCGATCTCTTATGCTGTTTGCTACAAGTGAAAAAAATGAAGAACAAAACACCAAAAGACTTAATGAAACATAAGGCATGCTAGTTGTGTTTTCATATGTAGCATGTCACTGTTGGATCTTGGATGCCTGTAACGTTTTCTCTGCTCATTGAGATGTCCTCCGTCTATGGTAATCAATCCCAGCTCATCTGTGATATCTTGCACCCACCTTCTTCAAGATCTTCCTCGTTCTCTCCCTTATCTAGAACTATTCTCTCCATAATTATCTTTACATGGCCAATATGTTGTTTTACATGACGAGAATAGTTTATTTCCTGTGTTTTTTGTCTTTTAACACCAGTTTTCTTAAATTTTAAGTTATTGCAAATTTGAATTGTTTGTTCTTTTCTCCATCCATGGTATTCTGAGTATTTTTGTGTAACACTATATATGATTAATACATTATTGTTGTATTATTATATTATTGTTATATTATTATAATATTGTTTTATTATCATTATTGTTATTATGCAATTATTACATCTGTGTTCTTTTATAATTCATTTCAGTGGTTACATCACACCTTGTCACTGAATTGTGACCTGCACTTTTATAAGCTCTCATTTCAAGGTACTGTGTTCACTCTTTTTATCTAGCACAGCATTTGATGATTTAAATGTTTTCTGCTCCTTCCTGTGCTGATAATTCATAAATCACATCTATTTCCAGTTTTCTTTTTTCCTTCAAGTTCTCCCTTGTTATCCGTACACATCCATTTTATACATGTAATTGAATATCAAGAATATAATTTAAACATATCCGCAAATATAAAGAACCAAATGAGAGACTACATTTTCTCAAAATGCAACATTCTCTCTATCAAAGCTATACATGGGTCTTGTTTGATTGCTCATTGTATTATTTACACTCTATTTGGGGCTGCAAGGTAAGGACACCAAGTAACAAATAAATTGCCACTACCAAAGTGTTATTCAACGGGCTTCAGTAAAACTGGTAAGTACAACATTCGTCCTCCATCCCAGGAGTTGATTTTCTTCTCATTCTGGTAGTAGCTAATCATGTATGTTTCTGCATAAGGATTGTTGAAGGCAATTCTAAATTTTGTCAAGTGCTTCTTCTACAGATCGTATTCATCTTCTAGTAAAGAACGATGACGGTTGAAATGTTTGAGTGTGTACACAAGGTGTCCTGTACCAAAGTAAGGCGAAGCAGAAAGGCTGATCTTTTTAACACTTTGATTATTCTAGAAGTTGTCCAATGACAAATGATGATTGACGAATGCTTTAAATCTTTCATCCATGAACCATACTTCTTTGTGGATTTGTGTTGAAACACAGGCTTGCCAGCTGTCTGTTACATTCTGGGGAAAACACAAATTTCACAAAGTTTTATATATATATATAACTTCTTCTTCTTCTCTTTCCTTCCTCATCTGCCTTTCAGCGTCGTGGGCAGATATAATTTGCGGTCTTTTGCTCTTCTGTTCGCCTCTGCTGCTGTTATGTTTCCTAGTGCTTCTAATATTCCATCGATTCATCTTTTTCGTGGTGGACCCTTGGGTCTGGTGTTCTCACAACGTTTGTTGAAGGCTCGTTGTGTAGTGTTTTGTTCTTTCTGCCTTGTCACGTGGCCAAACCATTTTATCTGTTGTTTCCTTATATATTCTATGGCGGGGGCTATTCCTAGCTTTTTTCTCAGTTCTTCATTTCTGATCTTATCTCTCAGACTGTTTCCTGTCACTCGTCTAACACATTTCATCTCTATAGAGGTTATTTTTCTTACTGTTCGTGCATCTAGGGTCCAGGTCTGGCATTGGTAGCACAACGTTGGAATGAAGATTGTATTGTATAGTGCTCGTTTTGCCTCCAGAGTTATTTCCTTGTTAGACAATAGTGGTGATAACTGTCCGATGATTTGACAAGCTTTGTTACATCTTGATTCTTTTTCAGCTGTTTGAGAATTATCGTTTGTCATTAGACTTCCTTGGTATTTGAATTCCTCTACTTGTTTTAGTTGTATGCCTTCTATAGTTATGTTGATGTTCTGTTTTTTTTTGGCGACATTCATGACTTCTGTTTTGTTGATGTTGATTTTCATGTTGTATTTTGTGCCTGAGATGTTGAGTTTGTTTAAGTGTTCTTGTAGGTATTGTATTGTTTCATGTATTAATGGCTGATCGTCTGCAAATAGAAGCTCGTTGATCTCCTCTGTCTCTGATGGTTTGGCTAGCTTGCATATATGGTCCATGTATGTAATAAACAGTAGGGGGGATAGTACGCACCTCTGTCTTACGTCTGATCTGACTTACAAGTGGTCTGTGTAGCCTGTTGCTGTTCTGACCCTGCAGCTGCTGTTGACGTAGAGGCTTTTAATAATGTTGGTTAGATGTTGGCTTACTACGTATGTTGTTATATATATATATATATATATAATTAAATGACACACCCGCCTCCACCACACAAACGCCCGAAAATCGATCAAAGGTTTTACACTTTACTAAGAAATCGTTATGTCAGAAAAGCTATGTGAAACAGTGTATAGAGGGGGTATGGTTGAAACAGACTATAGCAATAGTAAGTTTGAAACAGGAGATAGCAGCGATAGGAAATTAGTGAGAGAAGGGCAAGATGTAAACAAAGGTTGGGATAATTAGGAAGGAGGGCTGATAGGTGTTCAAGGGCTCGAGAAGGTAGTGAGTAAGCAAGAATCACGGGGGGGGGGGGGGGGGCAGGAGAAAAGCCAGAGGTGAGTGAACAAAGGATTAAGTTGAGAAGTTAGTGTCGATGGGAAGAGTTGGAGAGTTGCAAACTGGCAGTGAGGCTATGCGGACATCTGTTAGTGTGAGACAGATCGGTACCGTAAACTCGGAAGAGTAGTCAACAAGTAGTAGGACAGTTGGTTTATTTTAGTGAGTTAGGGCGAGACCTGTAAACTGGTCTGTGTTAGGAATTCCAGGAGATGTGATTCTAGCAGTAGTTATTGTGATACTAGAGTGAGCTAGTCATAATAAAGCTAGGCAGCAGTAGCATATAGAAGTTAACGTTACGACTATTTGCAGAGACTGTAGAGAATCATGTGTGTTCGTAACATGATAAGACTGAGTGCAAGTCTTGAATGAACAATCGCAGAGCGATTAGAGCACCAACTGTGTAATAGAGACTGTATAGATCCTGTGGGATCGTAATAAGAAAAGACTTCGAGGAAGTCTTGAATGAACCTTCGTAGAGCTATGGTAGCTCCAACTGTTACTAGAGACCTTACTAGATCCTGAGGGATCGTCCTACGAAAAGACTTCGAGTAAGTCGTGAATGAACCTTCGTAGAGCTATGAGAGCTCTTTACTTCGAGTAAGTCTTGAATTGCTGAGCTGTGAGAGCTCTTTACTTCGAGTAAGTCTTGAATTGCTGAGCTGTGAGAGATCCAACTGTTTAATAGAGACCTTGTTAGATCCTGAGGGATCGTCCTACGAAAAGACTTTGAGTAAGTCTTGAATGAACCCTTGCAGAGCTATGAGAGCTCCAACTAGTTCAAAGAGACGTTAATAGATCCGGTGTGATCATCCAAGAGAAGACTTCGAGTAAGTCTTGAATGAATCTTCGCAGAGCTATTAGAGCCCCAACTATTGTAACGAGACGTGTAGGTCCTGTATGCACATCCAACTATTAAAGAGACTGTAGGAGATCTGATATGATCGCCCTACGACAAGACTTCGAGGAAGTCTTAATGAATCTTAGCAGAGCTAGGGGAGCTGGGCTTCATGTGTAGTAATGTAGATCGAATGAGTAACGTAGTGTTGGCAGAGCACTGCATGAGAGCCTCTTAAGAGACTGTTATTGTGTAGTATTGACGGTGTACAGGAATGGTCCTTGTGTGTGTATTAAATTGTTACATGTTACCATTCCTTGTTGTTGGTCATGATTTGCGGAATGCCAGCTGTATGGATAACTAGTGATGAACGAATTGTGGGGTCGCCATCAATCAGAAAAACACAACGCGAAGTAATTTAAGAATCACGACAACAGCAGTCTGATAAGGAAGGCTGTACTCTTATCCAGGAGGCTGGTAGCCTACTGGTAATCATCAGCCTGTCTGTCAAGTCATCAGCCAGGCAGAACACGTGGTATGGGCAGGGCCGTACTGTTGTGGCTCAAGTCAGCGCTCGATCTTTATGACAGCATCAAGGCCGCTGTCATGGTGAACCTCAGGACAGTTAGTCAGTTCTGAATCAAGTTCAATCACGTAGTTCAAGTAATCTGAGAGGTCAAGGTCATTTCTGTAATCAACATCATCATCAATTATCGCAGTGTCGCAGAGATAGGAGCAGAGCAACGATCTCGAGGCCAGGTCCGAGTCAGTGTGACCGACAGGGCCATGTGAGGGCAGCGCATCGGCAGCAGTGGCGGCATAAGACAAGTATCCGGCTGGTTGACGGCCGGGAGAGGGGAAGGAAAAATAACACTTTTACATAAGCAGCATTTAAGAGACACAATATTTGTTTAAATTTCTCACGAGTACATGGCGCGCTCATGTGCCATGTGACAAGAAATTGGCGTGATCTGACCAGAAACATGGCGGTTGTGTATCAGGCTACGTCATTGATGAAACAGAGGCTCAGTGCGTAAATTCCTGCACCTGAAGGGAAAACCTACAAAGTAAATACAAGGTAAAATGTTCGCCATTTATAAGAATATCTACCCTTGGTATGCACGAGGAAGCTTTGGGAAGACCACTTTCAAGCTGGATACATATAGAACCTGTGGCCGAATAGGTAACTTGTCAGAGTCCAAACCAAGAGAACGCAAGTTCGAAGTAGGGTCAAAAGTTCTTTCTATTTAGGGTGAAGTAAAAACTCAGACCCGAACACCTTGTGGCGACTGCACTGGACATACGGCCTTTATTCTCCAGTCCTGTAAAATCACACTCCCCCCCCTCCCCTGGGCAGACATGCATCATCATCAAGTACCATGCCTGCTGGCATTGGTCTCTTCACAACTTTCGATCTCGACAATTATTTATCATTTCTGAGTATATTAATTGAATTTACTGAGAAAAAAAGCCAGTGTAAAGATCTGAGTCTCCATAAAATAGCCTTAGTTAAAGTTACATACTACTTGCGGTCATGGTGAAAGCGCCTCAGCTCCCCTTAACAGTACTCCCTCTGGCTACATCCGTAAAACGCGTGAGCTTCGGATGTGATGAGTAAAAGACCCTCGTCTTTCCCATGGAAGAATTCTGAAAAACCAATGCTTGCCCTCTCCTTCAATGACCAACGAGTTTAACTGTCTGCATTCTTTGTCCAGTTCTCTGTTCAGTTCTCTGTTCGATGTGAAACAAACAGACAAAACGACGTACGACACTTTGCTGTAGACCAAGAAGTACTGAGAACTTGGAAAGATTTGTTCTCGATGAATGTAATGGCTTCGGTTGCCCTTCCGGCCCATAGGGCGTAGACCAAGATACACCTTCTCATATCTGAATTTTTGTTCTAACAGTTTTCTTTTAAATATATTTTATCAAATCTCGCCATTTGTCTCTGTTCTGTGCAAACAGCTCTATCTCATTGAGGGAGCCTAACCCTGTTGCTCTTGCCTCTCTCATCAATGTTCTTCTCAGTGTCTCCCTGGGTCTTCCTCTTTTTCTCTTACCTGTTGTTTCCCATATGAGGGCCTGCTTTGCTATTCGGTTATTATCTCTTCTCATCACATGTCCAACATATGACCATCGTCTTTTCTTTATTACTGAAGATATTAGTGGTTGATTGGCGATTTCTCTAATTTCCTCGTTTGTTTTGAATTCATTCCACGCTATACCAAGTATTTTCTTTAGACATTTATTTTCGAATGCGTTCAACTTTGTTTCTATATCTCTTGTTGTTTTCCAGCTTTCACACGCATACGTAAGGGTTGATGGTACATTTGATTTGAATAGCCTAAGTTTTGTGTTTGTGCTGATTAGTTTTGATTTCCACAACTTTTCAAGGCTTCTGAAAGACATTGCTGCTTTAGCTATCCTGATTCTAATTTCTTTACTTGTATCCCCTTCTCGATCAATGTGACTTCCAAGATAGATAAAGTGATCGATCTCTTCTACTGGTTTGTTTTCCATGTATACTTTGTTGTCTGTTGGAATTAAACTTTTCATGACTTTAGTCTTTTCATGATTGATCTCAAGCCCAATTTTGCTGGCTATTGCTGATAGTTCATTTGTGTTTTCCTGCATCGTTTTTATCTGACTGCTGATGACATATCATGATAATTTTGCCGGATCCTATTTTTCATAAACAGAATATTACTTAATCAATCGCAACAACGATTCCTATTTTCACAAACCAACAAACTAAATAATAATATGTAGGAAATGCAATAATCATCGTTTTTACTCACAAGTTTTTGTTTTTTCTCTATCGTTACAGCCATCTGTAATAGAAAGATTGTTTCCATTGACAAAGTTATGTCTGCACGTGTGTGTAAAAACAATAATAATGAAGGATTATTTATTGTTAAAATTGCTGTTAAAAATAATTTTAAAAAGGATAAATAAAAAGAGATTCGTTCATTCAACTGAATAAATGAAAGGTTAAAGGTATGGGTTATGTATGTATTTATGGTTATTTATTTTCTAATTAGATGTTTGTAGGAGAAAGTCTGAGTAAACGATGGAAGACATCAGACGTAATTTGACACTTAATGGAAAAAAAATGTTAATGTGTTAGTAAAGTATATGGTACATTTTTATATTGCAATTTGAAAAGAATTCATGAAATAGTAGCATATGATATGATAACATATTTACACTGTAAACAGTGGTGGTTGATATAGTAAAATAATTTATGTCATTAATGAAACAAAAAATATGTTTTATATCTATCTATTGACCTTTCGAGCCGTAGTCGGTCCATAGGGCATAGACCCAGATACGCTTTCTCTTATATACATTTTTATTCTAGCAGTTTTCAATCCTTGTAAAGGTCTTTTATCAAACCTCGCCATTTATCTCTGCTCTGTGCAAGTAACTCTATCTCATTGAGGGAACCGAATATTCAGGTGAAGTCAAAATGTCTCTTGAACATCACATCTTGAGTTTGGACACAACAGTGTGACCATCCCAGCATTGTCCTACATGAGTTCTATACAGCGAAAGGTAAACAAAGTGGTATATTCCAGATTGAAATTTATCTAAGTAATTAATTAGCAAAACATCTATATATATATATATATATATATATATATATATATATATATATATATATATATATATATGCCACAGTAACAAGAAATATAAATTATTAGCTCACAAAGTGTCATTATAAGAAATTAGATATGTAGTGAATATTTGTTGGTTTCGAGGCAGGGAGACACCGGTCTCGAAACAGAAAGGTTGTGAGTTCAAATCCTGGCTGCACAAGTCGAGGTTTATATTTATGGTTTCTCTCTGCTGCAACCACTCCCTGATCTCTGCAGCAAGGCTCTACTTAAAACGTCAACTAGTCATCGATGGAAAACATATGAGTATCTCCGAAGACGGAGTTATCTGCCTGTGCAGCGAGGGACACCAGTTCTCACGGCTGCCAGAAAAGAAACAAATTAACACGCAAATTTTAGTTCTAGTCTCTAGGGACTTCGCCAGAGGTGAAAGCAAAAAAAAAATCTATGTAGAATGCTATCTTTAGTGAACATTAAGTTGAGAATTTAGCCATTGTCGTGTCTAATTGCTGAAATGGGATAATTATCTATGATGATGTTTGCAGCGTTATATATACTCGTAACGTCTTCGAAGGCTTCCACAGACGAGAGGAGACATGTGCTGCTGCTATAGACCTGGAGGATGCATACAACAGGGTACCATATGAATATCTCATGCATATGCTACTCAAACTGGCGGTGCACCCCTTCCTCATTAGATGGATAGCCGCGGCACTGTTTCAGAGAAAGGTGATACTCAGATGTGGAAGTTTGTCTTCCGAGGCAACATCCATTTGCCCAGGGCTGCCACAAGGCTCACCATTGTCATCAGTTCAATTTAACGTGTACACAATAACGATCACGGAACAACAGCTGGATAGGAGGGGAAGAACTGTGACTTTTGCTGATGATATTCTGGTATATCGACAGGGAAGAGACAGACAGGGAATCGCCTCCACAATGCAAACGAACTCGATCGCATTTCTTCCTGGTGTGGGGTTTCAGGTGCCTTTATTAATCCTAATAAAGCATTAGTTTCATGGTTCTCCCTTAACAATCATATCATTAATATGACCACATCGGTAGTACGAATGGGAACTGATGAGGTGACCAGGGACAAGTTGATGACATACCTCGGAGTTAAGTTTGATCGTAGCCTGTGTTTTCGGGACCACGTCGACCATGTGATAACAAAATCCCGCAAAGGATTGGTCGCCTTGAAGGTCATGGCAACTGCCAACATCGAGCAGACGCTACTTACTCTTCTTATCCAGGGATTTGTCCTCGCACCAATCGAGTATGCCCTGGCGATTCTTACTGTCAGTACAACTCAAATTGATATGCTGGAGAAAATACAAAATAACGTCATGCGCATTGTCTTGGGGTGTACAAGGGACACTCCCTGTGTAGCAATGAGGTATCTTCTTGACTTTCTAACCATTTATGACAGAATCAAGATCTGGAGAGCACGAGCATACCTGAAGATTAGTACAGATAAAGAGCATCCGTTGCACCACGTGCTCAACACAGTAAAAGGTGCCAGGCTAAAAAGAGGCAAATCATGGGGGCCGAGCAGAAGATGTCATCAAAGAGGTCTATGGGCTTACCAATATCAGCGTTGATGAGGAGTGGATACCGGTGCCTACGTCATACAAGGGGACTTTCTCGTGTATTTTCACACTCGACAGGAAAAGTAGGATACAGAACCCGGTCGTGGTTAATGCTGAGGTCAACGGACTCATCTGCGATAACACCGATGAGAAAGATGCAGTCATCTATACAGACGGATCTACAATACGACACCAAAGAAGTGAATGGGCATTTACAGCACGCTCGGCAGGCAGAATCGTCAAGGAAGACAGTGGTGCATACGTCATGAACATGAGTAGCATGACAATGGAGGCGATGGCAGTACCAAGGCATTCAAATGGTTAGAGTCACAAGACTATACCCACGCATGTATACTGAGTGATTCGATGAGCATGATTAAAAAAGTGGAGACGGGCTCTGTACGCATGCAATGGGTAGAGTCGTTGCAGAAATCCAAAATACGTAAGGTCACCTTTGTCTATGTCCCTGGACATGCGGGATTACGGGGAAATGAAAGAGCGGACAGGTTGGCTAGCTGCGCTGTCGTTGAGAAAGGGCAATCAATGGATCGGGCGGACATCCTCAATGCCTTCCGAGATGTGGGAAGAGCACAGGACTTCGACAAACACAGATCCACGTAACTTCTTCGGATGATGGAAATAGGAGTTAAGATGGGCACAGCCAGAAATGAGAAACTTAGTGGGTGTGTAAGAAGACTTATCAACCAACATAGAACTGGAGTCGCCAGTCGCTGGACACTGAGGGAATTGCTGAGGAGGGGATCTGAGCACCTATGGACATGTTCGGAGTGCAATGATGATGACTCGCAAATAACTCAATATACTCGTAAATATAGCATTTGGAACACACAAGAACATACCACGACAGAAGCCTGGTTCACCTGTAGGTCATAGATGCCCGGGCAAGCCTGGGAACCCTGTAGGAAAAGGCCAATCATTTTATAAAATGTTGGATATTAAAGAACATGAGTTAAAGTAAAACCAACCAGGTGAATGAATGATTCTGCACATATGTCGGCTGATATGTTCAAAAACATTCATCATATCTTTTAGACTGGTTAAACCCTCGTTTTATGTAATTCACTTTTCTAAATATGAATATCCACTCTCCCCCCCCCCCAACAAGAACCACATCCTTTCATTCAACAAGTCGCCACTGCCCCATTTCTGATTAGATTATCACCTCCCATTTACGATCTTCTCAAAGTATAATTCACTTTCAACTAAACAAGATATAACTTCCGTTGTTCTTAACCTTTGAACTTACTAATCTTCGATGTTTGTACCTTTTCCCTTTTTCTTTAACGTTCACAGGAGCAATACAAACAGGCACAAATATGTGAATTCACGTTATTGTATATCAGCCGTTATTAGCAGAATGTTTTCAGTTTATTTAGTCACTGTTGTCCGTGACGAGGACTTTTATATCGTAACGTTGGTCTTCTTTTTTAAAATATATATTATGATAGCTGAAACATTTCTGTAAATAGTGATAGTATATTCTTTACATGAGCACTTCCCAACATGAGATCGTGCATTTGATAATAGCTATATAATCCTTCATTTGTATTACACATCAACTATGCCAACAACCACAATCTATATTACAACAATTACCTGACATACCATTGTCTCCTTGGGATCCTTTCAAACCCGGAACACCTGGTAGACCAGAGTTGCCACTCTCTCCCTTGGGCCCCATTTCCCCTCTGTCTCCTTTCTTGCCTGGAATGCCGCGCAAACCGTTAAGGCCGGGATGGCCTGGGAAGCCATCATGGCCCATAGATCCTTTCACTCCAGGCTCACCTAGAACATTTGCCGTGAAGAGCAATTTAATTACGTGAAACTGTAATGGGCATGTAACTGTATACGGCGGTTGCAAAGTTGGGAGGGGAGAGGTTGGAGCCAGAAATTCTGTATCAAACATGTACTGGACCAGGAGACAAATAATAATAAATGGTTATTATTATGGAGGGATACTTCCGAGGCGATAGATCAGCGAATCATTTCAAGGGAAGAGGAATGTTTACAGCAATCGGAAAAAAAATCACAAATAATCAACAAAAGGAAACAAAGAAAGAACAATATGTGGTCCGAAGCAGGATCGAATTTGGACCAGTATTACATTAGATGGCATTCACGATCATCATCGTCATCATCATCAGGTGCCATGCCTACAGGCGTAGGTGATCATGCCTCTTCACAACTTTCGATCTCGACAGTTATTTATAATTTCTGTTGTTGACCTACTGCCAAACCATTTTCTTAAGCTGTCTGGTATCTTTTCTCTTTGTTTCCCTCTATATCTTTTTTCCTCACTTTTCCAAGTTGACACAATGTATTCCAACTGTTCCCTTCTCATTACATGGACAAAGAATGATGATTGTTTCTTCCTAATATTAGATGACATTAGAAAAGATATATCTCTACTATCAACATATAACATTACAAGAGACAAATCTCATATATAGACCTATGGCCTTTCTTTTTGTGTGACAAATATTGAAAACGTAAATTCAAATGTAAAGAAACAGATCTGAATACGTCGGTGTCTGGCTCATCATAATTCGGTGCCGTCTCCGCAACGAAGGTTGGCTACCATGGAGCGGCATTCTGCTCTATCTCTTGCTTTGATGGTGCAGGTTGTCATCGGTTGACTTCTCCATCTTTTGATGTTACTCGTCCATGTTAATCTTGGTCTGCCTCTGCCTCTTCTACCTTGTATTTTCCCCTCCAGGATTACTTTCAGTAGGCTGTTGTGTCTTTTAACATGGCCCAAGAATCGCATTTGTCTTGTTCTAATTGTGTTCAGAAGTTCTCTTTTCATTTTTAGTTGTTTTAAGACTTCATCGTTTGTTTTCTTTTCCTTCCATCAAATTCTACCTATTCTTCTATATATCCACATTTCGAAGGCTTCAATTCTCTGTTCTGTTTTCTTGTCTAATGTCCATGTTTCAGCACCATATAGGAATATTGAGAAGATGTAACATTTTGCTATTCTTAGTTTTAGCTTTGGTGTTATTTGTTTTGATGTTAGCATGTCCTTCATAACATTAAAATTACTTTTTGCCATTCCTATTCTTTTGTTTATTTCAGTTGTACATTTTCCATCACTGGCTATAGCATGTCAAGGTAGTTGTAGTTCTGAACTGTCTCCAGGTCTATTCCTTCAATTTTGATATCCACTTGTGGGTTTTGAGTATTTTCTTTGTTTATGATCATAGTTTTAGTCTTTTTGATATTCATATCTAGTCCATATTTTTTGCTTGTCGTGTTTATTTCATTAAGTAATTGTTGTAGGTCTTTAGGATTTTCTGCTAGTAGTACAGTATCGTCAGCATATCTTAGGTTATTGATTATCTTTCCATTAATGTGTAGGCCTGGCATCTCTATGATCAGGCTATACTTGTATACTCTATGATCAGGCTATCCTTGTATATATTGTCAGGCTATACTTGTATATATTTTATTTTAATTCGTCCATAACCGTCTTCTACCGTCTGCAGCAGTGCGTCGTAGAACAGCGATACTCGTATACACCCCTGTCAGTCTAATACAACAGATGGCAGCTGTAAGTTAATCGATATGAGGATGTTCGTCCAATGAGAGGTCACGTTAGTAGTTTTTAACAACAAGCTAGAGGCTGCAGTGGACCACTTCTTACATGGCAACAGCATGGGCTATGTTGGGTACATTGAACACAACGAAATCAGTATCAGAATGTTTGGGTCGTCACTTATGTAGGTGGTAGCTGCGGGATACTTAATTTCTGCAAAAGATTTCTAAAAATAAGGGAGTAAAGTCTATAATGTAGGTTTATCTACAACTCTATTCCAAGACAAGTCTGTTATTCAATTTGCTGGTTCAAATTTACAGCTGATCTTCAATATATTCAGCCTCTCTCTCTCTCTCTACATATATATATATATATATATATATACATAAATATTTATATATATCTATCTGCCTGGCTGTATGCCTGCCTGCTTGTCTGTCTGTCTGCTTGTCTGTCTGTCTGCTTGTCTGTCTGTCTGCGTGTCTCTTTCTCTCTGCCTGAGTAAAATTAAAATCTCCTCTAATTAAATAAATATTTTAGTTTGTGGTCTCTGTTAGTAGAGCCATATACAAACCTCAAAGTCTATGTTGTTTTACCGTTCCAAGGTATTCCTTACAAGATCACTCACACTGCCACCTTCAAATATATCAGCCAGTTCTTTACTTACACTTTTTTGAATGCATCTCATTCTTCACAACAAACTGTACTTTCTAATGATTGGCTAGTCGCGAACCAACCATATAGAACATGCACGAGCTCTACTGACGATGAATCATGCACACTTTATTCTCATTGTAAGATGTTAAGCGTGAGCTTGGAATCCGCCTATCGCCTGGAAGGATAATGTCCTTTTATCTTGACTTTATAGTTAGCACGAATCGTCCGTTCCTTTACTATAACCATTTGGGGTGTCGCTCTTCTCACTGATTTACGTACTTTGATGATTTGAAGCCAAAATATGAGTAGGGACTTAAGACAGTCCCAAGAGACTTCTACAAAGCAGTAAAATCAACAAGAGTGAGAAAAGAAAACCACCATCTCACTGAAAACTGACAAAGACGGGCACACAATAT
Organism: Megaustenia siamemsis; assembly: GCA_032433765.1. NCBI lineage: Eukaryota > Metazoa > Mollusca > Gastropoda > Stylommatophora > Ariophantidae > Megaustenia > Megaustenia siamemsis. The sequence continues at coordinate 28,150,442 of JAVIAB010000051.1, forward strand.
CAAATAACCAACATGTGCAACAGAGGTGGAAACATTGTTTCGAAGACCTGTTGAGCATAGCACCAACTACTAAGGTGACCATTCGTCCCGGACTATCCGGGACAGTCCCGGAATTTGACATTTTTTTAACCTTTGTCCAGGATTAGCTGCCGTACCGGTTTTGTCCCGATTTTGGCATATTTTTTAGCTTTTGTCCCGATTTTGGCATATTTTTTAGCTTTTGTTCCGGATTTGATAAAAAATAATTTGGGACACAAACGTTTACCAATTTTGCCATTTTGGTATACGGCGTACATTTCTTCAATTAAAAAAAAATATTATTCCGTTGCTGTGTAGACAATTTTGTTTAATATCAAAACAGTAGAATGCGCTCCTAGTTTTAAATCTCGTATATATTCGTTGTGTTACTAACTTTCACTTTCACTTTCGCAAAAAATGGCTCCGAAGCGTAATTGTAGTTTTAATCAAGATTTACAAAAGGAATACCCTTTTATAAAAAAATCTAATCGTCATCAGACTTCACTGTAAGATGTAATATATGTTCATCCGGGTTTACTATTAACCATAGTGGACGTGGTGATATTAAGAGTCACATAAATAGTGATAAACATAAGAGAGCCGTCGCTACTGCTGCATCAAACTCGTCGTTGACACATTTTTTTCGAGCTGAACAGGTTGGTGACAAAGAAGAACAGTTAGCTGCTACAGAAGGTGCCTTTGCATATCATACAGTGATGCACAATCACACGTTTAGATCCATGGACTGCACATCAAAATTGCTTCAGGTAACTTTAGAACCAAAATTTGCTTGTGCACGTACGAAAACAGAAGCTATTATTCGGAATGTGTTCACACCCCATGCTCTAAACGAGTTGAGATGAGACCTAGAAAACGTAACATTTATCTCCATACTGACAGATGCCTCCAACCACAAAGAAATCAAGATTTTTCCTTTGCTTGTCAGATACTTTGGAGGCAAAGGCGCGCCCCACCCAGCACCAGAGCTGGAAGTCGTTAGTGACTCATAACTGATGGCTTGCGCCAGGATCGGTGAACCAGAACCATCCAGACCCTGCTACACCTCTCCGCGGTGCCTCCAGAAACAGACTAACCTGTCTAGTCTGGCCAAGCGAGCAGGGATCGAAGAGGGAAGACAAACCCGGTACTCAAAAATGTCGGCTGAAGTCGGATGTGTTGGGCCGAAAGGCGCAGATATCACAGTGTTACACTGCAAACTTCAACACAACGTAACTACGTCCACTTAACGTCCTTTTTAGGGCGGATGACGAGGAGGAAGTCTACGGTTCGTATCCGCTAGAATACCTCAAATCATCGGGCGACCGCATCATCATCATCAGATACTTTGATCGCAATAAGGGACTGAAAGTTAAAATATTAGAGTTGAAGTCATTGCCGGGTGAAACATCTGATATAGTAAGTAGTTTTCTTATTGACTGTCTAACTGAAAATGGTTTAGAACTGAAAGTAGTTGGATTATGTGCAGACAACACAAATTCTAATTTTGGGGGCGCTGAAAGAAAAGGACAGAACAATGTTTTCACAAAACTGAAAGAAAACCCTGGACATAGTTTGATAGGTGTTGGGTGTGCTTGACATATTTTCCACAACACTGTTCGAGCAGCTGCAGACGTATTGCCTGTTGATGTTGAAATGACTATTGCAAAAATTTATCTGTACTTCAAATCATACACAGTTAGAGTTGAAAGTCTCAAGGAGTTTTGTCAGTTTGTCGACAGAGACTTCCAGATGATTTTAGGTTATGCACAAACTAGGTGGCTTGCGCTCTTGCCTGCTGTTGAAAGGGTTATTTACATGTTCCTGCCTCTAAAATCATATTTTCAATCTCAAGACAGATGCCCAGTTTTTATACAGGAATTCTTTGAAAACCCACTGTCTGAGGCATGGCTTATTTTGGTTCACAGTCAGGCATCCTCTTTCCACGAAGCAGTGCAGAAAGTAGAGGGACAGATGGTCACTGTATTTGAAGTCATTGACAACATCAATAGGTTGAAAGCTATCTTGGAGTCCAAGCTGGAAGACGGCTTCTTGCCATCAAGAGTTCAGATAATCCTTAAAAAGCTGGAAATGGAAGGATTTCCACGTGATAATGTGAAAAAGTTTAACGCCAGTGTTTCTTCATTTTATGAAACAGCTTTAAGTTATTTGAAGAAATGGGCTGCAAATAATTTTCAAAACCTAGAGTCTTACAGCTGGGTAATGCTGAACAGAACACCAAATTGGGAAGATATTGAGAAGTCTTCATCATTAGTGAGTCAAACTGTGCCTTCAGTCGACTTTCCAGAAAATGAAATGTATGACGAATATGTCTACATGAAACAGTTCGTTACTTCACAAAAAGTTAGTGAGTGGAGTCTTAATAAAACATTACCAGGGCAGCGTTGGGTTGAACTAGCTTCCCACTTCAGAAACAATCATGTGCCCGTTTCACATATTCTGAAGTAGGCAGAGTTCTTTTTGTGTCTACCTGGAACAAATGCTGCAACAGAACGAGTGTTTTCTCTGATGAACAGTTTGTGGACAAATGATAAAACACAACTAGGTGTTGAAACTTTAAAAGCCATGTTGATCACCAAAGTGAACTATGAGGGAACATGTGTCGAATTTTATAAGATGCTGCATACAAAGAAGGACATTTTACAGAAAATTCACTCATCTGAAAAGTACAGCATCTCTGTTTCACCTTCAATTTAGGTGAGTATCACTGTTTTTTTTTAATCTCCTGATTATCCTGATAGCGTATTGTAGGTCTATATTATTAGATGTTTTAAAATGTATGTATTATTCACTTGAAAATGACAGCAAGAAGAAATGTAATTTTATTGGTGGAAAATTGAAGTAAAATTATTCCGTCCCGGAATGGGATTTAAAAAATATGGTCACCTTACAACTACCAATAACAAAACCAAAACCACACAAGAATGCACAAACACTGATCTCAACATAATAAAAGAGGAAATCGAAGAAGTAATCAAATGTGCAACAAGAAATAAAGCACCTGGAATATACAATATAGCGGTAGGCATAATAGCAGCAACATAAGAAGCAGAAGTTACATGGCTGCACGGAATATTCAATGCTATATGGCACCAACATAAAGACACAGAAAAGTGGCAACAGACAATCATTGTACCAATATGGAGAAAGGAGGGTAGCAAGAGAGACTGAAATAAATATAGAGATATATCGCTTCCCAACCATGTAGGAAAGTTATACTCCAAAATTGTGGAAAAGACTGATGCCGATAATAGAACTACAATTAAGAGATTCTCAAATTCCGTAAAAATAGATAATGTACTGAAAACAGCTTGCAGAAAGAACGACCGAATACAATCATTCACCAGGAAAGAGCATTCGACAGAGTAAAGAGAGAATAACTGTTGGGGATACTAACATCTTAGGGAATAAGCCAACACATAAACAAACTAATTAAAACTCTCTACACCAACAGCAGCTGCTTAGTCAGAAAAACAGCAGTACAAAGTCTACTTCGAAATTAGATCAGGAGTAAGACTCCTGTCTTTCCGTAGACTTCGTACTATTCCCCACCCCCAATTTTATCACAACCCCCCCCCCCCCCCGCCCCATTTGCTCATTACATACATACCACATATGCAAGTTAGCCAACACATCGGAGACAGAGGAGATCAACGAGCTTCTATTTGCAGACGATCAGGGACTGACTGATACACAGAAAAATAAAAGATCAACAGCAACACTAAAATAGACTAAACAGCGCAGGCACAAAATACACCATGAAAATCAACATCAACAAAACAGAAGTCTGCAATTCGCAACAGAGAAACAGAACATCAACATAACGAAGACTGCAGACAACTAAAACAAGTAGAGGAATTTAAATACCTAGGAAGTTTAGTGACAAAAGACAATTCAAATACAGCAGAAAAAGACGCAATGTACAACAAAGCATGTCAAATCATTGGACAGCTATCACCACTATTGTCCCATAAGAAAATAACTCTAGAGGCAAAACGGGCACTCTACAACACAATCTTCATACCACCGTTGGGTTATCAATGGCAGTTCTGGACCTAGATGCAAGAACAATAAGAAAATAACCTCTACAGAGATGAAATATGATAGACGAATGACAAGAAAAAGCCTGATAGATAATATTAGAAATAAAGAACTGAGGAAAAAGCTAGGAATAGTAGCCACCATAGAAAACATAAAGAAACAACAGATAACATGGTTTGTCCACGTGGAAGAAGAAAGATCAAAACACAACAAAACGAGCATTCAATAAACAAAGCGAGAACACTAGACCCAAGCAGAGACGTAGCTAGTAATTTGAGCAACCGACAAAGTCAGTTTTCACGCCCTTTGCTAAACCTCTCTTGACAAGGTGTGAGCCATAAGGGGGTCTGTCCGAAAATGTGCTTTACCGAAAATTTTCGAGTTTTAGAACAAGAAAACCTGCATTTCGTGGCACATTTGTAGTGTTTGAAGAGAATTACAAATGTAAAAATAATTAAGTCAACAACGGTATTTTAATTGAAATTATGGAAGGTATAATTAAAACAACACATAAGGACAGAATCAAGAATGAATATACAAAATTAATGCAGAATTATTTTATACTAAAATATTTGTCAAATGTTTTACATAGCAATAATTTAAAACATTACTTTGGATATAACAACTTGAAAAGTTAGCATAAGTTAAAAGAAATAGTTTGATGTAATGTTCTAGGTGTAATTATGTAACTTCAAAGAGAAATTCTCCTTGCCTTTGCTGCTGCAAATTTATCGATTAGTTCCTCAAAATGTATGTTGTCGGTAACCTCCCGATCCACATTCAGCAAAGCCAAGGCTGACAACCTTTCCTGTCCCATGGATGATCTCAGGTTGGACAGGATAAGTTTTAACTTAACTAAAAAAACCTTTCACAGCTGGCAATGGATGTTGTAACACTCAGCCAGATCTGAAGACCAACTCTCAGATTTGGAAATACATCATCCCCATACTGCACATGAAGCAGGTTCTCTGGTGCCGAAAGCTTAACATCCGCCCTTGTCTTGAGTAGCAGTCGGTATTTCATTATTTAACTGAACATCTCCAAACCATACAAGTCTGTATCATAAAATCTTCCCATAAAAATGGATCTGTTTCAATAGTTGAGCTATTTTCATTAGTTGTGCACATCAGTTCCTTTATGCCTAAAAGAAAGCCAAAACTAGAGTCCAGTTTCTTCAAGCTGATGAATCTGTCTTCCATTTCTGTGGGTATTTTGTCAACCATACTTTTAATAAGTTGTAGCATTTCATTTCCTGCTGTGAGCCCAACATCTTCTGCTGTTTCTCCAGGCATTTTCTTCTACTTCCTCTGTCGTCTCTCTACTATAACATCACAAATATTGGACAGTTTTCCTTTGCTTCTTCAAGAGAATTGAAGAACTATGGCATCACTGTTTTCTCTCTCTCTCTCTCTCTCTCTCTCTCTCTCTCTCTCTCTTTCTGCGATCAGGACTCAATCAGAGTAGGATTCCAGACTCTCACATGAAGTGTGTTGATCGCCCCCACAGACAGAACATCACAATTAGAGTCAGCCAGATCCACTCTGATTGAACACCCGTTAAAACGTTGCACTGTGTTCTGCGCAGTGGCCCAGTGCATCCGATTTCAGCCAGCATTTTATTCAGGTTTGCTTTCCTTAGCATTTGATTGTCCCAATCTTCCTACAAGGCAGCAGATGATCTTTTCTGTAGGGGGATTCTGCCCTTAGATGGTCGGCCCTCCCAGGTTGACGAGCACCATCTGCCCGAGTCACTAGAGGTGACTAGCACAGACATGCACACGCAAAGATATGAGATGTGACTAACACAGACATGTACACAGAGATACGAGACATGACTAACACCGACACACATCAAGATATATGACACATGACTAACATAAACATGCACATAAAGATATGACATATGACCAACATAGATATGCAGACAGCGATACGAGGCATAACTAACACTGACACATCAAGATATATGACACATGACTAACATAAACATGCACATAAAGATATGAGATATGACTAACATAGACATGCACACACAAAGATATGAGATGTGACTAACATAGCCATGCACACACAAGGATATGAGATGTGACATACACAGACATGCACACACAAAGATATGTGATTTGACTAACATAAACATGCACACAGAGATATGAGATATCACTAACCCAGACATGCACACACAAAAATATAACACAGATACACACTAAGATATGAGATAAGACTAAACACAGACACACATAATGATATGAGACATGATTAACACGGACACACTAAGATATGAGATATGACTAACATGACACACACCAAGATATGAGCCATGGCCAGCACACGCACACACACAAGCTAAGATATGAGCCATTTCTAGCACAGAAACACATCAAAATATGAGCCATGGCTTCACGGAAAAACACCAGGAAATGAACCATGTTTAGCACAGAAACACATTAAGGTATCCATATGCTTGGGTTTGTTGTAGTCGGCAGACTCTTCTTAACGTGGGAATCATCGACATACGAGACGCAGGCCCCGATTAACTGTTCACAGGATTCGTTCATCCAGTTGTCCGGACATTTGAGAGTGCAGTCTGACCCGTAGTACGTTTCTTTGCACGTACAGTCTGCACTTTCCGGGTCACATATGATGTCACAGCCATCAGAACACGTTTGTTTGCACTGTAGCCTAAAATTACCATCGGGACAAGTGTTATTACAGGTGTAGCCAGGATGTTTACATTGTAGGCATTTTCCGGATTTTTCTTCACATAAAGGACAGACACTAAGACATGACCCGGAGCAGTCGTGTCCATAGATCCCACGTGAACAGTTGCCGTGACACGTACCGATGATGACGTTGCAGCCTTTGCAACACCCACTACAAACTGCACAAAACGACCAAGAATGCCTGTCCAGACAATAGGTGTCTGTAAATGTTTGCACCTCACACACCGTCAGTGCACTCTCGTCCTGCGAAAAGGTCGGTGAGAACTCAAACTTACTGTGTGCCATTGTCGCTTGTATGGTGACTACAATAGTGTTCACAGAAATATTTGGGTATGATATATCATTATACTGGAACACTACACCGCCACTGTCAGAGAAAGCCTTTGGAGTGTCATTCTTTACCCGAATCATAGTGCTAGCTCGATGATAAATTCGAATGGTGTGAGTCTTCTGGGACGTGTCAAAGTTCAGATACCAGTAAACAGAATTGGTTCCACTTCTCAATTGTGTGTGTGTGTGCAGTCATTGTCATAAAGATTGGTCTTTGTTTTTCCATTAACTGCGGCCTCTGGTCCACACCTGTCTACTGTATTAACAAGCATTAAATGTGTCGGTCTTGTTTGTGTTCTGTTTGAGAGCCACATTCAGACCCCCGCCAATATAGATGGAGCAGATATTTGCAACTATCGCCCTTTCAATCCGTAACTTGTTGATCAGACCAGCCCCAGAGCAAAAGACATCAATCTCGTGCGAACTAACTACAAACCTTGATTCATTGTTACATGAGGCAGAACCATTTAGTTTTAACCTGAAACTGTCCGGATATGTTAAGCCATTCACATAAATCATAAACCAGGAAAACGGCAAAGATTGATTGAGAGTTGCCTCAAATGATGTAGAATCCGTGTCCGGATTACATGTGGGGTCGTTGTTATCAAACAGGAAAGTAGGTTCAGATTTTTGGGCGTATTTGTAAACGAGATCCCAGTACTGACACTGGGGTCCGAAATATTCGTGCTGACAGCTGTCATTGCTTGGGCATGTCCATGTAGTTTTGTCACAAACTGAGTCATTATAACAGTGACATTGTAACGTACAATTTGCCCCAAACCAACCGTCTGGACAAGTAAGGTCATTAGCTTCCAAGGTCAAGAACGAAGCCAGCAGAATAAAGACTTGATCTACAGCGATGGTTAACGAACTGTGTACACATGTTTATCATCAAACCCGTGGTTACATTTATAAAAATCCGCCAACTCGCTGTGATAACAGATAGCGTTATGTTCAAAGTCAACATTGTTTACACCATGGCTCGAACGCGAACAAGCTTCCATCTTGGTGCGTCCCATGACGTCATGGATGGTTTTGATTCACCGATCCTGGCGCAAGCCATCAGCTGTGGGTCGCTGACAACTTCCAGCTTAGATGTGAAGTTGTATAATTGTAATAAAGATAAATTGGGGTGTAAATATCATACAAATTGTTGATCAGCTCAAACTATCACGTGCAGCCCCACCTCTACTGCCAGAGGCTCCATTTTAATATTTTATTGTCATTATGATCCACGCGTATTTACATTCCAAGTAAACATAGCTCAGGTGTGTGTAAACGCAGTCTCGGTTCAGTTCCTGTATACGGTTTATGGAAAAATTTTTAAATCCTGATGTTCTCTAATAGAATGAGACAATCCGTTGGAGACAAGCAAAGTCAACATTGTTTGCATCTTGCATCATGGCTCGAACGCAAGCTATCATGTTGGTGCGTCCCATGACGCCCATGACTGTTTTCTAAGAAATACCCTTATCAAGCCTAGATATCTTGACCAGCCATTATGGAAATTCATGGTGTGGTACTGAAGCCTTTTCTGAACCCGGTCAATCTTAACAAGTACAGTATTTCAGAACCGAAGAAGAATACAAAAACTCAAATGTTAAAATCTGATGTAACAACTGAATTGCATCACTTCCTGTATCTGAATGTTCATCCTGATCATTTACAATATTGTCCAATAGTTCTACCATTGTACTAGTTGATCATGTTCCTGCCCAACATTAATCTGAATGTTCCTGCTGAGCATCTACAATATTGTCCCATGGTTCTACCAAGTGGTCTAGTTGACCTTTTATGGTTTAACAGCTTCTGCTCTGGCATCCCAACGAGTTTCTGACCGTGACTTTTGAGTTAAGTGCAGCTAGTCTGTGTTCCACTCCTGATTTGTAGCCAGACATTACAGATGCATTGTCGTAACACTGTGATCGTCAGTCTTCGAAAAGTAATGTATCCTTCTTCAATTGTTGCAATTTTATGTCTGCAATATTTGCTGCATCTTTTTTATGGACTGAATAAATCCTATGAAAGACTCCTTCACAACTAGTTTTTTCATCGAAGTTTAGATCGACATATCTAATGGTCTCCAACATTTGTTCTCGGTAGCAGCAACAGGTGTTGATTGATTAATTATTCCTTTAAGCCGAATACGACGCATGGGGTAGAAGACATAGCTCTCCATGTCCGGCGCTCCACCGCAGCCTGTTTTAATTCTTGGTTGATTTTGAGACCTATAGTTGCGCTATCTTTGATGAAGTTTCTACCGAGGGTTTCTTTCGGTTTTCCTCCTTTTCTTTTACCCTCCGGTGTCCACATAAGGGCCAGGTGAGGTAATCTTCTCAGGTCCATTCTGAGAACGTAGACAAGGTATTTTCAACGAGCTTCCTAACATCGTCGGATATATAATTTTGATTAGTTGCTTGTTTTATTTATGTAGTTGGTTTAAAGTCTGGCCATCAGATGTTTAGCAATCTTCTAGGACATTTGTTCTCATAAGCGTTTAGTCTTTGGTCTAGAGCCTTTATTGGTTTTCATGAGTTGAATCAAATAATACTCCATAGTATTTGGCTCTCTGGATGTCATACACAAGTTTTTCTCTATTTGGCTCTCTGGATGTCATACACACGTTGCTCTCTATTTGGCTCTCTGGATGTCATACACAAGTTGTTCTCTATTTGGCTCTCTGGATGTCATACACAAGTTGTTCTATATTTGGCTCTCTGGATATCATACACAAGTTGCTCTCTATTTGGCTCTCTGGATGTCATACACAAGTTGTTCTCTATTTTACTCTCTGGATGTCAAACACAAGTTTTTCTCTGACTGTAGATGCTAAAAGTTGGATAAACTCATTTCGTATTTCTGGAGAAAGGGACGTAGTAAATCCTGGATGTTGCTGCACATACAAAAGGTGCCCCTTCATGACTGGATCGAACTTCTCAACAAGCTTCAGAACTTATAGACAATTTTCTTTATTTACAATTTAAACAGTTTCTGTATTTATGTAACATCAATTTGATGCCTCCAGATGCTGCACCCGGGGACAGATGTCCCACGTTGTGAGGACCCCCCCCCCTCCCCCTCTAGCAACCCAGCAGAAGCAAACTGAAGACCAAAAAAAAAAAAAAAAAAAGGTAAATTATATCTCCCCTCGACGCTGAAAGGCAAATGGGTAAGGAAAGTAGAAGAAAAATGTATGAAGGATGATAACAGTATCAAAGGAATTATGATTCTCAGATATTACTTACCCTGTTCCCCCTTCTGTCCAGGAGCACCTTTTAGGAATTAACACATAAATAACTAAATCAATCAAATATATATACAGTCACATAATAATGCATTTCTTGACAACTTTTAAATCAAAGTAAGCCATTGCAGTAGTTATATCTAGCATATGTTAGTAGTCCATGCATGTTATCTCAGTAAAATAATGTCAAAGTCTTTCACTTTATTTCTTCAGATAATAAAAAGCTGAAATTAAAACAACCTTTCCAACATGTTTTATCGATGTATTAAAATGTGTAAAGCTCCACGTAATTTAAACAATAAAATTATAATTATAATTAAACACATTTGAAAACAAGAAATAAAATGAAGAGGTTTCTTTTTAATCTTAGAAATATTGCTACGTCTTCACGTGAGTTATGAAAATTAGTCATCTCTTTTTGTAATTTAAAAAGTCATAGGAAGTTGTATACATGCTTTTTTTAGGATAAATTGTAATATTTTTTTTATCATTTTATTTTTTCTTACAATCTTGTCTTTTAAAATAATTGATACTCTGTTATGATTAATATATTTCTCGTTTGAATAATTAACTAACAAAGCTTAAACAAAGAAAAACACCGTACAAAGTATGACAATTAATTTTAGACTGCCAAGAATTATCACATCAAAGAGACGATACCAGAAACCAGTAAAAATTAAAAGCCACATTGTATCTTTTAGAAATACATTTTAAAGGCTTTCACGCAGAAGTAGTAGGAAACTCTTTGTACAGAGCTTTGCAGCAGGAGGCAATCTGATCATCAGAAGCAGACCACGTCAATCAAGTGCTTGGGCCCTTTAGCTTCTTTACACTCTAGGAGAGGTGGGCCCACCTTTGTCATGACTCCCAGACGTCGACGTCCTGCTGCATTGCCTCTAAGGCTTGCACTATATGTTCGGGACACATTAACTACTCTTAATACACAAAACACTCGAAAATAGTTCGAAGCACGAAGATCTCTCCATCCTCATTTTTTTTCTCCTCCAAGTCTATGTTTTCCCATGTTCTCTTCGAAGCCACTGTTATCTGATCCCTCTCTCTCTGCGTTCAGGACTCAGTCAGAGTAAGGATTCCAGACTCTCATATGAAGTCAGCTGTCAGGCTAAGTGTGTTGATCGCCCCCACAGACAGAACATCACAATTAGAGTCTGTCAGATCCACTCTGACTGAACACCCGTTAATACGTTGCACTGTGTTCTGCGCCAGTGGCCCAGTGCATCCGATTTCAGCCAGCATTTTATTCGGGTTTGCTTTCCCTAGCCTTTGATTGTCCCCAATCTTCCTGCAAGGCAGCAGATGATCTTTTCGGTAGGGGGATTCTGCCCTTAGATGGTCGGCCCTCCCAGGTTTACGAGCACCATCTGCCCGAGTCACTAGAGGTGACTAACACAGACACGGACACACAAAGATGTGAGATGTGACTAACACAGACATACACACACAAAGATGTGAGATGTGACTAACACAGACACGGACACACAAAGATGTGAGATGTGACTAACACAGACATACACACACAAAGATGTGAGAGGTGACTAACACAGACATGCACACACAAAGATATGAGATGTGACTAATACAGACATGCACACAGCGATACGAGGCATGACTAACACTGACACACATCAAGATATATGACACATGACTAACATAAACATAAACATAAAGATATGAGATATAACTGACATTGACATGCACACACAAAGATATGACACATGCCTAACATAGACATGCACACAAAGATAAGAGATATGACTAACATAGATATGCACACACAAAGATATGAGATGGGACTAACATAGCCATGCACACACAAGGATATGAGATGTGACAAAAACAGACATGCACACACAAAGATATGAGATATGACTAACATAAACATGCACACAAAGATATGAGATATCACTAACCCAGACATGCACACACAAAGATATGACATATGACTAACACTGGTACACACTAAGATATGAGATATGACTAAACACAGACACACATAAAGATATGAGACATGATTAACACGGACACACCGAGATATGAGATATGACTAACATGACACACACCAAGATATGAGCCATGGCCAGATCTGATCCAACAATTTGCATTTAGATCTCCCATCATCAAGATTATAATATCATTGGCACGGCTCTCATCCACCTGACATTGCAGCTATTTATAGAATTCATCTGTAACTAAGTATTTCTGATCATTGGTTGGTGCATCATCATCCTCATCAAGTATCGTTCCTGCTGGCGTAGGTGATCATGTCTCTCCCCAACTTTCGACCTCGACAGTTAGTTATCATTTCTGTTGTTGACCTTCTGCCAAGCCATTCTTTTAAGATATCTAGTATCTTTTCTCTTTGCTCCCTTTATCTCCTCGTCCCTCAATTTTCCCAGTTATTACAATATATTTCAGGTGTTCTCTTCTCATTACATGACCAAAAAATGATGATTGTTTCTTTCTAATATTGGAAATTAGCTCTCTTTTTGCTTTGGCCTCTTACAGGACGTTTTCATTACTCAGCTTAGCTGTCCATGGTATTCTCAAACATTTTTCTGTAAAACTACATTTCTACGGACTCCAGTGATTTTCTTGTCTGTTGTAATATTGTCCATGATTCACATCCATATGTTAAGACTGGCTCTACATGACATTTAAAAACTCTTTTTTTCTTGTTTCTATTGTCAAAAATGGGTTGCATAGTATCTTCCTCATTTTTTGGAAAGCTACTTTTGTCTGAGCCATTCTGCATCTCACCTCTATTGTACATCTTCCGTCTGAGGTTAACAAAGTTCACAAATATTTAAATTAATTTACCTGTTTTAATATTGTTCCACTTGTCTTTAGTGTGCACTGAGGGGATGTCTTTTTTTTGTTGTCACCATTACTTCTGTCTGTTTGCTATTAAGGGTGAGTCATTTATTTTTGCTTTCCTTCACTATAATGTCTAACATTACTTGTGGCTCATTTTCACTTTTAGCAATTAAGACTGTATCCTCATCATAACTTAGATTATTTATATTATGACCTCCGATTGTTATTCCAGGCATGCCCCTTATGAATCTTAAATTAATCTTAGCCGAGATATATATTATATCGCCTGGGTTGCTTCGAGGATCGCCGTTATTAACTGCTTTGTTCAATATATACATGGCCAAGGTAGCGCAATTGAATAGTATCGGACTAGGTCGCACTCTCTTCATTGCTCTTATGTACACGTTCGCGCGAGAGCGGAAATAGCTAGGCAACTACAGGAAAGGGTGGATCAGATAACCAGTGCGACATAGATCTGCTTATTTGAGCGTTTGTAAGGAAAATAAATCATCCATTGTATTCAGAATTTGGTGCGACCCAGGCGTGGAACATCGTGGGTGGCCGCGGCGGATGAGTCCATAAGGCCTGTAGGAGATCTGAATGATATTTGGGCTGGCAAGGATTGGGTAAAAGTAGTAGCAGAGAAAAAGAGGCTAACCAAAGTAATTATTATGTTCAGCAGTGAGTATCGCATTTGGGTCTATGAGGCCGTAATGAGGGAATCCATCGAAAAAGCGTCGTCACCTCAGGATCAGATTATCTTAACGGATGGTTATGTATCCCCTTAAGAGCGCAATGGTTGGGGTTTTGTGGCACACCAACATGGCAGAGAAGTGGCAAAGGAATCTGGCAAGTGTAGCATTATGGTGTCCAGCATAAGAATGGAGACCGAAACAGCAACGGCGGCGATAATATTGTTGGTTCCACAGAACGTGGATCACACAGTCTTGGTAACTGATTTATAAAGTATGCTACAGAAGATTCACAGACAGTGTTTGTGGCAGGAGAGGATGCAGCTATTGGATGATTACAATGTAAACGCGATAACATGGGTGTACTGTCCAGGGCACGCTGGTGTACATACCGATAAAATAGCCGATAAGTTCGCTGCCAGCTCAGGCATTGGGTATGGCCTTACTGTGGTCAAATAGGACATCGCAAAGTTTGTTCTTCATTCCTTGAAAGAAGAGGAGGAGAATGGGTTGGGCATTGATGTATATATTGAGCGACTGAGGAGTCTATGTGTGGAAAAGGGATCCGACTGATCTCAAGTACTTAGTGGGGAAAGCAGATGTATCTACAATCAACACTTTACAGGAACAATCAGTCTGAATACGCTTCGAGAAATGATGGGACGGGCGATGGAACGGATATGGGGATGACCCACTGCAATAAAGCAGATTCCACGGATACACAGAATAGAATATAATAGAACTATCGTGTCATAATTTAGCCTCTCTGCCAGGAACTATCTTGTCATATTTTAATTTATCTGCCAAGAACAATTGTGCCATATTCTCACTTTTCTGATAGGAACTGAAATATTTTAACTTCTTTGTCGTGAACTATTAGGTCATATTCTTACTTTTCTAATAGGAACTATCCTGTCATATTTTAACTTATCTGTCAGAAACTATCCAGTCATATTTTAACTTCTCTGTCCGAAACTATCCAGTCATATTTTAACTTATCTGACAGGAACTATACTGTCATATTTTAACTTATCTGTCAGGAATTATCCTGTCATATTTTAACTTATCTGACAGAAACTATCCTGTCATATTTTAACTTATCTGACAGGAACTATCCTGTCATATTTTAACTTATCTGACAGAAACTATCCTATCATATTTTAACTTATCTGACAGGAACTATCCTGTCATATTTTAACTTATTGGACATAAACTATCCTGTCATATTTTAACTTATCTGACAGGAACTATCCTGTCATATTTTAACTTCTCTGTCAGAAACTATCCTGTCATATTTTAACTTCTCTGTCAGAAACTATCCAGTCATATTTTAATTTATCTGTCAGGAATTATCCTGTCATATTTTAACTTATCTGACAGGAACTATCCTGTCATATTTTAACTTCTCTGTCAGAAACTATCCAGTCATATTTTAACTAATCTGTCAGGAATTATCCTGTCATATTTTAACTTATCTGACAGAAACTGTCCTGTCATATTTTAACTTATCTGACAGGAACTATCCTGTCATATTTTAACTTCTCTGCCGGTAGCTATCCTGTCATATTTTAACTTATCTGACAGAAACTATCCTGTCATATTTTAACTTATCTGTCAGGAATTATCCTGTCATATATTAACTTTTCTGCCGGGAGCTATCCTGTCATATTTTAACTTATCTGACAGAAACTATCCTGTCATATTTTAACTTCTCTGTCAGAAACTATCCTGTCATATTTTAACTAATCTGTCAGGAATAACCCTGTCATATTTTAACTTTTCTGACAGGAACTATCCTGTCATATTTTAACTTATCTGTCAGGAACTATCCTGTCATATTTTAACTTCTCTGTCAGAAACTATCCAGTCATATTTTAACTTATCTGTCAGGAATTATCCTGTCATATTTTAACTTATTTGTCAGGAACTATCCTGTCATATTTTAACTTGTCTGTCAGAAACTATCCAGTCATATTTTAATTTATCTGTCAGGAATTATCCTGTCATATTTTAACTTATCTGACAGGAGCTATCCTGTCATATTTTAACTTATCTGTCAGGAACTATCCTGTCATATTTTAACTTATCTGACAGGAATTATCCTGTCATATTTTAACTTCTCTGTCAGAAACTATCCTGTCATATTTTAACTAATCTCTCAGGAATTATCCTGTCATAGTTTAACTTTTCTGCCGGTAGCTATCCTGTCATATTTTAACTTATCTGACAGAAACTATCCTGTCATATTTTAACTTATCTGTCAGGAATTATCCTGTCATATATTAACTTTTCTGCCGGGAGCTATCCTGTCATATTTTAACTTATCTGACAGAAACTATCCTGTCCTATTTTAACTTCTCTGTCAGAAACTATCCTGTCATATTTTAACTAATCTGTCAGGAATAACCCTGTCATATTTTAACTTTTCTGACAGGAACTATCCTGTCATATTTTAACTTATCTGTCAGGAACTATCCTGTCATATTTTAACTTATCTGTCAGGAACTATCCTGTCATATTTTAACTTCTCTGCCGGGAATTATCCTGTCAGATTTTAACTTGTCTGTCAGGAACTATTTGTCATATTTTAACTTCACTGTCCGGAACTATCCTGTCATATTTTAACTTCTCTGCCGGGAATTATCCTGTCAGATTTTAACTTGTCTATCAAGAAAAATTTGTCATATTTTAACTTATCTGTGGGGAAATATCCTGTCTACCAATTTCTGCATGCTCTTCTGTCCGCTAGAAAATTTCACCAACTCGTCTCAAGCTGGCTCAGACACATCGAACAAACCATTATCGTGTCAGAACAAACAAGTGTCTTGAATTGTACAAAAATAACACAGAACAGATAAATGTATCCACCTTTACCTACTCGTTGTTTTAAGTGTGTATGTTTCCAGGCTCGTATTTTACAATCAGTTTAATTATCGTTTATTTCCAAGTTATGGTTTTACTTTGTGTTAACAGTTGTCTTACCACGCAACACATCATATTTCATAAAGATAGGATTGTTATTGTAACTATGATTTTTGAAATTAAAAAGATTTCATCATCATCAACATCATTGAGTGCCTTCTCCGCATCGAAGGTTGGCTACCATGGAGCGCCATCCACTCTGTCTCTTACTTTGATGGTGCAGATTGTCATAGGCTGACTTGTCCATCTTTTGATGTTACTCGTCCATGTTAGACTTGGTCTGCCTCTGCTTCTTTTACCTTGTATTTTCCCCTCTAATATTACTTTTATTAGACTGTTGTGTCTTTTAACATGACAAACAAATTTCATTTGTCTTGCTCTAATTGTGTTAAGTAGTTCTTTTTTCACCCTTAGTCGTCCTAAAACTTCCTCGTTTGTTTTCTTTTCTTTCCATCCTATTCTACCTATTCTTCTGTAAATCAACATTTCAAAGGCCTCAATTTTCTGTTCTGTTTTCTGGTCTAATGTCCATGTTTCTGCACCATACAGGAATATTGAGAAGATGTAACATTTTGCTATTCTTAGTTTTGCCCTGTTGTTACTTGTTTTGATGTTAGTATATTTATCATGGCATTGAAATTACTTTTTGCCATACCTATTCTTTTTTTTATTTCAGTCGTACATTTTCCCTCACTGGTTAGTATGTCCCAGGTAGTTGTAGTTCTGAACTGTCTCTAAATGTATTCCTTCAACTTTGATATTTAATTGTAGGTCTTGAGAATTTCCTTTGTTTATGATCATAGTTTTAGTCTTTTTGATATTCATACCTAGTCCATATTTCTTGCTTGTCATGTTTAACACATTAAGCAATTGTTGTAGATTTTTAGGATTTTCCGCTAGTAGTACAGTCTCATCAGCATATCTTAGGTTATTGATTATCTTCCCATTAATGTTTAGGCCTGGCATCTCAGTGATGTTTTTAAAGATTTGCTCAGTGTATAAATTGAACAAGCTTGGTGATAGGATGCATCCTTGTCTGACTCCTCTTTTTATATCAATTGGTGTAGAGTTCTCCTTGTTATATTTTATTATTGCTGTTTGCTCCCAGTACAAATTACATATCAGTCGTATGTCTGTGTCATCCAGATTTATATCTTTTAGGCAGTCTATAAGTTGATTATGGTGTATTCTATCAAATGCTTTGGTGTAGTCTATGAAGCAGGCATATATTGGTTTGTTTACTTCTATGTACTTTTCGAACAATGTCCTCATGCTGAATATGGCTTCTTTTGTCCCACTGTTTTTCTTGAATCCGAATTGCTGTTCATCTAATTCATTATTAATTTTATTCTGAATCCTTCCTTGTATAACTTTTAGTAAAATTTTTTGTTACCTGGCTCATTAGGCTTATTGTTCTAAAATCGCTGCATTCAACTGCACCATTCTTTTTAGGCAATGCAATAAAAGTTGATGTTTTTAGTTCATTTGGTAAATATCCTGTATGGTATATGTCATTGCAAATGTCTGTGATCACTTCAATTCCAAAATCTTCTAGTGCTTGTATCATCTCTATCTGTATATTGTCAAGTCCTGCTGCTTTTCCCTTTTCATTGTTATTATAGCTTTTTCTACTTCAGATTTCAGGATTTTATAGCCGTATGTACATTTTATAAATGATTTTTTGTCCCTTTCGTCATGAAATAATTCTGTTATGTATTCCTGCCATCTATCGATTATATCTTTGTTGTATGTTAGCATTCTTTCCTCTTTGTTTGCTATACATCCGTTTCCTTCAGCTTTTTTGTCTTTATTAGTCATTCTTTTTATTTCTGTGTGCATTCCTCTTAAATTTTGTTTACTTTCAATAGTTTCGACTTCTAGACATCTTTGGTCGAGCCAGTCTTCTTTTGCCTTTTTGCACATTGTTCGTATTTCATTATCAATTTCCTTGCATCTGGCAGTGTTATTCGCTTGTCTTCTCTCTTCCATTTTTTCTAAAATGTTTTCAGTTATCAATTTTTGTTTTTTGTTACTTTCCTTTTTGGGTAAGGTGATGCAGGATTCTTGTATGCTGTTTTTTATGCATTGCGATTTGGTTGGGAATTTTTCCTTCAGGATTTTCTCTTCTGCACTGCTCAATCCCTTCTTCTAGCAGCTTCTGATATGTGTTCTTTACTTGTACAGTATAAGTTTCTTTTACATCTTTCTGATTTAACACTGTTATATCTATTGGTGTTGCTGAAGTAGTATTTTGATTGTTTTTCTTTAATTTGATTTTCATTTTAATCATTACAGGATTGTGATCTGAATTAATATCTGCTCCTGGGTAGGTTTTGGCTTTCTTGACGCTGTTCCGGAATCTGTCTTTTATCATTATATAATCTATTTGATTCCTCTTTCCATCTCCAAGGCTTTTCCATGTGTATAATTTCCTTTTCTCTTGCTGAAAGTAGGTGTTACATATTATTAGCCTATTTTCTTCACAAAATTGAATCAATCTTTCTCCTCTGTTATTTCTTTTTCCTTAAACATGATTTCCTATAATGGTATTATATCTGCCTTTTCCTACTTTTGCGTTCATGTCACTCATTACAATCAAGATGTCTGTAGATTTCACTTGCTTCATAACTGTATTTAGATCTTCATAGAATGCTTCTATTTGTTCATCTGTATAGTCTTGAGTAGGTGCGTATGTCTGTATTATTGCTATGTCAAATGGCTTTGCTTTCAATTTTATTAATATAATCCTATCATCGTATGTCAAGTGAGTATTTATATATTTTTGTAGTTCTCGTTTTATTAGTATGCCTACCCCTCTTTGGTGTTCTGTAGTGTAACCTGAGTATATAAATGTATATTTCTCGTCTTGTATGTATCCACTTTCTTTCCATCTTGTTTCTGATATGCCTAAAATATATATGTTTAATCGCTCTGCTTCTACCATAAGATTTTCTAGTTTTCCTTGTTGGTGTAAGGTTCTAACACTCCATGTGGCTATTTTTAGTTCGTTCCTAAAACAGTAGTTAGAATTTCTCTCCATGGCTTTCTTTGGACTGTTACGTGATGAGGCTCCAATCTCTTTCACGGTGGTCTGCGATATTCGTCTGTCGTGTTCTGAATATGCCTCATGTGTACCACACACTTTGATGTTTTCGCTTTCTGGGCCGTTGATTATTTCAAATTCTTCCGCCCCATCCACCGTCACAGACTTTTCATATACCGGTTGAACACACCCGGCTAACGACGCCATTGCTGTCGAACCATGTGCTTGCCTATCGAACCGCGAACGCACGACACAAAGGAAGAATAAATAATATTCAACTTAAATATCGATAAAGTTCACAGTCCATCCACCCGTCAGAAGTAAAACATACACCAAACGGGAAATAGCAACACATAATTTCACAACTAGACTGTCGAGTAAATCATTTAAATATATCAACAAGAGCTAAATTATAAAAACGACAACACGTAGTCGCCATGACACCAAAAAGAATTGCTCGAGCAATATTACTTGTGATAAAAGTCCATTTATATTTTCTGTGAACGATTAACTCTACAACAATCTCTACTGGAATTATTGATGTTTATTAACTCTACCAACGTTCATGGCGGTTAGAAAGTACCGTCTTTATTATTCCACATTAGCTGTATGTCCATGTTATGCAACATTCTCTCCTTAATTTGATGCATACCTTGACAGTTTTAATTGACAACGAAATATGAACACAAGTTCCGGCTAGATGGCGTCAGGTAGTTTATAATTTCAGGTTAGATAACCCTGATGATGATGAACCCTGATCAAGCCCGTAAAATAGTTTCACAGTAAAAGAGTAAATGTTTGAGTAAATTGCGTTTTACACTGTACAGGTCAACTACATCGCAAGCTTGAGGCTGACAGGGTTTCCCCGAAAACACCCACAGCTTGTGACGTCTCATCTGTGTGAGTTTTAGATGGCTGACGTAGATTACCCAGAACTGCCCCATGCTCGCAGTATGGTTACGTCACTAGCTTCGCGTAATCCCTTTTAATCCGCGGGTTTGAGATAAAATTGGTGTTGGTCCAAACCTTCGTCTCTGTCCCATAACCACCGAGGTCGTTGGGACAACGTTGATGGCTGCAATCATCTACTTCAATACATAAACTAACAAGATAAAGAACACGTGGTACTCATATACCACATATCGTGACCTACTTTGCTATTGATTAGGAATACACATTTGCTAAATCTTGTAAAAAATATTGTCGCTAAAAACATGTTTTTATAACCTTTTTTCCGTTTTACTTTTGTAAACTCCAAACGCCATAACGTCATCATTAGAATACCGGTCAATATGGCGGCTAGGAGACAATCATTAATAAATAAATATTTTTATAAAGGAAAACTTCCGAGGCGATAATCAACGAATTATTTTAGAGGAAGAGGTATGTTTACAGCACTTGGAAAAAACGACAAATAATGATTGATTCAATATATGGTCCAAAGCAGGATCGAACCCATACTCCTTGGCACAGCGTTTTGCCACTAGAAGCCAAACGCTAGGGAACACTGCGAACTCAGCTAACTAAAAAATTAGCCATCAGCGGCAATATCTTTCAAGCCGGTGTTCTCATGACTATAACATAGGGCTGCGATCACAGCTCGGGAATGGCGCATAGACGGCAAGAACCATTGAGACATAGACTTAAAAGGGTTTCTTGTTGCAATTTCCTCATATATTCCGACCAGGCTTGCTGCTAGAGCTACTAAGTTTAGTGCTTTATGCACACCGTGAGTTGTGTGTCTATTCCAGATTGTGTTTCGATATTCCGATTACTTACAATGAATAGTTATATCGCATGAAGAAGGACAATTCAGCTGCGTTCACTTTCGGCGCCGCTTGGTCTTAATATCTTTTGGCGTGTGCTGTAGCTGAAGTGATGGGGATTGCAGCTGTCTTTCTTTGTTTGTATCCCTTAATGAGCTCAGATGTTAATTCGGATGATTCCACTGGCACGGGTGGTTAAACATTTATCGATTTAAATTCGCTTGCAGTGATACCGGGGTCTTCGACTAACCATAACCACAATCTTAAGGTTTCGATGCCTCTTTCCCGCCCCAAATATTATGTTATTTGATCCAGTACAAGATAACAAGATAGTCTTCCAATTTTGTGGATGAGTCAAGACTAAACAACCAAGACAGTCTTCCAATTTTGTGGATGAGTCAAGACTAAACAACCAAGACAGTCTTCCAATTTTGTGGATGAGACAAGACTAAACAAACAAGCGTTTTGACTGGGTTTTTTTTAACGTATGAGCCAAAACATGAGTCTGATTAGTACTGTCTTACAAGTAAACTAAACACGCACTTAATTTGTTTTAAATTGTATCTGTACCAGCCTTGCCTCGGCTCCATATGGTTTATGTTATCTATTACCATTATGTTATCTGGCTAAGGTCGTCTACCTCTTTATTTGATACATCTCTGACCCATTCATAATGTTTAGGTGACCCCCCTTACAGTTATCTCCCTTACCATGTCATGTGCCTTACAGACTGCTACGGGAGAGCATGTCATATTCCCATGTCACCAATTCTTGTCAGTCAAACTTCTACAATTGTGTTAATGACGTCACTTACACAAGCGAGCAAGGTCGCGCTACTTTAAATACAAAACCAATATCGTGTTCCATGTGGTTGACTTTCTACTCTCTGATTCCCGCTGTTTATTCACCATGCAGTTTTGTTCCCTAAAGTTATTGTCTGTGTATGTGCTCACACACGTGCGTGTATGCATGTGTGTAAGTGCTAATTCGATATCAGCATTTACTTATTTGATGATTTCTTCTACGATTATCAGGTGTGGCAAGATTAACATAAGATAAGGGTGTTTGTGTGTATTATAATAATAATGCCCTTCTTTATTAATATATCCAGGAGGTATACAGTAACAGGAGTAAAAAAGTAGATTAAAAAAAATTGAGGAGATGGAGTTTGTCGTTAGAAAAGTAAAGGAGGCAAATGTAATAGTGAAATAGCAGAAGTGAAGTTAGTCAATAGAAGAGGAGGCAAATGTAATAGTGAAATAGCAGAAGCAAAGTTGGTCAATAGAAAAGTAGAGGAGGCAAAGCTAATAGTGAAATAGCAGAAGCGAAGTTGGTCAATAGAAAAGTAGAGGAGGCAAAGCTAATAGTGAAATAGCAGAAGCGAAGTTGATCAATAGAAAAGTAGAGGAGTCAAAGCTAATAGTGAAATAGCAGAAGCAAAGTTGGTCAATAGAAAAGTAGAGAAGGCAAAGCTAAAAGTGAAATAGCAGAAGCAAAGTTGGTCAATAGAAAAGTAGAGAAGGCAAAGCTAAAAGTGAAATAGCAGAAGCGAATTTGATCCGTAGAAAAGTAGAGAAGACAAAGCTAATAGTAAAATAGCAGAACTGTTAGTCCTGCCTAACTTGTCCTTCAAGTGAACTGTAATTTTAATGTTTAGATTGGGAGTGACGTCTCATGTTGTATTCATTAAGAACAGGCACTGTTTTGTTACATATGAAACAAGGGGTTATGCGATACAGAAATAATCCAAAGTCCAACTGTCCTAAACTGATCGAAATTCTGTATATACTTTCCTCCTTTTACTTGATGGTGCCATTATATCACTAATTGGTGACAACCGGTTATTTACTTTAAATACGTTGATATTTAGCTAAACATTACATAATATCCCTCCACAACCGCCATTCGTAACCCCTACCAAAACGGTTGAAAACACAAAATCGCTTTGATCTGACGCAGGATTGTCATAGTATAAAAGTCCCGGCGTATACAACACAATGAACCTTGCAGTCTGTAACACGTAGTGACTAATTGCTCAACGACATGATAACAGAATTATTTTGTTTTGGCGAACATGAAATTACTAATTAAAAAAAAAAAAAAACTTTCTGAATTTGTGTACATTTATGTGTTACTTTTTATTATTATAATTTTTTTTTAGCTCAGGGAGTTGACGGTGGAGGGGAGGGGGGATGTTAGCAAATTCAGAACACACACATACACACAGTTACGTAGACACACACTCAAACACAAGCACACATATGCACGTCTAAACAAAAGTAATAATAAAGTAATAAATAACAAATAAGGAAGTTAACATACCAGGGCGGCCAGGCATCCCAGTTAAACCGTCATCTCCATGTAGTCCATTTAGTCCAGGCTCACCTAGAAATACAAGAAAAAAGTCAACATTTTTTTTATCTAATCTCTCAAATAAGAAGAAAAAAACTGACGTTGCTAACAACATATCGTTATTAAGAACAAAAAGAGAATTAAATAAACCGTTGTCAGGTAATGACTTCATTGACCTCGAGATCGTTTCAAAGGCGCTGCATTAACACCTTATCGTCCCCTCTCAGATGATCAAGATGGATCTGGTGACTTGCTGGTTAAGCACACACCTTTAGCGCTCACACTATTCATATTTTATTAATCAAGTCCTTGATATTTCCGATTCCCCACTTGTCTTGTCTCCATTCAAAACCGCTCATAGGAGTTTCCTTGTCAACAGTCAGTGCTAGCTACAACTTTTGGTAAATTTAAAAAATAAAAATTGACCATCGTCCTGGGTGCATGTCCAGCAGATCAGAAACATCGCTACTTGATGTTATTAACACATCACCGCACTCCACCTTTCTTCTCACCTCTTTTATCACCTCGTCCGACATTATCTCACTACACGATGAGACGTTGAGACACAACAATTCTTGTCAGTTTTCTCTCTCTCACTATTTTTCTGTGACTTGACAAAGTGGATATGCTTGTGTTCCTTGATGCCGTTCATCGAGTTCATTTTCTGTCCGTGTGCGTCTTTCTCCTTTCACAAGTGTCTGTATATTCTTTCATAGTTCCCTGTATATTATTTCATAGTTCCCTGTATATTCTTTCATAGTTCCCTGTATATTCTTTCATAGTTCCCTGTATGTTTAACATAGCTCGTGTATGTCCTTCATAGTTCCCTGTATGTTCTACATAGTTCACTGTATATTCTTTCATTGTTCAATGTATATTCTACATAGCTCCCTGTATTTTCTACATAGTTCCCTGTATGTTCTACATAGCTCCCTGTATACTACATAGTTCCCTGTATGTTCTACATAGTTCACTGTATATTCTTTCATTGTTCAATGTATATTCTACATATCTCCCTGTATGTTCTACATAGCTCCCTGTATACTACATAACTCCCTGCATGTACTACATATTTCACTGTATATTCTTTCACAGTTCTCTGTATGTTCTGCATAGTTCCCTGTATACAACATAATTCCCTGCATGTACTACATAGTCCACTGTATATTCTTTCATAGTTCCCTGTATGTTATATAACAGTTCTATTATGACGTATCATAGTTCTATGCATATCCTTTCACAATGCTATGTATGTCCTTTAACAGTTCTCTGTATTTGATTTTATAGTTCTCTGTATGTCTTTTCACAATTTTCTGTATCTGATTTTATGGTTCTCTGTATGTCTTTTCACAGTTTTCTGTATCTGATTTTATAGTTCTCTGTATGTCTTTTCACAATTTTCTGTATCTGATTTTATGGTTCTCTGTATGTCTTTTCACAATTTTCTGTATCTGATTTTATAGTTCTCTGTATGTCTTTTCACAGTTTTCGGTATCTGTTTTTATTGTTCTATGTATGTCTTTTCACAATTTTATGTATCTGTTTTTATAGTTCTCTGTATGCCTTTGACAGTTTTCTGTGTATGGTTTCATGGTTTCTTATATATCATGACCTAGTTCTTGATCATTTCCATCTTCAGCCATCATTCCTTTGAACATTTATTTTGACGCCCATCATATCTTTCTCCCCCTACTTGTCATTCTGTCCCAGATCTTCCTATTTCCTCCTTTCCCGGAATCTAACATCATTGATCTCTCCTGTTGTCATGATAATTTTAAAGAGAGATAGGATCAAACCCTAATTTACCTACATGTATTTTTTAGCAAGTAAACACAACAATACAATAAAGAAGTATTTGGACTTCAGTTGTGATTTATAACCTTTCCACACGTTAAGATTAAATAAACTACATTTACAAATCTTCTATTGGCAACAACTATACAAGTGAAAATGAAAATCTAAAAGTAAATGCTATTTAAAGTGGAACCGTCTTAATCGCTAAAATATGATCCCAAGACGGCAAACTGTACTTAGATTTTAAAAAAGCGAGAAGTAGAATCAAATCTGATGGACTGAACGTAATGGCGATAAAAAGGTACAGTGTATGGCGGGAAAAGTGTCAGCAGTAACCCACCCACATCATGCACCCAAGGCCGTGCTACGGAGTCCATGCACGTGGGCCAGGATTCTCTGATTTTCTCGAGATTCTGGACAGTCAAACTTTATCTCAAGGCCGAGGGGCGGCCATTATGACGTCAGACGATAGGATGAAAGATAGTCTAACGCTTACAATTCAGCGATCAGTTATTGCTATGCATTTAGACATTTAGGTCAGCTTCGGTCACGAACAAGACGTTTGAGGTCATCACCGGTTCCCCATAACTTGTCATGTCAAGTTGTTGCTGTGGGCCATATTTGTGTTCTTAGGGTGCTTAGTGTACTGCAGTCTTGTAGTATATGCTCTGGGGTTTGTTTGGTTGCTTCGAAGTCACATGTTGCAACGTCACTGAGTCCTATCTTGTGTATAAGTCCTCTGAGGCCACAATGACTTGTTCAGAGTCTGAAAATCTTGGTTTGTTCATGTCTGTTTAGTTTGTTTAGATTCTCATGTTATAGCTCATATTTTCCTTGCATCTCCCTCCATTCTACTTTCCTAGCTTACTTCAGGATTGTTTTTATTTCTTTGAGACTCGGGTTGATTTGGATTGTTGAAAGCTTCCACCTGCTTTTGTGAGTTTATCTGCTTTCTCATTTCCATGCCTGGCATCTCTGTGATGTTTTTAAATGTGTGTTCAGTTTATAGATTGAAAAAGCTTGGTGATAGGATACATCCTTGTCTTATTCCTCTTTGACATCAATGGGTGTAGAGTTCTCTTTGTAATACTTTATTATTGCTGTTTGCTCTCAGTATAAATTACATATTAGTTGCATGTCTGTGTCATCTAGATCTTACTTTCATCTTTTCTGTCCACTTCTCCATTCACTTGATCATCCAACATGTAGTTATAGATAATTGTGCTTCACCGTTTGTTGTCGTTGTCCTTGTATTCTGAAGAAGGACACAGGCCGAAACGTCAGTATTGTGTTGTGTTCCTTCCGTGTAAATCAGTTACCATACCTTGGAGTGTTTATCACACCCCACTACCTCTCCCCGTCATCTAGATGTATATATTTTATGCAGTGTATAAGTTGTTTATGGTGTATTCTATCAAAAGCTTTGGCGTAGTCTATGAAACAGGCATATATTGGTTTGTTTACTTCTGCGTACTTTTCAATTAATGTCCTCATACAGAAGGTGACTAATTTTGTCCCACTGTTTTTCATAAATCCAAATTGTTGTTCTTCTAATTCAATATTGATTTTATTCTGAATCACTTCCTTGCATAACTTTTAACAAGATTTTTGTTACATTATTGTTCTAAAATCACTGCATTCAACTGCACTATTCTTTTTAGGCAATGCAATTAAAGATTAGGGTTTTAGTTCATGATGACATAGCTCTCCTATCACACAGCCATCAACAAACGTAAAATAAAATGAGCATATATAATGATAGATCACAACATATGTGAATGAAAATAAATAGTGGTAAGACCAAAATTATGAGAATTAAAGCAGTTGGCAATAACCAAATAAAAATTTGCTGAAAGGTAGTAGAAGGGGAAGATAATGCTAGTCATAAAAAGTACCAATTTAGCTATAAACATCAGCTATCAACATCAGCAATCAACATCAACTATCAACATCAGCAACCAACTTCAGTAACCAACATCAGCTATCAACATCAGCTATCAACATCATCTATCAACATCAGCTATGAACATCAGCAACCAACATCAGCTATCAACATCATCTATCAACATCTGCTATCAACATCAGCAACCAACATCAGCTATGAACATCAGAAACCAACATCAGCTATCAACATCATCTATCAACATCTGCTATCAACATCAGCAACCATCAGCTATGAACATCAGAAACCAACATCAGCTATCAACTTCAACTATCAACATCAGCTACCAACATCAGCTACCAACATCAGCTACCAACATCAGCTATCAACAGCAGCTGCTATCAACATCAGCTACCAACATCAACTACCAACATCAGCTATCAACATCAGCTACCAACATCAACTATCAACATCAGCTACCAACATCAGCTACCAACATCAGCTACCAACACCAACTACCAACATCAGCTATCAAAATCAGCTACCAACATCAGCTATCAACATCAGCTATCAACATCAGCTACCAACATCAGCTATTAACATCAGCTATCAACATCATCTATCAACATCATCTATCAACATCAGCTATCAACATCAGCTATTAACATCATCTACCAACATCAGCTATTAGCATCAGCTATCAACATCAGCTATTAACATCAGCTATCAACATCATCTATCAACATCAGCTATCAACATCAGCTATCAACATCAGCTACCAACATCAGCTATTAACATCAGCTATTAACATCAGCTATCAACATCATCTATCAACATCAGCTATCAACATCAGCTATTAAGATCAGCTACCAACATCAGCTATTAACATCAGCTATTAACATCAGCTATCAACATCTGTGATCATCTCACAATAAGCCTTATGAGTCATATGACTAAGATATTACTAAGAATCGTCATGCGAAGAGTGCGAAACAAAATAAGTCCAGAAATTAGCGATGAACAGTGTGGTTTTGTGCAATGCCATTTATATCATACGATCTTTAGTAGAATGAGCCATAGAGGTGAAAACAGATCTATACCTATGTTTCATAGATTACACAAAGGCATTTGACAAAGTAAAGCACCAAGAAATAATCAACATTTTAGAAAGCATAAACATAGACAACAAAGATCTAAGAATAATAAAGAACATGTACTGGCAACAAACAGCGGCCATAAGAACTGGAAACCAATTGGGAATGTTTCAACAAATAAAAAAGGGTGTTAGACAAGGTTGTGTGCTGTCACCAGATGTGTTTAATATTTATAGTGAGATTATTTTAAGATCCGTAAGGGGCATGCCTGGAATAACAATTGGGGGTCATAATGTAAATAATCTAAGGTATGCTGATGATACAGTATTAATCGCTAAGAGTGGAAATGAGTTAAAAGAAATTTTGGACATTATAGTGAAGGAAAGCAAATATAAAGGACTTAGCCTTAATAGCAAAAAGACAGAGGTAATTGTAACAACAAAGAAAAAGACATCACCTCAGTGCAAAATAAAGACAAGTGGAACAATGTTAAAACAGGTAAATGAATTTAAATAATTGGGAACTTTGTTAACCTCAGACGGAAGATGTACAAAAGAGGTGAGATGCAGAATAGCTCAAGCAAAAGCAGCTTTCCAAAAAATGAGGAAGATACTATGCAATCCGTTTTTGACAATTGAAACAAGAAAAAGAGTTCTTAAATGTTACTTAGAGCCTGTCTTGACATACGGATGCGAGTCATGGACAATAGGACAACAGACAAGAAAATAACTGGAGTCCGTAGAAATGTGGTTTTACAGAAGAATGTTGAGAATACCATGGGCAGCTAAGAAGAGTAATGAAAAGATTCTGAGAGAGGTCAAAACAAAAAAGAGAGCTAATTTCCAATATTAGGAAAAGACAATCATCATTTGTTGGCAATGTAATGAGAAGAAAACAACTTGAATATATTGTAACAACTGGAAACATTGAGGGACGAAGAGATAGAGGGAAGCAAAGAGAAAAAATTACAGACAGCTTAAGAGAATGACTTGGCAGAAGGTCAACAATAGAAATGATAAATAGCTGCCGAGATCAAAAGTTGTGGAGAGACATGATCACCTACGCCACTAGGCCCGGTACTTGATGATGATGATCAACATCAGCTATCAACATCAGCAACCAACATTAGTTACCAACATCAGCCATCAACATCAGCTACCAACATCTGCTATCGACATCTGCTATCAACATCAGCAACCAACTTCAGCAACCAACATCAGTTACCAACATCAGGTACCAAACATCAGCTATCAACATCAGCTATTAACATCAGCCTGCACGTGACCTACCATCAATTCCTTTTTCTCCTTGCATTCCTGGCATTCCTGGCATTCCTGGAATTCCTTGAGGTCCTGGTGGTCCATCGAAACCTGGAGGTCCAGGCGGCCCTCGCAGAGACTCCAAGTTGAGAAAGTCTGCTGTCAAGAATGGGTGCTCAGCGAGATCGCCCTTTTCTCCTGTGAATAGCGCACACGAAAGTGAACTCCGTTTTAATTAATGGCTGTGTTTAGCCAGCGACTAATAACTAGGGACCTACAAAATGTCAAATACAATCTAAAAATCAAAATAGATAGAAGTGTAACATAATTAATTCCTCATCTGCTATTAGAAATGACGCAAATTACCAGCTAAAACATCTACATCCTTTGCATTGGGCTATGCCTTTATGTGTTTCTTTTTATTTATTTGTATGCAGTTTCTGCGACGGCACATTTCTCTGACTTTTCTTTCAGTGTTTGGACACATGTATTCTCCCTCAGTGTCTGCAATTACTTTCATACCAAGGAAGTTTCTGCATCGTCTCCACTTTAAACAGTGCAGCTATTTGCGATACTATTCATGTTAGAAGTCTCACTTCAGCACAAACTTTCCTGACAGTACTGTAGCTCCTGTGCACTGCTGCTCGGTGCGGTGTTTTGACAGAATGTCTCTTTATATTTAACCTCCAACCGTTTGTCGTGACAATCAACTGAAAATGATCTTTAATTTTCTTTCTAAATATTTATTTTGAATTACTTTGCCTGTCGTCATCTTGTATTTATCCAGGCGATTTTGTGCGTTTCTAAGCAATACAATAACAAAGTCAAATTATTTCTGCTTAACCAAAAACCGACTTAAATTTGGTCATCTAAAGAAAACGCTATTGTACCTAAAGTGATGACAAATATGACCAAATATAACTTAAAACATGCATATATGCATTCCATGTCCCCAATTTGGTCAATATATGACCTGAAACTAAATTATTGTCAAAATATGTCTTCATGAGAGCATGAGAAATGAATGACACATGTTGAAATTAACTTGGATTAAAAAAAAAATACATGTCGAGAATATATAACATGTCATATTAAAAATTAACTTGAAATTTTGAAATGAAGCTTCACAGCCATGAGCATATTATTTATTTTGATGCCCCGTTGGTACTGTATAGATTTTATTGCGCTTCCCCGTGTTTCTTCCTCTCTTCCATTCTCCTTTTCTTCTTCCCTTTCTTTCTTTCCTCCTTTTAAATCCCTACTTTCTGTTCATCTTTCCATTCTCACCACAGTCTCTCTTTTTCCATCTTCTCTAACCATTCCTTTGTTCGTTCACTATCTCTATCTCATCCCACTGCTTCCTCTGTGTTCCATTACTTATTCCCTCCTACCCTCATTCCCATCTGCCAATCTTCCCTACTTTCTTTCCATCTTCCCGTAATTCTTCCCACGCCATCATGCTTCACTTTACATCTCCATCCTTCCTTATCTCAATTCCTTGTCTTTTCATCTTCCCTCCATTCCACTATTCTCTTCCTTTGTTCTCCTCACCTTTTCCCTTCTTCACTAAAAAGACCCTATTTATATACCTTAATAACTATTTCCGGCTAGTTGGTAACTAACTATCTGTACTATCTGTATTATCCTGTAACTATCTAACTATAACATATTTTTTTTCCCGATGTCCCATTAAAGGGAAGACTTAAAAGTGGTATTGCCAGTTATATAGTGCTATTGTCATTATACGGGGTGTCTCACTCGCTACCAAACTCAGCATTTCTCCAATAATTCTAACAACAATGAAGATATTGCAATGAAATGTGAACAGGAGGGCGATCATTGTGAATGAAATTTAAACAAATAATTGTCTGTAACGTTTGTGTGCGTGTGTGTTTGTAGCGCTTGATTTCTGCAACACTGAGAAGCGCAGCCTGCCTGACGGACCTCTCTGCTGATTCTGTCATTTGGATGAGGATGTCTACACAATACTTTTGTTGTTCGTGAGTGTTGGTGTACATTACGTGTGAGTTCACACAGAATAGCTGGCAAATGTGTTACTAAACTGTGGAGGAGCAACTGTTTAATGGTTAAATGCTGGAGTTGGTAGCGAGTGAGATACACTGTATTTTTTTCAGTTACACCTTTTTGAAATTCATTGATTCATTCAATGATTCATTCATTAATTCATTCATTGATTTACTCATTGATTCATTCATTGATTCATTCATTGATTCATTCATTGATTCATTCATTGATTTACTCATTGATTCATTCATTGATTCATTCATTAATTCATTCATTGATTCATTCATTGATTTACTCATTGATTCATTCATTGATTTACTCATTGATTCATTCATTGATTCATTCATTGTTTCATTCATTGATTCATTCATTGATTTACTCATTGATTCATTGATTGATTGATTGATTGATTCATTCATTCATTCATTTACTCATTGATTCATTCATTGATTTACTCATTGATTCATTCATTGATTCATTCATTGATTCATTCATTGATTCATTCATTGATTTACTCATTGATTCATTCATTGATTTACTCATTGATTCATTCATTGATTTACTCATTGATTCATTCATTGATTCATTCATTGATTTACTCATTGATTCATTCATTGATTTACTCATTGATTCATTCATTGATTTACTCATTGATTCATTCATTGATTTACTCATTGATTCATTCATTGATTCATTCATTGATTCATTCATTGATTTACTCATTGATTCATTCATTGATTCATTCATTGATTCATTCATTGATTCATTCACTGATTCATTCAGTGATTCATTCATTGATTTACTCATTGATCCATTTATTTTTCTCTCGAGCCGAAGACGACACTTAAGACGAAAATCATAGTACTCTATGGCTGACTATTGGTTGATAGTTCTCGGAGTCCTTGTTTGTTTTTTAGTGCAATGTTTGTGCCTTCCCTAGTAATTGTTCTGCCTAGCGATTACCTCGGTCTGACTTGTTTTGTTTTACCACATGTTTTCTACATGAATAATATCTGGTGGGAAAGTCTTTCTTTACTCACTCGCAGCTCAAGGCCCATGTATTATTGAAATATAAGACTAAATATAACTACGCAAATTTTAGAACCACTAACAATGTATTTTGTAACTTGTATGAATTAATTTAATTTTGTTTCGCTAGAAATAATAATTTGAGATGCAATTTGTTGCACGCCTTAAGCCCTATAACATTATAGTTATGTAAGTGGTGGCACGAAGATTGTACAAAATGTTATGTATATCTTCCTATTGTTTTTGTTATATATAAGAGAAAGTTACTGACTGTCGAAGGCAACATTAACCAAAACTAGCCAGTATATAATGAGGAAAACATGCACAGCTGCTTGTTAACATACTCTAGCGGTCGTAATAATGTGCTCTCTTTAGACAAAATCATCTATATATTATTCTTCTATATTATATTCGAGAGGAAGTTACAGCTCCAAATGTGTTAGCATTTGAGGTTATGATAGAGTGAGCATTTCACACATGAAAGTATCAGATTATTCAATCCCTGAAGTGTTCCTTCTCATGTAATTTCATCGACTAAAATATCAAGAACACAATAAAAGGTTAGATCAGCAAGTTCTTACGTTTGTTGCGCGATGTTAGAAATTAGAACCACTCCTGTGAAATATTAGTTTTAAAGATAAGCGGAATGTAGTCTAGCCAGGTCATGTTCACCCTTAAGTTTTACAAAAGGATTGGAACTAAGTTGCTGCTAGGAGACAACAAACAGCCGTGCATGAAATTTACGGGGAGATAAATAGTCGTTTAAATGTGTCTACCTTTGGCGCCAGTTTCTCCTTTTGGACCAACTGGACCAGGCGCACCTGTAAAAGAAGTAAAGAAATAATTAAATCATCAAATGAACACGCCTCTGCAAACAGTTACCCGCTTTCGCTACTCAGACCTCGTTGCTAGATTATAATTGTACGGTCCAGTTCCGGGCTGATTATTATAAAGGAGTATATTGAAACGGGGAGGTCCATTTGTTGTGTTCAATCTGAGAGTTACTTGAAAATGAGACTGGTTGATGTACAGCGATAAAAGCACTGCAACTCTAATGTGTATACGAACATTGTGAGCATGGAAACTCATACGCGCTCATTAATAATACAAAGTAAGTAGTTCTGGTACAGAATGATAAATATAGAGATCATAGTATGTAGACGTGATATAAGATGTTCAGAAAGATCATTGTGAGTAGACATGATACAAGATATTATATTAAGAACATTGAAGGTAGACGTGGTGTAAGATGTTTAGACTGATCATTGCGGGTAGCCATGATACAAGAAAATATATAAATATCATTGCAAATAGACGAGATACAAGATGTTTAGAAAGATCATTGCAGGTAGCCATGATACAAGATAATATATAGATTATTGCAGGCAGCTCTGATACAGAATCACCCATTGAACTGAGATATAATTGCAAGTACAAGGATCGTTAAAATTTGACCGAGGCACCAAAATAAAAAAAATAGATGATATGATGTAATACTGTCCAGATTAACCAAGACTGGATGTACAAAGGGCAGAGAAAAAAACTGGCGAAGCTGGAGTGTCCTCGGTTAATGTCTACAAAGGAAACGGACTGTACAAGAAGCACTAAGTTGTGCCAGCTTTATTTTTTTAAAAATTAATTTAATCAAAGTACATTCTGCATACGCTAAAGAACTCTTGACATTTTGAATAAACCGAAAAATGGCCGCTGCTAAGACAAAACTGATAGAAAAAAATCTACACAAACACGTCTAAAATCTCGACAATTAAAAAAATAAAAAGAGTGCCTCTGAAATGGGAGATTATCTGACAGCATGGCGAGGGACACCCAAGCACGCTGTTTCTGGTGTGCAAATGGGGAAGAAAGTGATATTCCCTCCAAATTCGGTGCCTCGAGTGTCCTCTAGAGATATAAAGCTGGCTCGCGGAAACAAACAACAATATAGCAATTGTCGTGTACGTCAACACCTTTATGGAACCTCCCATATTCCTTAGGACTAGAAAAGTTGTGCTGTTGTAGACATTGGCTTACATCATCGCTGTCCTTTACAGATTGTTGCACTCGTCACAGCCCGTCGAAAAGAATCTCCGACCTTAGCCAGAGCTCCTACTTCTTCATCACTGGAGGACATAGTTCTGCATAGCTCCATCTGTCTGGACTCTCTTCCCTATCGTGTGCTCTTTAAGGAGTCCAAGAATATTATATTTACTGGGGTCCAGATTTGGATCTTTAAGGGGAATAAGACACAACTTCCCAGCTCATTTGAGCCAGATCTTTTCAGTTGTGCTATCTGATAGATTAACCAACCAACCGACCGACCGATCGACCGACCGACCGACCGACCGACCGACCGACCGACCGACCGACCGACCGACCGACCGACCGACCGACCGACCGACCGACCGACCGACCGACCGACCGACCGAATGACCGATCGACCGAATGACCGACCAACAAATAAACCAACCAACAAATCAATCCATCAATCAATTAATCAACAATTTAATCATAAGACAGTGAATACACGCACCAACAAATATTCTATCTAATTAACTGACTGGCTAGCTAGATAGTTAATCTAACCTAATTTAAGCAAATTAAATAACTGTCTTAATAACAGACAGACTACTTAACTAACATTTATATTGCTTGCAAATATGGTTTTAAAATAATAATGGGTAGTGATCAGAATGCTTTTTCAAGGATTAAAAATGTGGCTTGTCAAGGTAATGGCATTCCAAATTAGTTTGAAAAAAAAAAGATTAAACGTTGAGGCACTTCAGTTCTCTTAATTGACGTATCTCACCCGATGTACTTTACACACAAGGAAACTCTACAGCCTTCTATACTAGTAAGGTTAACGGGCAGAGAGGGAAATCCCAGAAAGTCTCTACATTAGTGAGATCTTCAACAATACGAGTTTAAGACAGGTGACGTCATTCTACCCACAAGTCAACCTGCTGAAAAAGTGACAAAACGTCACAATGTCGGGGTAATTCCTGTGATCGCTGGTACTATAGATGGCTGTGAGAAAATCACATATACTGTTATAATTACACACAGGCACATGCAACGTAAGTAAATCTAATTAAAACACTAGCATGCACATACATATATGGCCCTTTACTCCTGTCATACGGTCTAGTGGAGGCTATTGATGTATTTATTTGAGGTTTTGTTTTTGTCGAACAGCTTCTCTCATGGCTAATTCTACCAATGTTTGACAAACACACGCGGTCACAGAATGAACAAGTCAGGCCCATTGGTCCACAGGGTTTTCCATTCCTTTTTTATGAGTCTTTTCTCTTCTAAGTTTTGTCTTAGCACAGTTTCAAATGCTGTTATACCAATCCTTATACATGCTCTCCATGATGTGCGATCACCTGCCAGATGTTCTCAGGCATATTCACATATGGAGAAGTCATTCAGAGATTATTTACAGATATCATTGTATCGTAGTTAAGGTCTGCCGATTTGTCTTTTTTCTGTGTGTTAGTTCGC
This sequence comes from Megaustenia siamemsis, assembly GCA_032433765.1. NCBI lineage: Eukaryota > Metazoa > Mollusca > Gastropoda > Stylommatophora > Ariophantidae > Megaustenia > Megaustenia siamemsis. Next base: position 28,187,009 of record JAVIAB010000051.1, read on the forward strand.
CATATAGTATTTGTCTGGGGATGCTCTTTTCTTCCATTTGCTGGACATTCCACGGCCATCTTTGTCTTCGACATCTGAGCATTGACATGATTGTTGAGGTCTTAGCACGTTGCAGGACAGTTACGTTGGTTATTTTATTCTGCCATTTGATGTGCATTATTCTGCGGAGACATCGCATGTGGAAGACATTTAGTCTTTTTTTCCTGGTTTGAGTATGTTGTCCAGGTTTCAGATCCATATAATGGTGTGCTATGCACACAAGTTTGATATATTAAGAGTTTGGTCTTCAGTGTTAGTTTCGTGTTGTTCCCGGCCCTTTCTGTGCGTTTTCCGAAGGTCGTAGCTGCCTTACCAATTCGGCTATTTATTTCATCATCAATAGAAATGGTTTGCGTAATTGTGGATCCAAGATACGTACATTTCTGAACTGATTCTAGTGGGCAATCTTTTAGAATGATTAATAGAGGTTTGATGTCGCCTTGAAAAATGGACGCTTCTTGCGTCCAAGCCATGTAAACAATGTTGACTTTCCTTGTCTCCAACGGTTTATCTCATTCTATTAGAGAATTTCACGCTATCTGTTACCACAGTGAGATGGCGGATTTTAAAAAAAATGTAATCACGGGTTTGATAATAAATGTGTGTACACAGTTCGTTAACCATCGCTGTAGATCAAGTATTTATTCGCTGGCTTCGTTAGCAACCATGGAAGCTAATGACCTTACTTGTGCCGACGGTTGGTTTGGGGCAAATTGTACGTTACAATGTCACTGCTATAATGGCTTAGTTTGTGACAAAACTAAAGGGACATGCCCAAACAATGACAGTTGTCAGCACACAATTTTCGGACCCCAGTGTCAGTACTTGGATTTTATTTGCAAATATGCCCAAAAATCTGAACCTACTTTCCTGTTTGATAACAACGACATCTCATGTAATCCGGACACAGATTCTACATCAGTTGAGGCAACTCTCAATCAATCTTTGCCGTGCTCCTGGTTTAGGATTTATGCGAATGACTTAAAATATCCGGACAGTTTCACGGTAAAACTGAATGGTTCTGCCTCATGTAACAATGCATCAAGGTTTGTAGTTAGTCCGCACGAGATTGATGCCTTGTGCTCTGGGGCTGGTCTGATCAACAAGTTACGGATTGAAAGGGCGATAGTTGCAAATATCTGCTCCATCTACATTGGCGGGGGTCGGAAAGTGGCTCTCAAACAGATCATAAACCAGACCGACAAATTTGATGCTTGTTATACAGGAGACGGATGTGGACCAGAGGCCGCAGTTAATAGCAAAACAAAGACCAATCTCTATGACAATGACTGCACACACACACACAATTGGGAAGTGGAACCAATCCTGTTTACTGGTGTCTGGGCTTTGCCAGGGTCCCCAGGGGACTCACATCATTCGAATCTATCATCGAGCTAGCACTATGATTCGGGTAAAGAATGCCACTCTAAAGGCTTTCTCTGACAGTGACGGAGTAGTGTTCCAGTATAATGATATATCATACCATAATTTATCTGTGAACACTATTGTAGTCAAAACACAAACGTCAATGGCACACATTAAGATTGAGTTCTCACCGACCATTTCGCAGGCCGACAGTGCACTGACGATATGTGAGGTGCAAACATTTACAGACACCTATTGTCTGGACGAGCATTCTTGGTCGTTTTGTGCAGTGTGTAGTGGGTGTAGTAAAGGCTGCAATGTCATCATCGGTACTTGTCACGGAAACTGTTCACATGGGATCTATGGACACGACTGTTCCGGGTCTTGTCTCAGTGTCTGTCCTTTATTTTAGGAAATATCTGGAAAATGCCTACAATGTAAACATCTTGGCTATACCTGTAATGACACTTGTCCCGATGGTAATTTTGGGCTACAGTGCAAACAGATGTGTTCTGTGGCTGTGACATCATATGTACTCTCAAATGTCCGGACAACTGATTCACCTACACCTGTCAACAGTCGATCGGGAATCTGTACATGCAAGAGAACGTTCTATGGGTCAGACTGCACTCTCAAATCTCCGGACAACTGTTTAACGAAACCTGTGATTCCCACGTTCAGAAGAGTCTGCCGACTAAAACAAGCCCAAGCATATGGGCACTTTAATGTGTTTCTGTGCTAGACATGGTTCATTTTTTGGTGTTTTTTAGTGAAGCCATGGCTCATATCTTGCTGTGTTTCTTTCCTAGCCATGGCTCATATCTTAACTTGTGTGTGCTGGTTATGTTAGTCCCATCTCATATCTTTGTGTGTGCATATCTATGTTAGTCATATCTCTTATCTTTGTGTGCATGTCTATGTTAGGCATGTGTCATGTCTTTGTGTGTGCATGTCTATGTCAGTTATATCTCACATCTTTATGTGCATATTTATGTTAGTCATGTGTCATATATCTTGATGTGTGTCAGTGTTAATCATGCCTCGTATCGCTGTGTGCATGTCTGTATTAGTCACATCTCATATCTTTGTGTGTGCATGTCTGTGTTAGTCACATCTCACATCTTTGTGTGTGTAAGTCTGTGTTAGTCACATCTCACATCTTTGTGCGTCCGTGTCAGTGTTAGTCACATCTCAGATCTTTGTGTGTGCATGTCTGTGTTAGTCACCTCTAGTGACTCGGGCAGATGGTGCTCGTAAACCTGGGAGGGCCTACCATCTAAGGGCAGAATCCCCCTACAGGAAAGACAATCTGCTGCCTTGCAGGACGATTTGGGACAATCAAAGGCTAGGGAAAGCAAACCCGAATAAAATGCTGGCTGAAATCGGATGCACTGGGCCACTGGCGCAGAACACAGTGCAACGTATTAACGGGTGTTCAGTCAGAGTGGATCTGACAGACTCTAATTGTGATGTTCTGTCTGTGGGGGCGATCAACACACTTAGCATGACATCTGACTTCATATGAGAGTCTGGAATCCTTACTCTGATTGAGTCCTGAACGCAGAAAGAGAGAGAGAGAGAGATGTCGCCTTGACTAAGTATTACTGTTTTCTGAACATTAATTGACAGCGATTGTAGAGTGGCTTCACTATGAGCAACTAGGGCTGCATCGTCAGCAAATAAAAGTTCTTTAAGTAGGGCAACATTTGTTTTTGCTTTTGCTCTTAGTCGTGCTAAGTTGACCAGTGAGCCACCTTCTTCTTCCGCGATCATGATTCTGTCAGAGTAGGATTCCGCACTCTCTCACGAAGGTAGCTGTCTGTTTAAGTGATTCGTTTGCCCCGTATAGTATCTCTTCCAGGAAGGTGGGTGTGGTTCACATTGTGCTTCTCAGGTCTGTGTGCTGGGGCAATCCTGTAGAACATGTTTTGTTGTCATGTTGTCCACTGTGCAGTGGCACTGGCTGGTAGTACCAATTTTGAGTTTGGTGAACATGTGGTTTCTCTTTATATTGTGGCCAGTGCGGAGGCGAAGTATGATGACTTGATCCCTCCTTGATATCCGTCCCTCTCATCATACTTTGGGTGCTCTCGTTTCCATTTTTCATGAAACTGGCCCTTGATGATAGATTAGGCTTCATCGCAGCTGACCAGATGGTTCTCCTGTGGTAATCCCCCTCCCACTTTAGCTAATTTGTCTGCGCGTTTGTTTCCGTGTATATTACAGTGTGATGGTATCCATTGGACGACCACTCTCTGGAAGTTATTGCATAATTCGATTAGTGTTGTTCTCAAATCATCTAATTCGTTGTTCCTGGGAGTTTTTATAGCTGTTAGGACTGACAAAGCATCAGTTAGTATCACCAATTTCTTGTGCATGTTATTTTTTGTATTGGATAGCCAGTTTTGCGGCGTGATTGAGGGCTTCATCTTCTGCGTTATAGTTTGAGAATTTCCAGGCAGTTATTGACTTGGTGATCTCTTCCTGGTTTTTTTAGCTTCAGGAAGACACCTCCCTCTCTATTTCTGGTAACATTTGTAGCGGAGCTGTCTGTGTATATGTGTGACCAGACGTCCTGTGGGTAGTTGTTTGTGTGTTTTTCTGTCATGTGTTTTCTCTCTGTGTCTGTTTGGGTGCCTTTCTTCATGATTTCTATTACGTCTTCCTTAAGTTCTGGTATTTTGTGTTTCCCACGAGGAATCATATCAGATGGACCTAATGGTTTCAGCATTGTTTGGGACAGTACTGGGTCACTAGTTGCCACTTCTTTGGAGGTTGCAGCGAAGTTGCTCCTCTTCAGTCTTCTTTTTCCGAAACCAGTTATTCTTTGGTGCATGGGGTGACTAAGGATCCCTTTATATTTCTCTGCTTGTTGCATTACTTTAGTTTTCCGCCTGCCTTCTAAGGGTTGTAAACGTTTTACTGTTTCCAGAGTCTTAATAGGTGCAGATTTCATAGCACCAGTGATGATGCGGGCAGCCTGGTTGTGTGTTCTGTTAATTTTCCTAAGCTGTGATTTGGAAGTTGTAGCCCATGCTGTGACACCATACTCTAGGACTGGTCTTACTCTTCCTACGTATGGTTGTTTCGAGATATTGCTGTCTGCTCCCCAGTCCGTTCCTGCCTTTTTCTTCATAATATCTGTTTGTTTTCTGGCTCTTTTGTTTGCTCTGTCAATCTGGTTTTTCCATGTCATTCTGCGATTCAAGGCGATACCAAGATATGTAGGGTTTTGGTCAATAGGAAGTGTATGGTCTTTTATCTTCAATTTTGCAGAGAGTGTTTCTAATATAAATATCTCGAATGCGTAATTTAGGAGAGCAGCAAAAAATATACAAGAAGGTTGTGGGCGAGAACACACCCGTGTTTCACTCCGTTGTTGACTTTGAAACTCACTGATGAACTCCCATCAAAGTAGATTTTAGCATTAATGTCTTCATGAAAGGACATAATCAGCTTATGTACTTTAGGTGGGCAGCCTATGCTTTCTAACACCCTGCAGAGCCCATCTCTGTTTACTGAGTCGAAGGCCTTTATGAAATCCACAAAGGCAATATAGAGCGACATATTTTGTTTCAGACATTTTTCTTACAATTGTCTAAGGGTGAAAATCATGTCCATAGTTGATCTCCCGGCTCTGAAGTCGCATTTAGACTTGGGAAGAAAACGAGCTATAAGTTATGCATGCGTTTAAGTATTCCTCTCGCAAAAGCTTTGCTGTCTGTGCTAAGGAGAGAGATGTCTATGTAATTATTGCACGTAACAGTAAGCTTCTTAATAAGTCTAAGTAATACATCTTCTCAAAATTCCTGTATGGTGCAGAAACATGGACATTAGACCAGAAAACAGATTTCTACTAAACACAATTAAAGCAAGACAATTGAAATTTTTTGGTCATGTTAAAAGACACAACAGTCTAATAAAAGTAATATTAGAAAGGAAAATACAAGGTAAAAGAGGCAGAGGCAGACCAAGACTAACATGGACGAGTAACATCAAAAGATGGACAAGTCAACCTATGGCAATTTGCATCATCAGAGCAAGAGACAGAGTGGAATTGCGCTCCATGGTAGCCAACCTTCGATGCGGAAAGGGCGCTCGATGATGATGATGATGATGATGAACAGTAAGCTTGTGAAAGCATGGGGCCAGGTAACTGAGTTGTTACCCACTTATTAATAGTTAAGAGCAATAACAAATGGTAGCGACCAGCGTAGTTAGGACATAATTTAAGGAATGGAAATTTTCCAGAATAACAAGTTAAGGGAGTAAAAGTTCATGTAGGGGTAACACACAGAAGTGGGGAGGAAGGTAAGGTAGAATTACTGGACGACACGATGAGAGTTTAGGTCCATTGAATTTTCTATGCAGCAGAAGGGGAAATTAGAAGATAAAGCAGAGTTTGCAGGAGTAGGGTCCTCAGACATAACAAGAACACCCAGCCAACTAAGGTAGAGAGGGTCCAGAATTAGCCTGGACATAAAGGTCAATGGAAATTTCCCCGATTTCCATGCTGGTTTTCACAACAATAGGTTGTTGTGAAAGTGACCATAACGCAAATAGCATGCCTTGACCCCATGACTTTGGCTGACTAATAAATAAGTTGTCATCAAACTGCCAGGAGAGGTCATTATCATGAGGTAACCATAAAAGGTCAGAGTCACGAGAACAAGGTGTTTTTCATCAAACCAGGAGATGGTTCATGTGTCGGTCACAGAATGGCGAGCAGCGACCAACTCAAGTGACCAGAAGAGCGCAAGTTCTCACTGCGTGACGATTTTTGATTGGGCGCTGATTTTGGGACGAAGAGGGTGGTTGGAGTATAAAAACTTCAACACAATAGGATTTGGAAGCAGTAGTTCAGTTAATGATGAAGTAAGTTAGAGATAGATAGACAGCAACAAGAAGGCAGAGATGAAATAGTCAAGAGTAGAAAGTCAACAAGTTATACAGTTACAGTTAGACAGAAGTTTACAGTGACAGTTAGAACACTCATAGTTAGAGTTAGAACAGTCAAAACAGTTGCGAGAAGTTATTAGTAGAAGTTGAGGAGAATATTAACTTTAGTGCCGTAAAAGTGTTATTCGTTTATTATCTCTTCTCATCACATGTCCAACATATGACAATCGTCTTTTCTTTATTGGGAGAAATCGCCAATCAACCACTAATATCTTCAGTAATAAAGAAAAGACGATGATCATATGTTGGACATGTGATGAGAAGAGATAATAACCGAATAGCAAAGCAAGCCCTCATATGGGAAACAACAGGTTAGAGAAAAAGAGGAAGACCCAGGGAGACACTGAGAAGAACATTGATAAGAGAGGCAAGAGCAGCAGGAATCGGCTCCCTCAATGAGATAGAACTGCTTGCACAGAAAAGAGGCAGATGGCGAGATTTGATAAAATATCTTTAAAAGAAAACTGATAGAACAAAAAATTCAGATAGGAGAAGGTGTATCTTGGTCTACGTCCTATGGGCCGGCTACGGCTCAAAAGGTCAATAGATAGAGATAGAAAACGCACTTATGGTCTGTTCAATAAACACCGGTGGTAAACCTCTGAGCGTCCAAGAGTTAACGAACGTTAACTAAAAGAGAATTGCATAATATTGTATCACGTGCCACGAAAAATTATTAGAAGTCAAAAAAGTTGATTGTCATTAATTATATCCAGCCAACAAGAGTCTGTCATGAATACCTGTTATGTGTGTTGTTCAACTAAATCAATGTTATGTGTTGTCAAGAAACATCAAGATAATAAAATTAAAGAAAGAACATCACAAGACTATCACATTGCAATAATAGAAGTATGCACAGCCATAACTATACATAAACGACGACATACATACCGGGTTTTCCCGTTGCTGCACAGTAAAGCTGAGATTCCTTGCAATAGCTCTGCAAAGCCCCGACCTTTGGAAATAGAGGGCGGAAATATCATGATAATAATTATATGAAACTCCCTATCAAATGAGGTAATGAGCTGATATTTATGTTGATTTCCGATCATCGGGAAAAATGATTTAACGTTGATTTTTGTTCAATGAAATTCATGACCATGTAAAAAAAAAATATATATAATGAAAAACACGGAGTTAATCAATTGAATGGCAGGATAAATGGATGCCCATCGATTTTTAATTTTTTGTTCCTTATCAGATTTCATTTCTGATTTCAGATAAGAATTGCGTTGTTATTTTGAGTATTGTCACGGATACAGTGGAGGATCATAGCCTAGTTCTTACAGTATAAACATCTTTACATCCCCTGTTGAATTAGCACTACTTTACACAGGCAAAGATCTAATAAGATTGATCGGAAGAAAATGAAATCGCTTGGGAATGGCGGATTTAAGTTTTTAAAACAGCATTTTATTTTTATATCATTTTTATTTTTGAAGGTAATATATAAATGTTTATAATCGAACTTCTTCTATACACTTAATACGCAGTCTGTGAGGAATTTGCGCACCACGAAAAGGGAATATTTTTCCGGTGAAATTAACAAACCCTTGGGCAAGGTGGAGCGCCTATTTAGCCCCACTTTAAGAGTTATGTGAAGCCATTGGAGCAGGTGGTGAATGGTGTTGTGGGGGCAGCCGACAAGTAGTGCCGGCTATGGTCCCCACTCCGAGATGGCAGGCAGAGGATCTCATGTATAGAGACAATGGCTGCGATCTCCGAATAGAACAGTCACTGCCAAGAAGTAAAGGAATGACAAACTACCTTCTTACATTGCCTGGAATAATCATGACAAAACACAACTTAATATCTACAATTCCAGTATATAAAACAAGGACTCAGACAAGGCTGTGTTTTGTCGCCGGCTTTCAATTTACAGCGAACATATGAGATCAATAGCAGGCAAAAAAGAAATTGAAGTCAACGGTCACAACATAAATAATTTGTGATATGTGGATGACACAGTCTTAATAGCAGAGACAAAGAACTACAAGAAATGATAGACATAATAGTAAAAGAAAGCAACAAGAAAGGTCTCAGTCTGAATAGTAAGAAAACAGAAGTAATGGTTATATCCAAGAAACAATCATCACCAGCATGCAGCATAAAAATAAACAGAACACATCTGAAACAAGTGCAACGTGTCATATACTTGGGCACAATAATAACATCATATGGAAGATGCACCACAGAAATAAAAAGCAGAATAGCTAAGACCAAAATAGCATTTCAGAAAATGAAAAATATATTATGCAACAAATCTATGTCAATAGAAGTGAGAAAGTCACAAACAAATGAAAAGACGATTAGAGGCCACAGAGATGGGATTTCTCAGAAGAAATGTTGAAAGTTCCCTGAACAGCTAAAAAGACCAATGAGGAAATTATCAAAGAGGCAAACACAAAAAGGGAACTCCTAAAAAACATCAGAAAGAAACAATCAACATTTTTCGGGCACATCATGAGAAGAGGAAATTTGGAATACGTGGTTACTACTGGTAAAATAAAAGGAAAGAGAGATCGTGGACGACAAAGAGAGAATATACTAGATAGCTTGGTGTCATGGCATGAAAAGCAGCCAATAACAGAACTGTTACGATGCACTGTAGATAGAAGATTGTGGAAGGAGATGATCGCCTACGGCAACCAGTATGGCACATGATGATGGTGACAGAGATATTTCGATGGAATAAAGCTTATCATTTTAAGAATCATCTCAGCTTCTAAATTCTGACACTTCTGGAAATACGAGCAATTATGAGACGGTGTTCTCCTCCAAGGTCGTTCGTGCTGACCTTTAAACATGATATTTAACATTTTTACATTTTCTGTTGCGGTTAGTATTCGAATCTAACCGTGTAGATAAACGGAAACAAAACACGGTTATGATTTAGCTATACAGACAATTTAACGTGGAGACATTATCGATATCATCGATATTGAAACAACTTTAGACAAATGTAATACATTCAATCAATATGTAAAATGAAGGTTTCATTTCTAACTTCCTCAATATGAAAGTAATTACAGTGGTATGTAAATGTTAAGTTTCACATTATCTACGGACACCTGTTGTAATGTTAAATTGCGCAATACATTTATTTCTTTGTATAATTGTCTGGAGCCTCGGTGGCTGAGTGGTTAGTGTGCTCACCACGGTGGCTGAGTGGTTAGTGTGCTCACCACGGTGGCTGAGTGGTTATGGTGCTCACCACGGTGGCTGAGTGGTTAGTGTGCTCACCTCGGTGGCTGAGTGGTTAGTGTGCTCACCACGGTGGCTGAGTGGTTAGTGTGCTCACCACGGTAGCTGTGTGGTTAGTGTGCTCACCACGGTGGCTGAGTGGTTAGTGTGCTCAGCACGGTGGCTGAGTGGTTAGTGTGCTCACCTCGGTGGCTGAGTGGTTAGTGTGCTCACCACGGTGGCTGAGTGTTTAGTGTGCTCACCTCGGTGGCTGAGTGGTTAGTGTGCTCACCTCGGTGGCTGAGTGGTTAGTGTGCTCACCTCGGTGGCTGAGTGGTTAGTGTACTCACCTCGGTGGCTGAGTGGTTAGTGTGCTCACCTCGGTGGGTGAGTGGTTAGTGTGCTCGCTTCCTGACCAGAAGGGTCCGGGTTCGATCCCAGAAGTGGCGAATTTTTTTTCGGACTAACGAGGATCACTCAGCCTCTAAAAATGGTATAAGAGATTTTTCTGGGAAGTAAAGGCGGCCTGGCGTGATACCGACCACATCACCCAAAAATATGCCGTGGTCATAAAAAAATATGGTCGTAAAATATTTACGTAATTAATGGACGACACAATAGAACGATGTTTCAGGAACAAACAACACACGCACAGATATGCAAATAAATACAATTAGCCATACATAGTTAACTAATAATATAGTTTCTTCAATAAAATAATTTCTGATTAGAATGAGAAATAAAAATAATAATAAAAATGTCTTCCCTGCGTATAGCACTGTGGCCACATCTCTCTCTCTCTCTCTCTCTCTCTCTCTCTCTCTCTCTGTGTTATTTGTTCATGCTGAGGGCCTATTGAGCCGAAACGTCGTCCAATTGTGACGCCCATTAATTACGTAAATCTTTAGCCATACCATTTCTTCCTATTATTTTAAAATTTCTCCTTTACAATCAACTTTACTGCAGCTTTACATTTTATGCATTTCTTTGCCTCGACCCTTGATAATTCTTACACTATCGAGCCTATACCAAAGATAATGCCAGTCCAACGGATCTTCACTTTAGAAGGACGGCTGATTTACCATGTTTTCTGTGGTAGGCGTTCTTCTACCCAAAAGGTCATGAATTCTCATCGAATCAAACTGATATGGGAAAGACATCGTCAATCACATAACATCATATTGTTCATGGAGGAAAAACAGATACATATGTCAGTCGGGGTAAAATAAGTGGGTTACATTAAAAATTACATTTTTAGGTATACATGTTATGGATTGATGGTTAGACCGTCTACAGTTGATGACAACAGTCATCTCATAGTTAGGAAGGAAAACGCCAGAAATTGTGCTTATGCTAGAGCCAAGGAGGTGCGGACAAATATGGACTAATTCTTGTCTAGAGTCTTGATAAACAGCTTAAACAGCTGGACTTGGAGCAACAGCTGGGTCTGGGAGAATGTGGAAACGTTCCTGTCTAGAGTCTTGATAAACAGCTTAAACAGCTGGACTTGGAGCAACAGCTGGATCTGGGAGAATGTGGAAACGTTCTTGTCTAGAGTCTACATAATGAACTTAAAAGGCTAAACTTTGAGCAACAGCTGGTTTCAGACTCAAAATTTTTACAAAATAAAACAAACATCGTTCACTTTAAGCATACCATTAGTTTTGCTGTCTTTCATTTTATAATTATTTAGTAAGACCATTAGTACACGCTGTCATTATTTTATGCTGCCGTTTATGTTAAGTATATTCAGTCTATTGATTCTTCCATTAGTATATGTATTCATCTATTATGGGTTTTAGAAATGAAATTCAATTATTTAGAAAACACATGTCCCCGACAAATCTTAAACATCAGCTGGAAGAAAACAAATTTCAAACGAACTGATAAGAGACGAAACTAAACGAGAATATACGAGTGTATAGACTTATAAGAAGAAGGCGTTGGAAATACATTGCCCAAGTGCTTAGAATGAATGAAGAAAGACTTTCCCATCAGGCAATAAACAAGAAAAGAATGAAGAGGGAAAAAGAAATACCAAGCAAAACAATTACTAGGGAAGGTCCTACCATGGGACTTACAAACAAGCAAGGCCTACAAGATGTAGCAACAAGTTATTAAATATGTAGAACTATGACTTCCGCCCTCCAAACTTGTCTTCGGCCCGCGAGGAAAACGATGATATATGATAGGATGATATAGTAAAACATTTGGCTACATGTTACCGTAAACATTTGACTACATATTACCGTAAACATTTGGCTACATATTACCGTAAACATTTGGCTACATATTACCATAAACATTTGGCTACATATTACCGTAAACATTTGGCTACATATTACCGTAAACATTTGGCTACATATTACCGTAAACATTTGGCTACATATTACCGTAAACATTTGGCTACATATTACCGTAAACATTTGCAGCCAGCCATCTTATAGCTTTCTTTAGAGAAAAAAAAAACTATTTCCAACGTAATCAGTTAGTACATGTATGAATATGTAGTCTTCTATGATATGACTTTTCAATAAAACAACTGACAACATACCATCCTTAGTTTCCGTAGCAGTCTATGCTTAGTTACTTTATTGATACTGTCGGTAACATACCACCATTAGTAAGTAAAATGTAATCGACATCGTTATGATTCTTCAACAAAACCACTCCTACACACCACCATTATTTTCGCTATTGGTCTACGTTTAGTAAAACAACTTGATTCACACCACCATTATTTTCGCTATCGGTCTTCGTTCACTAATAACTTTATTCACACCACCATTATTTTCGCTATCGGTCTTCGTTCACTAATAACTTTATTCACACCACCATTATTTTCGCTATTGGTCTACGTTCACTGAAACAACTTTATTCACACCACCATTATTTTCACTATCGGTTTACGTTCACTAAAACAACTTCATTCACATCACCATTATTTTCACTATCGGTTTACGTTGACTAAAACAACTTCATTCACACCACCATTATTTTCAGTATCGGTTTACGTTCACTAAAACAACTTCATTCACACCACCATTATTTTCACTATCGGTTTACGTTCACTAAAACAACTTCATTCACACCACCATTATTTTTCGCTATCGGTCTACGTTCACTAAAACAACTTCATTCACACCACCATTATTTTCACTATCGGTCTACGTTGACTAAAACAACTTCATTCAAACCACCATTATTTTCACTATCGGTTTACGTTCACTAAAACAACTTCATTCACACCACCATTATTTTCACTATCGGTCTACGTTCACTAAAACAACTTCATTCACACCATCATTATTTTCACTATCGGTTTACGTTCACTAAAACAACTTCATTCACACCATTTTTTTCGCTATTGATCTACGATCAGTAAAACAACTAAGCTACGCCAACAACATTATTTGATTACGTGGCCATCAAAATTAGAGCTCTTGAGTAAAACCAAATTTCTGGTGAATATTCTCTTTACCACGAATTGTCTATTATCTATTTTCAGAAGCATTTACAATTTTCCAGCACACGTCATCAATATTTTTTTAGTTTTTTTTTTTCTGCAACACTCCCTGTTTTTGTATGAATTGTTATTTTTTCTCCCCAGCGTTATTTCATTTGTTATTTCAGAGCTACAAATTGCATCTGATTTTATTAGAGAAGACAGATAATGAAATTGATGGATAATTTGCGATAGTGTTCGATCTACTTTGATGTTTCAATTTGCAGAATTGTTTCTGTGTATAAAGTTCAGTGATGTTATCGACTTCATGTTGTAAGTGCTTGTTACATTCTTCAACGCTTTCTTTCTGTTCTCTTGATAGTATAAGAGTACACATGAAAAACCTGGTGGGAATCTTGGTTCGTTTCGTTATTTTATTTAAAAAATATATATTTTATGTTTCTTACATTGATTTCTTGATCTTGTTAGCACAGTTCTAACGTCTTTTCTATGCAAAGATTGTGCACTATTTTTGTTTTGAATTTTCTTCATAAAAATTACGTTTCATTTTGTGTGCATCTTCAAGATATGTTTTTTTTTTTGTAAAAATGATTATTTTTATGATATATCAGATATTTCGTCAGCTTTGTTCTTTAAAGATTTGAATTTTGTTTCGTTTGTTTTTGCATCAAGAAGACCGCTCGATCGAAAAATTGGTTATTTGTTGTGTCTTGTATTTATTCGCATTGCTATACCATCTTTAAGTTGTTATATTCCATTGTATCTTTTTGACGGTACGCTACAAGTACAGAAGATCATTATTTGTCGATCTTTTGTAGATCTCTAGTTGTCTAACCTCCTTCGCATTAACAAAAATTGTTTTCAGTGGGGTCATCAGAATAGTTTCTCTCCTCTACTTGTCTATTTTAAAACACTTTGTATCTCCCATTACTTTTCTTTCTCATTCATTATGCACTGGTTGCACATAATGTTCCGTTATTTACAGTAGTTGTAAACTATCGTTCGGCAAATAGTGTTGACGCGTTTTATTCTTTATATTGGAATGAAATCAAGATTAATTGTGCATCACGTATTAACTCCAGTTCCCCTACAAATATCTCAACAGACCCTCACCACGTTGACAATCCAGTACCCCTACATGTACCTCGACAAACTCCCCTCCCCACCAGCAAGGTGTGACTTCAGCTCCCCTACAAATACCACGGCAGACACCCCCCCCCCCCTTCCTCCCCCCTAACAAGGCGTGACTTCAGCTCTCCTACAAATACCTCCTCAGACCCCCAACAAGGTTTGACCCCCCCCCCCCCAATAATAATTCGTCAGACCCCCAACAAGGCGTGATTTCTGTTCCCCTACAAATACCTCGGCAGACCCCCCCCCCCTTTCCTCCCCCGTAACAAGGCGTGACTTCAACTCCACTACAAATACATCGGCAGACCCCCCCAACAATGTGTGACTTTAGCTCCTCTACAAATACCTCGGGTAGACCCCCAACAAGAGGTGACTTTAGCTCAATACAAATACCTCGGTAGACCCCAACAAGATGTGACCTTAGCTCACCTACAAATACCTCAGCAGACCCCCAACAAGATGTGACCTTAGCTCACTTACAAATACCTCAGCAGACCGCAAACAGGGTGTGAATTCAGCCCCCCCCCCCCTTACAAATACCTAAGCAGACCCATAACAAGATGCGACTTCAGATCCCCTACAAATACCTCGACAGACACCCAATACGGTGTGATTTCAAATCCCATACAATTACCTCAGCAGACCCACAACATGGTGTGACTTCAACTTTCCTACAAATACCTCGGTAGACCCACAACAAGGTGTGACTTCAGCTTCCCTACAAATATCAGTGGTCCGGGTTTATGAAATTCAAGCGGATATTTTTAAACCTGCCATTTTTGTGCTTTATTCATTGGATTGTGCTCAATGGTTTGTGCTTCTATTGTGTTCTGTGGTGACGTAAAGGTCACAACGATGGATGTCCCACTATTTGATCTAGATGGGGATTTCGAGGGAAATCTCATCCACAAGAGTGGCACGCTGGTCATCAATATTTCCGGACAAGACATTTCTAAAGTTAACTTCAATTTTCTACTAGGAGTTCTGTCCGGTCCATTTGGGATCGAACAGAACAGCTTAACCAGCCTGTACCGCTTGGATAGCCCATTCAAGTGGTACTTCACTCTTAGTTCGGCGGCACACATTGTCCACTACAAAAGGTTTGAAGGGAAAAAAATCGACCTGTCATCGCCCAAACTGTCTTTGGAGATAGAGCACGTGGAAAAAGAAAAGCAGAAGGGGGTGATTCATTGGTTACCCCCAACCATCGATAAAGAACTTGTGGAAAGACTAGTCGCCAAGATGACAGGAGATAAAGAGGCTGAAGCCATTCGAATTGGGCTTACATGTGACTGGATGTTTCGATACAAGCCAGTAGAAGGCGTCACAATTCCTCACTACATGAAGGTGAGATCCCGAAGTGGGAGAATTGTCACCACGTGGGTGACACTTCCAGGCCGCCGTACTCAGTGTACGCACTGTACCAGTGACACTCACTGGGACAGACAATGTCCACTGAGGAAACAGAGACAAGAAAGGCGACTCAGAGAGGAAAGAGAGAGACAAGTAATCATCGCCTAAGGCACAGAGATCCAGCACGACCTCCCATCAGAGGAACAGGCAGAATCTACCGATGTCAAACAGACAGCCACACAAAAAGAGACAGTAGAAATCAGCACGACAAAATAGGACAACAATGAAAGCAGAGAAGTACCAACCAAGGACGGTTTCGTCACTGTCCCTGCTGGGGAAAAACGCCGACACAACAGTCAAAAGAATAAAGTTCGAGCAGAAACAGAGCCCGAAACCGATGAAGAGTCAAGCCCAGCTGAAATCCCCACGATGGGGCGTTTAGTAATAGACACTGACACAGACGACTCAACGCAAGAGATGCCGACACAGACGACTCAACACAAAAGATGCCGACACAGACGACTCAACACAAAAGATGCCGACACAGACGACTCAACACAAAAGATGCCGACACAGACGACTCAACACAAAAGATGCCGACACAGACGACTCAACACAAGAGATGCCGACACAGACGACTCAACACAAAAGATGCCGACACAGACGACTCAACACAAGAGATGCCGACACAGACGACTCAACACAAGAGATGCCGACACAGACGACTCAACACAAAAGATGCCGACACAGACGACTCAACACAAGAGATGCCGACACAGACGACTCAACACAAGAGATGCCGACACAGACGACTCAACACAAGAGATGCCGATACATACGACTCAACACAAGAGATGCCGACACAGACGACTCAACACAAAAGATGCCGACACAGACGACTCAACACAAGAGATGCCGACACAGACGACTCAACACAAGAGATGCCGACACAGACGACTCAACACAAAAGATGCCGACACAGACGACTCAACACAAGAGATGCCGACACAGACGACTCAACACAAGAGATGCCGACACAGACGACTCAACACAAGAGATGCCGACACAGACGACTCAACACAAGAGATGCCGACACAGACGACTCAACACAAGAGATGCCGACACAGACGACTCAACACAAGAGATGCCGACACAGACGACTCAACACAAGAGATGCCGACACAGACGACTCAACACAAGAGATGCCGACACAGACGACTCAACACAAGAGATGCCGACACAGACGACTCAACACAAGAGATGCCGACACAGACGACTCAACACAAGAGATGCCGACACAGACGACTCAACACAAGAGATGCCGACACAGACGACTCAACACAAGAGATGCCGACACAGACGACTCAACACAAGAGATGCCGACACCACGGAAAAAGACAAATTCCAAAAAGAACAAGACAGTAACTATATTTTAAATTTGTATCATGATGTGTATCCTTGGTGTGTATCATGATGTGTATCCTTGGTGTTAACTTTAAGTTTCAACAACAGAGACACGTCAGTGGACCAATAAAACCTTTTTATATTCCTACAAATTTGTGCGAGCAAGAGAACGAATGTACCTATTATAATTTGATTTTATGTGAGCACGTGGGTGAATGTATCTGCTGTCTATTAAATTTTAGTGAGCACGTGGATGAAAGAATTTGTTTTACTATAACCTTCTGTGAGAATGTGGGTAAATGTACATGTTTTATATCTAGTGAGCACGTGGGTGAATGTACCTGCCTTTTAGTAACCTTTTGTGAGCATGTGGATAAATTTGTTTGTTTTATTATAGCATTTCGTGAGAACGTGGGTAAATGTACATGTTTGATATTATCTTGTTGTGAGCACGTGGGTGGATATACATGTCTTATTATAATTAATTGCGAGCACGTGGTTGAATGCAAGGGAAAATCTGTGTGCACTTATATTGTCATAACTATTTCATTTTTAAATACTTTTACATGGATATATGTAAATAGAATTTATTTTTATAAAACATTTGGTAAATGGCAGCAACCATTATCATTAAACATTAGGGGCCTCAGGTCCAAAGTAGACCACATCACAACACTCATACACAAACACAAGCCAGATTTCATCTTACTACAAGAAACAAGCATACACACAGACGACCACGCTTCCCGCATCACAACACGGCTAGGCCTGCGGCACGCGTGCTTCAGCCTAGCCATAAACCATACAGGCTCAGGGGTGGCAATTTTACAAACATCAGACAGGTGGACGATCAATAGGAAAGACAGAGACAGTGACGGAAGGACAGCCATAGTTCAAGTAAAAGACGACAACAAACACACATACACCATACTCTGCATACACGCACCACCACATTACGGACAGCAACCAATCTTTTACGACAGACTAGAGAGCCTGCTGGCAGGCTCATACAGGGGACAAAATATTATTTTAGGGGGAGACTTTAACTGCGTCCTGACAGATTTGGATATTATTGGAGGAGAGGTCAGGAAGCAGATAAGGAAAACAAGTAAAGACGACAATCACCAACTGGATATTTTACACACAATAATTGACACTCACGGTTTGACTGATGCATATAGACACACACACCCACACGGCATGGACATCACACACAAAAACCACTCCCACAACAGGGCTACACGGCTAGACAGGATTTATGTCCCGTCCACAAATGTCATCAGCCAGGCCACACATATCACAAACACACTCCAGTTTACAGACCACAAGGCAGTCGTTGCAACATTTAACACCGCATACACAAACACACTCCAGTTTACAGACCACAAGGCAGTCATTGCAACAATTAACACCGCATACACAAACACACTCCAGTTTACAGACCACAAGGCAGTCATTGCAACAAGTAACACCTCATACACAAACACACTCCAGTTTACAGACCACAAGGCAGTCGTTGCAACAAGTAACACCGCATTCACAAACACACTCCAGTTTACAGACCACAAGGCAGTCATTGCAACAAGTAACACCGCATTCACAAACACACTCCAGTTTACAGACCACAAGGCAGTCATTGCAACAATTAACACCGCATACACAAACACTCATTCCAGGAGGTCACCTCACTGGAAATTCAACAACACACTACTGCAGAACAAAACATATACAGAACATATTAAACAAATTATCCAGTTATACTCTGACGACAAACACATAGACGACATACAACAACATTGGGAACTCCTCAAAAACACTATACGGGAAAGAACACAGATTTTAGCACTACGGATAAACAAACACAGATTAAGACAAGAAACACTTCTAGAAGAAGCCATCAAATTAACAAAACAAATAGACAGACATGCACCCAACATCACCACACTAGAGGAGGAGTTGGAACAGCACAGACATCACAAATTCCACGGAGCACTGCTTCACACAGGCTTAAAAACAATCACACAGAAAACTTCCAAGCAAACAATACATGGCAATAGAACAGAGCATACAACGAAACAGACAAATAGGGAAAATAATAGACGTCGACGGCAACACACAGACTGACACTTCAAATATAACAAAAGCATTTGAAGACTACTACAGGAACCTCTATACAGAAAGTAACACACATTCATGCATACAAGACAAATTCATGCAATACACAAGGAAACTAACAGACACTGACAGGGAGAAACTAGACGAAGAACTCACATTAGCTGACATAACAAACGCAATACAATCAATGCAAAAGAACAAATCTACAGGACCTGACGGCCTGACAATATAATTCTTCCAACATTTCTTTCCTCTCCTAGGCCCTCTTCTTCTCAAAATGTACACAGACTCATTCACAAAGAAACAACTTCCTCCAAGCTTAAACATGTCTTTCATAACATTACTCCGCAAAGACAACACAGACAAATCACTTCTTAAAAACTACAGACCCATTTCACTACTTAACACAGACTACAAGATTCTAACAAAAGCACTAACAAACAAACTAAAACCCTTCATGGCAACACTCATTCACAAAGATCAACAGTGCAGTGTACAGGGCAGAAACATCCACCAGCACACACATTTTATACGAGACATCATAACGTGCACCCATGACAAAGACAGTCAGTCTTCCATTTTATCTCTCGACCAAGAAAAAGCCTTCGACAGAGTATCTCATTCCTTTCTCCACAAGACACTACTGAACTGCAACATAGGAAGAAGCTTCAGACAGTGGATACACATTCTGTATTCTAGACCTGAAAGTAAAGTCCTTGTGAACCATTCGTTCACAGAGGCCTTCGGACTGACCAGATCGGTCCAACAGGGATGTTCTTTCTCCCCTTTACTTTACGCTTTGACCATAGAACCGCTCTTAGAGAGCATCAGACAGGACAGCTCCATAAAAGGTACATTTACACCAGGGAAAGGAGAGCAGAAATTGTTAGCCTACGCTGACGATACTGTCTTCTTTCCATCAAACATCACATAAATAGACAACATCCTCAATACTTTTACAGAATTTGGGAAAGGTAGTTGGGCACAAATAAACACACATAAATCATTCATCATGGGCATAGGCAGGTGGAAGAACAAAGTGGACTTTCCCTCTGCTCTAACACCTGTCCCTAACATCAAGTTGTATGGAATAATATATCCTTGCAACCCAAACAGAACACACAAACCAATATGGCAGAACCTAGTCACACAGATAACAGACATGCTGCAGAGATACAAATACAAAACATCCACAATTTTTGGTAGGAGCATCATTGTAAACACTTACATCATCCAAAACTAATATACATAGCTACAGTCTTTAATCCACCTCAGCAAACAATAACAGACATAAGAAAACTGATAAGGCATTTTGTTTTTGGAAGTACTTTACACAGCATACAACACAAAACACTAATACAACACAAAAAACAAGGAGGTATTTCACTACAGGACATACACACAAAAATTAAAACTCTCAAGATAAGCCACGTGAGCCGCATCATCCAACAACCAGACAATCATACTTTCGCACACTATTACATGGGACTGAGATTACTCAAATTCAGAAAACCCAACAACTCAATACCTAACCATTTCGGTCCCACACCCACATTCTACAAATATTGCATTCAAGCCATCCAAGGACACGACAATCTATTACATCAAAATACAAACACCATTTACAAACACCTCATTAAACAGCAAGCACCTCCATTACAGCTCAGAATCAAGAGAGGCCAAAAATACTTTCTCACAGACTACACCAGCACTTTATCAAACCTCCACAACCAACACATCGCTCCCAAAGCAAGGGAAGTCACATACAGACTCATATACAGGGTACAAATAATAATACATAAATATTATTATATGGGGAACTTCCGAGGCGATAATAGGGAATAATAGAACAAAGAAGTATGTGTTAGCACTCGGAAAAATTGACAGACAAACAACAATAGAAAAAAACGAAGAACAATATAGGGTCCGAAGCGGGATCGAACCCGTACTCAGTGGCTAAAATTTGTACTTTCCTATTAATGCTGAATGACAGGGTGACGTGAAAGATCACCATTACTGAAATTAGATCCTCTAGAAATGAAAGAGATGAAATTTGATACCTCGGCAGACCCCAAACAAGGTGTCATTTTGAGCGCGGTGCCACTGAGTACGGGTTCGATCCCGCTTCGGACCATATATTGTTCTTCGTTTTTTTCTATTGTTGTTTGTCTGTCAATTTTTCCTAGTGCTAACACATACTTCTTTGTTCTATTATTCCAGACTCATATACAGCATGACACCCACAGGACAAGCAGCCAAAAACCAACTTTGCAGGCGAAACATACAAGAAACAGAAGAACACATATTCTACAAATGCAGCACAATCATACCAGCAAAAACGGAGTCACACCACACACTAGAAACACACACCACACAGAAAGTAGACATATACAGATCTATCATGCTGAACACACTGCCAAAAACAACAACACAACAATCCTACACTAAATCCCTAATTCTATTATCGGAATATAGGAATTTGGTGTGGGCCTGTAGAAATGCTGCCGTTTACCAATCTAAAACTTTTAACGCCAACTTGTTTCTACTTATTTATAACAAAAAATCTATGTCTATTTTTAAACATTAACATTAAATTAACAAGAATGAATGGAAGAATGGGAGTGATTGATTTTCCACTACTTTGTTTGATACACTGGATGGCGATAAGCAATAGAGGCCAGACACAAAAGCAAGCAATCAATACAGCCGCCGACAAGCCACAAACAAAGTCGGGGTGCTCGGGGCTACTGTCCCCTTTTGTTTGCTTTAGCGGCGACAGGCAATAAGACGCCGGACAAAAAGAAAGTGTTTTCCTTTGAGCCGCCCGGGTGATCAACATTACTGTCCCCTTTTGTTTGCTTTAGCGGCGACAGGCAATAAGACGCCGGACAAAAAGAAAGTGTTTTCCTTTGAGCCGCCCGGGTGATCAACATTACTGTCCCCTTTTGTTTGCTTTAGCGGCGACAGGCAATAAGACGCCGGACAAAAAGAAAGTGTTTTCCTTTGAGCCGCCCGGGTGATCAACATTACAGTCGCCATTGTTTGCTTTAGCAGCGACATGTGATAGAAGCCAGGCTTTGAGAAAGTGTTATCTCCCCATCTGGTGACACAGATGTCAGGGGATTAACATTACTGTCGTCTGTGACGCTCCTTTATGGTGTCATGTTGTGAAATGCAAAATTCAACTTGTAATTTCATCCAAAATAACATCCTACATCATCATACAAATGTATTTATTGTTATAAAATGAAATGTATTTATCGTTATAAAATGAAATGTATTGATTTTAAAAACGAAATAAAGATTAAAAAAAAAAATCCCTACAAATACCTCGGCAGACCCCCAACAAGGTGTGATTCGGCTCCCCTACAAATACCTCGTCAGACCCCCAACAAGGTGTGATTTCAGCTCCCCTACAAATACCTCGGCAGACCCCCAACAAGGTGTGACTTCAGCTCCCTTACAAATACCTCGGCAGACCACCAACAAGTTGTGACTTCCGCTCCCATACAAATACCTCGGCTGACCCCCAACAAGGTGTGACTTTAGCTCCCCTACAAATACCTCGGCAGACCCCAAACTATCATCATAGAGCTTGGCAAATGTCGATATTGATGTGATAGAAATAGCCAAAGTTGGGAATTGAACCAAAGCCATCTGGCCAGCAGACGACTGTACAATCAACTTCGTGGAGGCGGTTTCTTATTGAGCAAATAATGAAAATGACGACAAGTCTGATAAAATTGTAACATATGTCAGCTAAAAAGAATGTCTGGTCTTGCTCTTGTTCTCTATTCTTTTGTCCCTTTGAGCGTCGATAGGAAAACAGCATATTATGATCATCATCTTTGCTTCACATGACACACGGTGCTTTGTGTGGCCTCAAATATTTCACCTGTACATCCTGTGGGGTAGAGGGATAGTCTTCCTCTTCTGTTGTGGTCTCTGGTTGTTAAATGCTCGAGGTGGAGTGTGCTCGCGTTACGTGTCCAAACCATTTAACTTCTTGTCTCCGGATAAAACTTAGAACACGTGTTAATCCTATTTTTCCCGTACTATCTTCATTTATTAATTTTGTTTCTAATCTTTCCTGAAGTATTTTTCGAAGACATCTAATTTCAGTAATGGTGATCTTTCACGTCCCCTTTTGTTGTCATCGTCAAGGCCGTTGCATAATAATAATAATAATAATAATAATAATAATAATAATAATAACAGTGGTTTGCACAACGCTCCCTTTTCTAAAAGCAATTAGAAGAAATATTTCTGAAACATTAGAGGCTTATTATTACACTTTTAAAAGCCTTTGTGCAAGACAACTCACGTGGGAGACAGTTTCTGCTACTTACCGGTACTCGTGCAAAGGAATCCATCCAAAGCCAATCGTCAGAAGCACCAGATCCTTCATGAGCACTTGCATGTCTCTTTGATCTTTTTTTGGACGCAGGTTCGCCTGTGAACTCCCCACCATTCATGAACCCTCCGAGGCCGAGCTCATCTTCCGAAGAAAAGTAGGGCACGTGAAGATCATCGCTGGAGCCACTTCTCGCTGGAGTCTTGAAATCTACAAATTCTCCCGATCGAGACAATGCTTCCCTGAGAGAGGTGATTTTGAAGTAACCCACAACTAAGGATGACACAAGGACTAATGTAAGGCAGCCGACAATGGCGTAAAGAACCCTAATGTGGAATTGCAAGGAAGAAATGTTCACCACACCAACGTAGCTGGTGCGTAGTTCTGGTTGTGAGGACATCACTTCTAACGTGGGCTCTCCTTCTAGACGAGCATCACCGTTTTTTGTTTGCGTATTTGAAATGTCTGAGTGGAGACTTTTGTGAAACTTGCTAGTCATGTTCAATTCTGCAAATAAAAGTTATATTCAAGTACTGCTATGCATATTTTCTTTCAACCATAGTTATTTGCACTCATGTTTAAACTCAGAACAATTCTGTATACATTCAGTTATTGCTAATTATGCTTACATTCAACAATTGTTATTTTAAATTACTATCAATTATTGATATTTATACTTACACTCAATTATTTTTTAATCTATCTATCTATTGTCCTTTCGAGCCGAAG
The DNA here is from genome assembly GCA_032433765.1 of Megaustenia siamemsis. Lineage (NCBI taxonomy): Eukaryota > Metazoa > Mollusca > Gastropoda > Stylommatophora > Ariophantidae > Megaustenia > Megaustenia siamemsis. The sequence continues at coordinate 28,211,107 of JAVIAB010000051.1, forward strand.
ACGACACATAGGGCAGAACCACAATCTCAAAAACAGAAACCTTGAGTGCCAAAATGGCACATATTGCGGAGACCACTGCTTCCAAAATCTATGGCTCTGTTTCCATAACAATACTTTTTACAATGACAGCTTGTCAAGCCATCGATCAATCTCCTTAGTTGCCTCTTACGACATGCCTGGAAGGTCACAGTGTCAACATTCTTTACTCCCTCATAATGAGGCCCGGTAACACACGGGAAATTTGTTCATTTTTTTATACTTACATTTAATTATTATTATTTATGCCTATATTAATTAAAGTCCTAAAGACCTACAACAATTGCTTAATGTGATAAACACAACAAGCAAAAAATATGGACTAGAAATGAATATCAAAAAGACTAAAACTATGATCATAAACAAAGAAAATTCTCAAGACCTACAATTAAATATCACAATTGAGGGAACACATCTGGAGACAGTCCAGAGTTACAACTACCTAGGACATACTATAACCAATGATGGAAAATGCAAAACTGAAATAAACAAAAGAATAGGTATGGCAAAACGTAATTTTAATGCCATGAAAAATATACTAACAACAAAACAAATATCAGCAGGGCTGAAACTAAGAATGGCAAAATGTTACGTCTTCTCAATATTCCTGTATGGTGCAGAAACATGGACATTAGATAAGAAAACAGAACAGAAAATTGAAGCCTTTGAAATGTAGATTTATAGAAGAATAGGTAGAATTGGATGGTAACAAAAGATAACAAACGATGAAGTTTTAAAACAACTGAAAATAAAAAGAGAACTGCTGAAGTTCCTATTGCTAGTGTCTCTTTATTTTTGATCTTGCATACAGTAGCTTGATGACGATCGGGTGTCACCTGTAACACATGACGCTCCCTACCAGACGAGGTGGCTGTGAAGTCCCCGTTAACGTCGTTGTTCAATATATACACTGAGGAAATTTTATAAACATATCAGAGATGCCAGGCCTAAACATTACTGGAAAGATAATCAATAACCTAAGATATGCTGATGATACTGTTCTACTAGCAGAAAATCACAAAGACCTACAACAATTGCTTAATGTGATAAACATAACAAGCAAAAAATATGGACTAGATATGAATATCAAAAAGACTAAAACTATGATCATAATCCAAAAAATTCTCAAGACCTGCAAGTGACTATCACAGTTGAAGGAATACATCTGGAGACAGTTCAGAGCTACTACTACCTCGGACATACTATAACCAGTGATGGAAAATGTAAAATTGAAATAAACAAAAGAATTGGTATGGCAACAAGTAGTTTTAATGCCATGAAAAATATACTAACAACAAAACAAATAACAGTAGGGTTTAAACTAAGAATAGAAAAATGTTACTTTTTTCTCAATATTAATGTATGGTGCAGAAACATGGACATTAGACAAGAAAACAGAACAGAAAATTGAAGCCTTTGAAATGTGGATATATAGAAGAATAGGTGGAATTAGATGGAGGGAAAAGAAAAAAACGATGAAGTTTTAAAACAACTAAAAATGAAAAAAGAGAGCTACTAAATACAATTAAGACAAGACAAATGAAATTTTTGGGGCACGTTAAAAGACACAACAGCCTACTAAAAGTAATATTGGAAGGAAAAATACAAGGCAAAAGAGGCAGAGGCAGACCAAGACTAACATGGACGAGTAACATCAAAATATGGACAAGTCAATCTATGTCAGCCCGCACCATCACAGCAAGAAACAGAGTAGAATGGCGATCCATGGTAGCCAACCTTCGTTGCGGATAGGGCACACGATGATGATGATGATTAATTAAAAATTTTGCATGATTGCATACAACCACCTTATTTACACTTAATGAAATTACTGTTATTTATATATTCAATAATGAAATGTTATTTGCAACTGCATTAATTAACTCTTATTTTTTTATTACCTTTACTAACTGCTATTTGAACTTACATTAATTAACCTGTAAGTCCTCTAAGACAATCCCCACAAATATAATAAATGATGTACATATAGTTGTATTTTAAAATTAATTAACTGTTTTTACACTTATATATTCAACTACTGTTATTTAAAGTTATATTCAACCAATGTTATTTATACATTCAACCAATCTTATTAATACAGAATTCAATAAATAAGCAAGAAAATATGGAAACTTTCAATTTCTCTGCATCAGCAACACAAAACTAACATTAGCTCTCATGACTTCTAGAGACATTCGTAAATCGCATTTACCGACCTAGAGCAGAATATGAGGCAACATGTGTAGGTGTCGAATAAAAAACAAATGTTTGAAAGACAATTATTTAGAAGCATCTAAAAGCAACCAACCAACGGTAAATCACAATTGCGTTAATATAGAAACAGAAACAGTTCGAATCTTAATTCAAGTAGTCTCGTTAGCACTTTCCTTGTGGAGTTATTGAGTTATTTGCGGGTCATCATCATTGCACTCCGAACATGTCCATAGGTGCTCAGATTCCCACCTCAGCAATTCTCTCAGTGTCCAGCGACTGAAGACTCCAGTTCTGTGTTTGCTGATAAGTCTTCTTACACACCCACTAAGTTTCTCATTTCTGGCTGTGCCCATCTTAACTCCCATCTCTTTCATCCGAAGAAGTGACGTGGATCTGTGTTTGTCGAAGTCCTGTACTCTTCCCACATCTCGGAGGGCATTGATGATGTCCGCCCGATCCATTGGCTGCCCATCCTCAACGACAGCGCAGCTAGCCAACCTGTCCGCTCTTTCATTTCCCCGTACTCCCGCATGTCCAGGGACATAGACAAAGGTGCGTGCAGAGCCCGCCTCCACTTTTTTTATCATGCTCATCGAATCACTCAGTATACATGCGTGGGTGTAGTCTTGTGACTCTAACCATTTGAATGCCTTGGTCACTGCCATCGCCTCCATTGTCATGCTACTCGTGGTCATGACGTATGCACCACTGTCTTCCTTGACTATTCTGCCTGCCGAACGTGCTGTAAATGCCCATGCACTTCTTTGGTGTCGTCTTACAGATCCGTCTGTATATATGACTGCATCTCTCTCACCGGTGTTATCACAGATGAGATCGTTGACCTCAGCATTAACCACGACCAGGGTTCTGTTCCCTACTTTTCCTGTCGAGTGTGACAATACACGAGAAAGTCCCCTTGAATGACGTAGGCACCGGTATCCACTCCTCACCAACGCTGATATTGGTAAGCCCACAGACCTGTTTGATGACATCTTCCGCTCGGCCAACCCATGATTTGCCTCTTTTTACCCCGGCACCTTTCCCTGTGTTGAGCTCGTGGTGCAATGGATGCTCTGTATCTGTACTAATCTTCAAGTATGCTCGTGCTCTCCAGATCTTGATTCTGTCATCCAATGGTTGGAAAGTCAAGAAGTTACCTCATTGCTACACAGGGAGTGTCCCTCGTACATCCCAGGATAATGCGCATGGTTTCATTTTGTATTTTCTCCAGCCTACCAATTTGAGTCGTACTGACAGTAAGAATGGCCAGGGCATACTCGATTGGTGCGAGGACTAATCACTGGAACAGAAGAGTAAGTAGCCTCTGCTCGATGTTGGCGGCTGCTTCAAGGCGGCCAATCTTTGCGGGATTTTGTTATCACATGGTGGACGTGGTCCCGAAAACACAGGCTGTGATCAAACTTAACTCCGAGGTATGTCATCAACTTGTCCCTGGTCACCTCATCAGCTCCCATTCGTACTACAGGTGTGGTCGTATTAACGATATGATTGTTAAGGGAGAACCATGAAACTGATGCTTTATTAGGATTAACCAAGGCACCTGAAACCCCATACCAGGAAGAGGTGCGATCGAGTTCGTCTTGCATTGTGGGGGCGATTCCCCGTCTGTCTCTTCCCTGGCGATATACCAGAATATCATCAGCAAAAGTCATAGTTCTCCCCCTCCCATCCAGCTGTTGGGCCGTGATCGTTATTGTGTACACGTTAAATAGAACTGGTGACAATGGTGAGCCTTGTGGTAGACCTGGACAAATGGATGTTGGCTCGGAAGACCAACTTCCACATCTGAGTATCACCTTCCTCTGAAACAGTGCCGCGGCGATCCATCTAATGAGGAAGGGATGCACCGTCCGGTTTGAGGAGCATATACATGAGATATTCAAATGGTACCCTGTTGTATGCATCCTCCAGATTTATAGCAGCAGCACATGCCTCCTCTCGTCTGTGGAAGCCTTCGAAGACGTTTCCGTTCTCCGTTTTACTTCTTAGGCTCTTGGTTGAGGGCATCCTTAGCCTGCTTAGCACATAGTTTAAAGTGTATCATTTTTTGGTCGACCTCTACTTTCAGACGCTTCAAGAGCTCAGGTTGTGTTCTTCCAGTCCTTCTGGCTTTCTGCCATAGCAGTCTGAGATACCATCAAGCACATTCACAACATTCACTAGCACTAGAAACTTCGATAAAAACACTAAATAACTGTATCTGTTTTTTCCGTTCTCCGTTTTACTTTTTAGGCTCTTGGTTGATGGCTCTCATTCTAGTTCGAAGTGCGAGGCTCCACCCGTCCACTGTATTTGTATTGGTAACTTATTCTGATTGGATTAACCATTCTGATCAAACGAGTAGGAATCGAAATAGTAGGCAAACATGTAGTGAAAATGCAGTGTTGAAGTCGAAGTTTGGTTCAAAGAGGCAGATATCACATTTAGCTGGAAACCACGAAGCTCATTTAACAACGCTGAATGGCGGAAGACAAAACACATAGAGAAGGGAAGAAAAAACTAGAAAGGAGTTTGTGACAGTCTGCAAACTCTGAAGTAGAAAGAGGTTCGTGAACAATTTGAAACTCTGAAGTAGAAAGAGGTTACTGACCATCTTTAAGCTGTGAAGTAGAAAGAGGTTTATGGCCGTCTTTAAATTCTGAAATAGAAAGTGGTTTCTGAGCGTATTCTCACGCTATGATGTAGATATAGGTTTTGACCTTCTTCAAAATCTGAAGTAGAAAGACGTTTGTGACAGTCTTCAAACTCTGAAGTAGAATGAGATTTTTGACCGTCTTCAAACTTTGAAATAGAAAGAAGTTTGTGAACATCTTAAAACGCCGAAGTAGAAAGAGGTTCGTGATAGTTGTGAAACTCTGAAGTAGAAGATGGATTGTGACAGATTTGAAAGTCAGAAGTAGAGTGTGTTCATTTTTAAGCTGTGGAGTAGAAAAAAGTTTGTGACCATTTTCACGCTATGATGTAGAAAGAGGTTTTGACCTTCTTCAAAATCTGAAGTAGAAAGAAGTTTGTGACCATCTTCAAATTCTGAAGTAGGAAGAGGTTTGGTTATTTGGTTATAGAAGGCCCCGGTAACACTGCAAACGAATTACAATCCGTAATGGCTCAACCGCCCGTGCTAGCGTAATCATCCAAATTAATAACTCATCTCCCAAACAAAGAAAGGTAAATGTAATCCGCATCGTAGCAGTCTCAACACACACCAAAAGAAATAAAGGCAAAACCGCGCAGAAAGTGAACACAACCAACTGTTCCCTGTTATATGATATCATCACTCATAGTAAACAATTGGAATATCAAGACATGATCAACACGGATGAGACACACAGTCACGGTGTGCACAGAGCATTTAACTCAGTAGCTCCTGCAACAAGCTGGACTTGGAATATGAGGAAACTGCAACAAGGAACGCTTTTCACGCATAACATTCAATTGTTCCTGTCGCCTATCCACCATATACCGGAAGTTCACGTCCTCTTGAAAATGATGATCGTCATATTTAAAAAAACATGTATAGCGCTTGATGATGTTTGGCCATCGTTGTTGACTCCAATTCCGAACATATAGACAACACAGTTCCTCTTCAGATTATCCCCGTCTCACATCAAACAACAGGCCTTAAGATTAGCGTACGGCCGGTTATCAGACGTGATCTTGTCAAATGGAAGTGTCTTCAAACTATATTGTTGGTTTTGTTCCTCAATATATCATTGCAACATGGACAAATACAAATTAACTTAAGAAAAGTTGCACAACATGGGCCTTTTCTCTCTCTCTCTCTCTCTCTCTCTCTCTCTCTCTCTCTCTCTCTCACTCTTTGCGATCAAGACTCAATCAGAGTAGGTTTCCAGACTCTCTCATGAAGTCAGCTGTCTGTTTAAGCGAATCGATTGCCCCATATAGTTTCTCCTCCAGGGGGGTGGGCGTGGACCACATTGCTCTTCTCAGGGCCATGTACTGGGGGTAATCCTGTAAAACATGTTTTGTAGTCATATTGTCCAGTGTACAGTGGCATAGGCTGGTAGTTCCTGTTTTGAATTTGGTGAACATGTGATTTATCATTCTATTGTGGCCTGTGCGTAGGCGATGTATGATTATTTGATCCCTCCTTGATAGTTGGTGGTATCCGTCACTCTCGTTATGCTTTGGGTATTCACGTTTCCATTTTTCATGGAACTGACCCTTGAGGATCGATTTGGCTTCATCATAATTGAGCGGATGTTTTTCTTGTGGTAATCTCCCTCCCTCTTTAGCTAATTTGTCTGCGCGTTCGTATATTACAGTGTGATGGTATCCACTGAATGACTACTCTCTGGAAGTTATTGCATAGTTGGTCCAGGATTGTTCTCAAGTCATCTAGTTCATTGTTCTTGGGTTTTTTTTAGAGCTGATAGTACTGACACTGCATCAGCCAGAATCTCAAATTTATTGTGCATGTTATTTTTGTGTTGAGTAGCCATTGTTGCAACATCTCTGATGGCCTCAGCTTCTGCTTTAAAGTTGTTTGAGAATTTCCCAGTAGCTATTGACTTGGTGATCTCGTCCTGGTTACTCAGCGTCAAGAACACACCTCCCCCTCCATTTCTGGTGGCATTTGTAGCAGAGCCATATGTGTATATGTGGGACCAAGAGTCTTGTGGGTAGGTATCGTGTATGTGATTTTCTGCTATGTGTTTTCATTCTGTGTCTGACTGGGTGCCTATTTTCATGATTCCTTTCTTATTTTCCTGAAGTTCTGGTATTCTATGTTTTCCATGAGGAGACATATCAGATGGGCCCAAGGGTTGCGATATTGTTTGGAAAAGCACTGGGTCTCCAGTAGTTAGTTCATTGGCAATTGCAGCGAAGTTGCTCCTCTTTAGTCGTACAATTCCGGAACTATATATTCTTTGGTGCATGGAGTGGCTAAGGAGACGTCTATATTTCTCCGCTTGTTGCAATATTTTAATGACCCGTCTGTCATCTAAGGGTTGTAAACCTGTTGCTGTTTCTAGAGTCTTGATAGGTGTATATTTCATAGCACCAGTGATGATACTGGCAGCTTGGTTCTGTATTCTGTTAATTTTGCTAAGGTGTGATTTTGAAGCCATAGTCCAGGCTGTGACTCCATACTCTAGAACTGATCTGACTCTTCCTACGTATAGTCTTTTCAAAACATTGCTGTCTGCCCCCCCCCCCCCCCCAAGTCCGTTCCTGCCAATTTCTTCATAATATTTGCTCGTTGTCTGGCTTTCATTCTTGCTCATTCTATCTGATATTTCCAAGTCATTCTGCGATTCATGGTGACACCAAGATATGTTGGGTTGTGGTCAATATGGAGCGTATGGTCCTTTAACATCAAATTTGCGGAGAGTGTTTTTCTTGATAGGTTGAAAATTGTGTATGAAGTTTTCCTTTCGTTGATTGGTAAGAACCAGGTGTTCGTCCACTTTTCAAGTTCACCTAGGGCATCTTGCATCCTGGGTTCAGCTACCGACATACTTCCCTCGCGAGCCCATAACGCCAGATTATCTGCGTATATTGCTGAATGTATTCTGGATGGAATGTCCATTACGATGTGATTTATGACAATTAAAAAGAGTGTTGGGGACAAGACTGCGCCTTGTGAGACACCTAGCTCGATAGAGACCTTCTCACTTAGTTGACCTTAAACTTGTACTCTGACCGTCGTTCTATCCTGAAGGTATTGAGAGACCCAATTGAATAAACGACCCTGGATGCCAAGTCTAAAAAGCTTGTTCTTTAAACCCTCTCGCCAAACCCTATCAAAAGCCTTCTCCATGTCGACCCACACTGCCAGTGTGTGTTTCTTCTCTTGTAGAGCATCGTCTATTTCCTGTGCAATGTAGGAGACCAGGTCCTCAGTTGATCTGTGCTGACGGAAGCTACTCTGTTGTTGTACGATTTGTTATTTGTCTCCAAATGGCACATTATCTTCTGTTAACCAGCCTTTCCATGAATTTATTCAGGCAGCTCAGTAGGCTAATTGGTCTATAGCTACTTGGGTATAGTGGGTCTTTTCAACACTTGAGGATGGGCATCATAATAGCTTCTTTCCAGATTGCCGGCACATGACCTCTCTTCCAGCTAGCATTTATTATCCTTAGAAGCTGGCTCATGGTTTTCTGCCCCAGATTTAGGAGCATTTCTCAGGAGATTCCATCTTTACCAAGGGAACTTTTCAGCTTCAATCCTTCGAGGGCAACATCTAATTCAGTTAGGGTAAAGATAGTTGTCTGAGACTCTTCTGGTGCTAAAGGCATGTATTTTGTATCTTGGTTTTCCCGCCTAGCAGCTTTCTCTTTGTCTTTTGGAATGTTTATTTTACTAATGTTTTTATAAGTCTCTATTAGTAGATTTGCTGCCATTTTGCCTGTGAGGATGTTCTGATTGTATGTTAGTGATATTGGAGGTCGGCAAGTGTTTTCGTCACTCAGAGCTTTCGCAAGTTTCCATAGTTTATGTCCATTTTTGTCTAGATTAAGGCTTTCTGTTTTGTCTATCCAGCTCTGTCTGGCTGATGTCATGACCTCACGTCTGTATTTGGCCGTGGCTGCTTTGTAGGCAATGTTGCTCTCTGTGCTGTGTGATGTTTCAGCCAGTTCTCTGGCAGAGTCCAGTTCCTCTTCTAGTCTTTGTATTTCCTCGTTCCAGTATGGCTTGAAGTTTCTTCTTGCTCCTCTAGGAATGGATTCTTTAGCAGCTCTCAGGATGCCGTTTGTTAACCGCTCTATCATATTATTGACCTTCTTTTCGTGGGTGTTGATAGGCGCAGTATATGCATCAGTGAGCCTTGCAAACTTTGCCCAATCTGCTCTCTTATAGTTCCAGCGTGGAAGAGGTATTTGCAACTCCTGTTTTTGAGCAAGAGCCACTGAAAGTTTGACTGGTCTATGGTCACTATCTCCAAGTTGGTTCGTCACTTTTCTGGTTATTTTGATAGATATGTCTCCTGTTGCAAACGCTAGGTCTGGGGTGGAAACAGTTCCGGAAGAGGTTTGTGGCCGTCTATAAGCTGTGGAGTAGAAACACGTTTGGGAACGCCTTCAAATTCTAAAGTAGAAAGAGGTTTCTAATCGTCTTCAAACTATGAATTAGAAAGAGGTTGGTGACATTCTTCAAACTATGAAATAGAAAGAGGTTTGTGACCGTCTTCAGACTCTGAAGTAGAAAGAGGTTTCTGACAGTTTTGAAACTCTAAAGTAGAAAGGGGTTTTGCCCTTCTTCAAACTCTGAAGAAGAAAGACGTTTGTGACCGTCATCAAAATTTGAAATAGAAAGAGGTTTGAGACAGTTTTCAAACTCTAAAGTAGAAATATGTTTCCGACAGTTTGGAAACTCTGAATTAGAAAGAGGATTGTGACCATCTTCAAACTCAGAAGTAGAAAGAGATTTCTGATCGTCTTCAAACTCTGAAGTAGAAAGAGTTTTGTGGTCGTCTAGAAGCTGTGGAGTAAAAAAAAGAGTTTGGAACCGTCTTCAAATTCTGAAGTAGAAAGAGGTTTCTGATCGTCTTCAAACTATGAAGTAGAAAGCAGTTTCTGACATTTTTGAAAATCTGAAGTAGAATGAGGTTTCCGATCGATTTTAAACTGTGAAATTGAAAGAGGTTTTGACCGTCTTCAGACTCTGAAGTAGACATTCGTTTGTGACAGTCTTCAAACTCTGAAGAAGAATTAGGTTTTTGACCGTCTTTAAACTCTGAATTTGATAGAGCTATGTGACCGCCTTTAAACTTTGAAGTTGAAAGAAGTTTTGTGACCGTCTTCAAAATCTGAAGTAGAAAGAGGTTTGTTACCGTTTTCAACCTTTCAAGTTGAAAGAGATTGCGACCGTCTTCAAATTCTGAAGTAGAAAGTGATTTCTGATCATCTTAAAACTCAGAAATAGATAGAGGTTTGTGGCCATTTTTAAGCTGTGGAGTAGAAATAGTTTTGTGACCGTTTTCACGCTATGATGTAGATAGAGGTTTTGCCCTTCTTCAAAATCTGATGAAGAAAGAAGTTTGTGACCATCTTCAAACACTGAAGTTGATAGAGCTTTGTGACCGCCTTTAAACTTTGATGTTGAAAGAAGTTTTGTGACCGTCTTCAAACTCTGAATTAGATAGAGGTTTTGCCCTTCTTTAAAATCTGAAGTATAAAGTAGTTTGTGGTCATCTTCAAACTCTGAATGGAGAAAGAGGTTTGTGGCCGTCTATAAGCTGTGGAGTAGAAACAAGTTTGGGAACTTCTTAATATTCTGAAGTAGAAAGTGGTTTCTGAATGTCTTCAAACTGTGAAGTAGAAAGAGTTTTGTGACCGTCTTCAGACTCTGAAGAACAAAGAAGTTTCTGACAGTTTTGAAACTCTGAAGAAGAAAGACGTTTGTGACCGTCATCAAAATTTGAAATAGAAAGAGGTTTGAGACAGTTTTCAAACTCTAAAGTAGAAATATGTTTCCGACAGTTTGAAACTCTGAATTAGAAAGAGGATTGTGACCATCTTCAAACTCAGAAGTAGAAAGAGATTTCTGATCGTCTTCAAACTCTGAAGTAGAAAGAGTTTTGTGGTCGTCTAGAAGCTGTGGAGTAAAAAAAGAGTTTGGAACCGTCTTCAAATTCTGAAGTAGAAAGAGGTTTCTGATCGTCTTCAAACTATGAAGTAGAAAGCAGTTTCTGACATTTTTGAAAATCTGAAGTAGAATGAGGTTTCCGATCGATTTTAAACTGTGAAATTGAAAGAGGTTTTGACCGTCTTCAGACTCTGAAGTAGACATTCGTTTGTGACAGTCTTCAAACTCTGAAGAAGAATTAGGTTTTTGACCGTCTTTAAACTCTGAATTTGATAGAGCTATGTGACCGCCTTTAAACTTTGAAGTTGAAAGAAGTTTTGTGACCGTCTTCAAAATCTGAAGTAGAAAGAGGTTTGTTACCGTTTTCAACCTTTCAAGTTGAAAGAGATTTGCGACCGTCTTCAAATTCTGAAGTAGAAAGTGATTTCTGATCATCTTAAAACTCAGAAATAGATAGAGGTTTGTGGCCATTTTTAAGCTGTGGAGTAGAAATAGTTTTGTGACCGTTTTCACGCTATGATGTAGATAGAGGTTTTGCCCTTCTTCAAAATCTGATGAAGAAAGAAGTTTGTGACCATCTTCAAACACTGAAGTTGATAGAGCTTTGTGACCGCCTTTAAACTTTGATGTTGAAAGAAGTTTTGTGACCGTCTTCAAACTCTGAATTAGATAGAGGTTTTGCCCTTCTTTAAAATCTGAAGTATAAAGTAGTTTGTGGTCATCTTCAAACTCTGAATGGAGAAAGAGGTTTGTGGCCGTCTATAAGCTGTGGAGTAGAAACAAGTTTGGGAACTTCTTAATATTCTGAAGTAGAAAGTGGTTTCTGAATGTCTTCAAACTGTGAAGTAGAAAGAGTTTTGTGACCGTCTTCAGACTCTGAAGAACAAAGAAGTTTCTGACAGTTTTGAAACTCTGAAGTAGAAAGAGGTTTGTGACCGTCTTCAAACTCCGAAGTAGAAAGAGGTTTTGCCCTTCTTCAAACTCTGAATTAGAAAGACGTTTGTGAACGACTTCATACTTTGAAGTAGAAAGAGGTTTGAGACAGTTTTGAAACTCTGAATTAAAAAGAGGTTTGTGACCGCCTTTAAACTTTGAGGTTGGAAGGTTTGTGACCGTCTTCAAACTCTTAAATAGATTGAGGTTTGTGACCAATTTCAAGCTCTGAAGTAGAAAGTTGTTTGTGACGGTCTTCAAAATATTAAGTGGAAAGAGGTTTGTAATCGTCTTCAAACCCTGAAGTAGATAGAGGTTTGTGACCATCCTCAAACTCTGAAGTAGAAAGAATTGTGTGACTATTTTATGCTGTGGAGTAGAAAAAGGTTTGTGACCGTCTTCACACTATGATGTAGAAAGAGGTTTGTGACATTCTTTAAGCTGTGAAATAAAAAGTGGTTTGTGACTGTCTATAAGTTCTGTAACTGAAAAATCTTTGTGACCGTCTTGAAACACTCAAGTATGGATTGAGAACTATTTTTCCTGAAAACATTTATTTTTGAAGGAAAAAATTGCAGGTAATTTATTTTTCAATGACTTTGAGCATCGTGATCATTGTCGTCACGAACCTAACTACTATCATAGGTGTTCATAGTCTCCTCATTTCTTGTCTCTATAGTTTATCAATTCGGCTGTTAATTTCTTTGTCTGCCGTATGATGCATATATTTTCAAGTGTACACTTTTAATTTATAGTAACTTAGAATGCAATTCAGCGTGAGTTTTATTTTTCGTGAATCTCGCTAGCAGTACAACTTTAATGTCCTGAGTTGTTGAAGACACATTACAGATCGTGGTAAGATTTTCTTCGTCATCTCTTTGTGAGAAAGAATCCTATCACACAATGTAATACAAACAAATCAAGAGATCCTTCCCAGTTCGCGAATTGCTTGAGTGTCAGTCTCAAATTAAAACAAGCAACCAGGACATACAACAAGACATGCAACTATTGTTCAAGAGAAGACACGCTCAACTATCGCGTTAAATATAAGTCATAATTTAAAAATTGATGAAAGAAACAATTATTTCTTAATTTAATTTTCTATTTAAAGTTTAATCAACAATTCAAACAAATTTATTTATAGTTTCCATTAAGAACATTACACGTCAATTGTAAACTAACTACATTTGTATTTAATGCTCAAATATAAGAAAGAATAGCATTATTTCATGATCGGCAGAACAGTTTTAGAATTGTAGTTGGACCTAGTACTAAGAACTAGGCTGATAATTGCTGCCGCAGATGATGACAATCGACCTATGCTTCTAGATTCCCCTTTCAGGTGTAAAGAAGAAACCTTAACAAGCCTCGAGCGTGACGTATAAGATATATCGTGTTAGTGTCCTTTATTCGACTATCAACATATTCGTTTGATTAATGTGGCCAGTCCCGTCTTTTCTCGCAGAAACAAACACAACTTACCGGTATCTATAGAAGGTTGGATGGATTTAGAAACCGCAGACCGTAATTGACCTTCTTGTCCTCAGCGGACACGTTCACCGCTTCAACGTGGTGTCCTTCTGCCTAGTTTATCTATTTACTAATCAGGAGAGTTATTCTCTCGCTGGCAGAAATGTCGGTCTGTAGAGTTGAAAGTTTCCACTGGGGTTATATAACATACAAAGTTTTGCTGATAGATGTCTGGGGAGCCGGATAAGGTATTGGTTTACTTTTGACATTTCTTCAAGATTTAAGACAAACGTAGATTACTACCAGACTATCCAATATTTCATAGGCCAATGACACTCTCAGTTACTTCTCTTGCAATCAGTGACGTCATGAAAAATGATGAATACGCAAAACACTATTTATGTACAAGTTATGATACGCATATTGTGACACAGCCAGTATGGCACGGACATTGTGACACAGTCACTATGATGCGGACAATGTAACATAAGACAGCGCATAGAAGATAGGAAGATTTGTTTTGTGGGGGGGGGGGGATTTTTGATCCACAACGAAACAATTGGGTGTCGGTTCCTGGTCGCCGCGTTATGCAATCAGTAACATTTATTGCAAGACGTAAACAAATAAAAACAAATATAAACTACGACTTTCTAATGACATGTTCAAGAAGATCGATACATTATCTATTAACTTTCATCATCATCATCATCATCATTATATCATCATAAACAGGTACCATGCCGGTTGGCGTAGTAAATCATCTCTCTCAACATCACTCGATCCTTCGTGCGTGTCATAATTTCAGTCGATGATCTTTTATTATGACAATTGGATAAGCTGTTCAACAATTTTCTCTTGGTTTTCCTCTGCTCTTCTTTCCATTCATTCTGCCTGTTGTTAGAGTATTATCAATGCCTTCATTTCGCACGACATGATCAATAAATGTATAGTGTCTCATCCTTATGATTTTTATGATATTCCTAGTTTCTCCAACTTGTTGTAGACATTCTTTATTTGTAATTTTTGCTATCCATGGAATTCGTAGCATATTACTAATAAACCACATCTCAGCTGTCTCTAAATTTCTCTATGTTGCTATCTTTCTGATATTTTATAATCAAGTCCCTTAAAGTTCAGTGGTTTAATGCATCCTTCTTGAAATCAGCTTGGACTTCCGTTTCCAAGATGGCGGATCTAGTCCACGTCCTCTCGATCCCTGCAGAAAATGCACCCAAGGTCTGATTAATTTCGGATCTTCATTGCACTTTTCTGAGTAAAAGTCAAAATGATGATATGCTTGCTACATCTGTGTCGCTAAAGCGAAGTCGTAGGCCGACAACAGTCCGTTTTTGACGAATCAAGTGTTGTGAGTGAGACATTCCACCGTCTAGACTAGATCTGTGCTTTACGTCACATTAGTGCTGTTCAAGACCGTTATTGGGATTCTTTGACGCAAGTTATTTCCACGTTACACATTAATGTAAACTACTTCGTCAGTCGCAGTTTTGTCTCTTTGGGGAAGTTGCTTCGTGTTTTGTTCGTCGTAGGCTGCTTACACTTGAGTAATCAGACATAAGTCTAAAGGTATCGAGATTATGAGTTTGGCGACATTGTGTGCTACGTCATCGTATTGGTTCCCTAAACCGGCCGTGCGCAAATCTTACGGTCTGCTGTTTGATGTGCAACAAGAATTTGACGACTGACTGTGTGTCTCTATGTTCGGAATTGGAGTCATCAACGATGGCCTAACATCATCAAGTGCTACGATGATCATCATTTTCAAGAGGACGTGACTTACCGGTATATGGGGATAGGCGGCGGGAACAAATGAAGGCTATGCATGAAATGTGTTCCTTGTTGCAGTTTCCTCATATTACAAGTCGCATGTCTGTGTTAGTCACCTCTAGTGACTCACTAGGCAGATGGTGCTCGTAAACCTGGGAAGGCCGACCATCTAAGGGCAGAATCCCCCGACAGAAAAGATCAACTGCTGCCTTGCAGGAAGATTGGGGACAATCAAAGGCTAAGGAAAGCAAACCTGAAAAAATGCTGACTGAAATCGGATGCACTGGGCCACTGGCGCAAAACACAGTGCAACGTTTTAACGGGTACTCAATCGGAGTGGATCTAACAGGCTTAAACAGACAGCTGTCTTCTTATGAGAGTCTGGACGTCCTACTCTGATTGAGTCCTGATCGCAGAGAGAGAGAGAGAGGGAAATCAGCTTCAGTTCTGATCTTCAGTCAAAACCCCCTTACCGTCATTGCATCAGTAAAAATATTTTAAAAGAGAATCATCATCATCATCATCATTAAGTAATCACCTGCTGGCATAGGTGATAATTCCTCTCCACAACTTTAGATCTCGACAGTTATTTATAATTTCTGTTGTTAACCTTCTGTCAAGCCATTCACTTTAGCTGTCTGTTATCTTTTCTCTTTGCTTCCCTCTATCTCTTTGTCCCTCAATTCCCACCCCCCCTCTTTCTCTCTCTCTCTCTCTCTCTCTCTGAAGATTACTTGGAATGTAAGAATACTCATCCAGAAGGAAAACTTGAAAACACCAAACATAAAATGAAACGATGAGTTTACATTTATAGTGACTGTGCGAAATGAGATACACTGGACCAGGGGAAATATATTTTGACGAACATAAAATAACAGAGACTGGTTACTATATACTGCTTTCTACTGTGGTGGATAAATAACACAGCGACACACATATTTTCAGATTGCTACCACAAATCCTAAATTTTGTCAATGGATTACAATTGTTACTGCTTCTTTGTTCTTTCTTATTTTAGGTTACACATAGACAAAGTAGTTGTTTAATTGGTACCATTTAGT
Source organism: Megaustenia siamemsis (assembly GCA_032433765.1). Classification (NCBI taxonomy): domain Eukaryota; kingdom Metazoa; phylum Mollusca; class Gastropoda; order Stylommatophora; family Ariophantidae; genus Megaustenia; species Megaustenia siamemsis. The sequence goes on from JAVIAB010000051.1 coordinate 28,227,180, forward strand.
TGAGCAACAACAACATTAATCTACCTTGCTCAACCCTCAACCACCCTTCACACATTTCTCCAAGTTGCCACACTGTGTATCCCTGTCACCACTTTTCTATTCAAATTTATTACTTTTACACACCAACAAGAGGTCCAATAGGAATACAAATGAATAATCCAGGATCCCCATTGCCAAGAGGTCGAGGTAGGGGTAGACAGAAGGAGGTGTCTGCAAGTGAAAGAGTCTCTTATTTGGTGAACTAGAGAGAAGCAAAGAGGCTAAATAAAGAACGGTGGACAAACCGAGGTTCAGGAGAGAATTTTCACACTGGAGATGAACAACTTGAAGATGATTCTCAAATGTTTACTAAACAAGAAACTAAGGGGTGAATTGCCGTATAGTTCAATTTAGCTCGCTGACCCCAAGTGGCATGAATGTATCTCACTCGTATACGTAGTTTCCCTTTAATTGCTCCTTCCCTATTGCAATCTTCTTTGCTGCCCATGTTTGTGTACTTTAGTCAATCCACTATGTCGTGCTGCTCATAGCTCCCCTCCACTAGACTCCACTGCGATACTTCGGTGGTCGCATATACCTCTTTTGTCTGTGCTACTTATCTTTCATATGTTTCTTATTGTATCCCACTCTCAGACATATAATTCTTGCCGCCTTTCAAGTACCTGTTATTCTTCTGTTCTATTCTTTCTCCTTTGTGTATGCACACTAACCTCGATGTGTACTCTTCTGGTTATGGGGACGTTAAGTGTACATTTCTACACATATATGAATGTCCCTGCATGGGTCTGAATATGCATGCATGTGCTCAATTATATGGGTACAGGTATGTTTGTATGCATATATATATATATATATATATATATATATATATATATATATATATTTATATATATACTGGTAGATTTATGTGTATATATGTTATTGAGTTATTGTGTTATTTGCGGGTCATCATCATTGCACTCCGAACATGTCCATAGGTGCTCAGATCCCCTCCTCAGCAATTCCCTCAGTGTCCAGCGACTGACGACTCCAGTTCTATGTTGGTTGATAAGTCTTCTTACACTGCCACTAAGTTTCTCATTTCTGGCTGTGCCCATCTTAACTCCCATTTCCAATATATATGTATTTGCAGATTGATTAGCAGTGCTGAGACTGCTATGATGGGGACTACAGTTACCTTTCTTTGTTTGGAAGATGAGTTATAATTCGGATGATTCCACTGGCACGGGCGGTTGAGCAATTATGGATTTTAATTCGCTTGCAGTGATACCGAGGCCTTCCATAACCAATAACCAATAACCAATGTATTTGCAGATATGCAGATGATGTTTGTATATGTATCAATGCGCATTTTTGTGTGAGTGTATACATGTATATCCCGTGTTACCGGGGCCTCATTATGAGGGGGGTAAAGAATAGTGACACTGTGACCTTCCAAGCATGTCGTAAGAGGCGACTAAGGAGATTGATCGATGGCTTGACAAGCTGTCATTGTAAAAATATTGTTATGGAAACAGCACCATATATTTTAGAGCAGTGATCTCTACAATATGTGCCATTTTGGCAGCAAGGTTTCTGTTTTTGAAAATAAAATTTTAAAAATATTTTCTTAATTAATATTTTACATTGTGTACTGTTAACTTGATCTTCTAAAATCTATCTTTGTAGCCATACCGAAGAAGTCAGGAGCCACTGATTGTGAAGACCATCGCACTATTAGTCTCATGAGCCATATGACGAAAATATTACTAAAAATCATCATGAGACGTGTAGGAAACAAAATAAAACCAGAAATAAGTGAGGAACAATGTGGATTTTTGGAAGGAAATGGCACCAATAATGCAATATACATCTTAAGAACATTGATAGAAAGATCTATAGAGGTAAAGAAATATCTATATATGTGCTTTATAGACTACAAGAAAGCATTTGACAAAAAGCATGTGGAAATAATCAATATGCTGGAGAAATTAAACATTGATGGCAAGGATCTGCGAATCATAAAAAAACATGTACTGGCAACAAACAGCAGCTATACGAATTAACAACCACATAGGGCAATTTGTATTGATAAAATAGGGAGTCAGACAAGGCTGCGTTCTGTCGCCGGATTTGTTTTCACTTTACAGCGAACATATTATGAGATAAATAGCAGACAAAAAAAAGGAATTGAAGTCAACGGTCACAACATAAATAATTTGCGATATGCGGATGACACAGTCTTAATAGCAGAGACAGAAATGAACTACAAGAAATGATAGACATAATAGTAAATGAAAGCAACAAGAAAGGTCTCAGTCTGAATAGTAAGAAAACAGAAGTAATGGTTATATCGAAGAAACAATCATCACCAGCATGCAGCATACAAATAAACAGGACACTTCTGAAACAAGTGCAACGTGTCAAATACTTGGGCACAATAATAACATCATATGGAAGATGCACCACAGAAATAAAAAGCAGAATAGCTCAGACCAAAATAGCATTTCAGAAAATGAAAAAAAATATCTTATGCAACAAATCTATGTCAATAGAAATGAGAAAGAGAGTTCATCGGTGTTATATAGAACCAAATTCTGAGCTATGGAAGCGAATCATGGACAGTAGACAAACAAATGAAAAGACGATTAGAGGCCACAGACATGGGATTTCTCAGAAGAATGTTGAAAGTTCCCTGGACAGCTAAAAAGACCAATGAGGAAGTTCTCAAAGAGGCCAACACAGAAAAGGAGCTCCTAAAAAACATCAGAAAGAAACAATCAACTTTTTTCGGGCACATCATGAGAAGAGGAATGTTGGAATAGTTAGTTACAACTGGCAAAATAGAAGGAAAGAGAGATCTCGGACGACAAAGAGAGAAAATTACTGGATAGCTTGGTGTCATGGCATGGAAAGCAGTCAACAACAGAACTGATAAGATGTACTGTATATATATATATATATATATATACACACACACACACACACATATATATATATATATAAGATTGTGGAAGGACATGATCGCCTACGCCAACCGGTATGGCACATGATGATGATGACTGTTAACTTTTACAGATATAAAGAAATGTTTGTCATGTATAAGTACATAGATGTATCAGTTAGTTGGACTTTCGTTTCTAAGATGGCGGATCTTGTCCACGTTCTCTCGATCGCTGAAAAAAGTGCATTCGATGTCTGATTAATTTCGGTTCTCCATCGTCTCCTATGCTTTAAGGTCAAGATAATGATCTACTTATTACATCTGCGTTGATAAAACAATGTCGTACGCCGGCAATATTCCATTTTCGGCAAATCAAGTGTTGTGAATGCGACCTTCCATCGTCTAGGCTTGTTCCGCACTTTACTTCACCTTGGTGCTATTCATGATCGTTGTTGGATTTGCTAGATTCAAGTTATTTATTAATGTGAAATGCTTCGTTAGCCGCAGTTTTATCTTATCTCTTTAAGGAATTTGCACCATGTTCTGTTCGTCGTAGGATACATTCACTGAGTAATCAGGATTCTAAAGGGCGCGTCATTGCGTCCGACATTGTTATGTGTGTTACGTCATCGTATTGGCTCATCGTAAATCCCTAGACCGGCGTTACGCTAATCTTACGGTCTGTTGTTTGATGTGCGACGGGAATAATCTGACGACTGTGTGTTTATATGTTCAAAATTGGAGTCAACAACGATGGCCTAACATCATCAAGCGCTATACATTTTTAAAGAAATATAACGATCATTACTTTCGGAAGGACGTGAACTTCTGGAAAATGGTGGGTAGGCGGCAGGAACCATTGCAGGCTATGCATGAAAAGTGTTCCTTGTTGCAGTTTCCACATATTCCAAGTCCATGGGGGATTGGTTGGTCTCGAGGCAAGACGCCCGGCTTGAAACGTCAGTTACTCATCAACGGAAAAAAAACATGAGTACCTCCGAAGTCGGAGTTATCTGCCTGTGCGGCGTGGGACCCCTGTGCACACGGCTGCCAGGGAAAAATGGATTAACATGCACAATTCATTTCCTAGTCTCTAGGGACTTCGTCAGAGTTGAAAGCTGGCGAACGCAACAACAACAACAAAGTATCAGTCATGTTTGACAAAGCTAAATATAAATGCCACTTACGATTAAACTTTATAATTGTATTTCTTTTTGTGGTTTACAGTATTTTGTGGTGTTTATCATCATCATCCTGTGCCATACCGGTTGGCATATACGATCATGTCCTTCCACAATTCTCTATATATAGTGCAGCGTATAAGTTCTGTTGTTGACTTTTTTCCATGCTATGACACCAAGCTATCCAGTATTGTATCTATTTGTAGTCCACGATCTCTCTTTCCTTTTATTTTGTCAATTGTAACCAAGTATTCCAGCTTTCCTTTTCTCATGATGTTCTCAGGATGAAAAAAATGTTGATTATTTATTTCTGATGTTTTTTAGGAGCTCCCTTTTTGTGTTGGCCTCTTTGTTGTGGTGTTCACAATCTTGAAATCTATGCGACTCTATTTTTTAAAGTTATTGACAGGGAACTAATTTCTGGGATATTCTTGTTTAATGGCTTTTTAAATATTTAGTCTCCATTACAGTTCCTGTTCTTGTCTGGTCATGTTTAGATACTGTTTTGTTATGATCATTTTACTGTTTCTAATTTGTTTAAAACAGCTAATTTTCAATATTAGGAAGAGACAATCATCATTTTTTGGCCATGCAATGAGAAAGGAACAGCTGAAATATATTGTGACAACTGGGAAAGTTGAGGGACGAAGACACGGAGGGAAGCAATGACAAAAGATACCAGACAGCTTAAGAGAATGGCTTGGCAGAAAGTCAACAACAGAAATGATATATAACTGTCGAGATCGAAAGTTGTGGAGAAACATGATCACCTACGCCACTAGGCCCGGTACTTGATGATGAATATCCAAGAAGAAAAAACAAGAAATTGTCATTACATATACAGGTCGCCTATCACCAGCAAAAGAAATTGTATAGAAGAGGTTAACAAGAAGAGCTTGGGCTTGACATCAATTTGTCAAGATGAGGCCTATATGGTTATCATTTGCGACTTATAGATACAAATCCTGGACACTAGAATAGACAGCTGAAAGGAAAATGTTGCCATTTGAAATTATGTGCTACAGAAGAATCTCCAAATATCCTGAATAAACAATTAGGGGGGAAAAGAAATGTATCTTGAGAGAAAATAAACAGAAATAACTAAAACTAGATCAATATCATGTCCCATGACCTTTGCAGAATATTGCAATTCACTATATCCTGTCTGAAAGAATCTCTATCTCTAGCCAGATGTCCTACTTCTTCGGTTGTCAATGTCTCCTTGATGTCTTGAAACCACCTTATTTATGATCTCTCCCTGATGCTTCGCTCAGGAACCATGCCATCCATTATTGTTCTTTCCAGCCCGTTTTGTTTTTTGACATGATCATAGCATTTTGATTTCCTCTGTAGAATGATGTTTATAAGCCAGTTCTTTTTAAAGTTTAAATCTTTTAGTATGTCTTCATTGCTCTTTCCCATTATCTAAGGTAAAGTAAGGATTTCACAACCATATGTTGCTGTCGGTTAGATACAAGTCCTCGCTAATTTTAATTTTACTGTCTTGCGGGTAATTATGCCACATGCTCTTCGTGGCGTTTAACTTTTGTGTTGCTATTGCTAATCTTCTTTTGGTCTCTTGCTGGCAAGTCTCCATTGATAGTTACTACAGATACAAGATATTCATAATTTGTTACAATTTCAAGTTCTTCACTGTTGATAATGGTTTTGGGTTGGCTTTTTATTTTGTCAATAGACATTATCTTTGTTTTCTGTATGTTCAGATAGAGGTTTTGCTTTTCGGCACAGAAAAGTGTAGACCAAATTGGCTGCTTCTTTGGCAAAATTGATCTGACAAAAATCTACCCAAAAATGGAAAATCTCAACTATAAAAAAATGAGAGTACATCTGAAGTAAGAGAATATGTGTTTGTTTGGGGAGGAGCACCCGAGCTCAAGGTTGCTGGTGTGAAAAACAGGAGAAATTTATATTAATGCAAAAATTCAGTTAACTTCTCTAGAGATATAAAAGCTGGCATGCACAAACAATTAAGTAAACAAATCTGATATATTTCGAACATTTCAGATGTCATAATTGCCTTGAAAGAACAATAAGGGATGGTACAGTTTCTGGGAAACAGATAAGAGAGTAATGTAGAAGACAGTTAAATGAAGACAGCAAGGATTTTTTAAAGATTCCACTCACTGAGGCAGACATCTTGGATAGACTACAGGAAGTTTTCAGATTGTCAGTAAAACAGAGTGACATCTAATGTGAACAGACTTCCTGGCAATGATGTGGAAGAAATGGTTCATTTATATATTGTCTTCTTTCTTGAACGTTGTTATCATCATCATCATCGAGTTAGACAGTGTTACTCTACCGAAGATCAGGCAACCTATCTTTCCCAGGAAATTGAGGATGCGTTTCAAGAAAAGAAACTGGTACTAGCAGCATGGATAGACCTAAAGAAAGCATTTGATAAGGTATGGAAGGAAGGGCTTTTGAAGAAACTGATAAATTATTGAGTAAATGGCAGGATGTACAAATGGGTCAAAGCATACCTGCATAACAGGAGAGCCAGAGTGCAACTGGATGGTCTTAAGAGTAAAAAGGTCTTATTGCGCCAGGGCGTTCCACAGGGAGGGGTACTATCTCCAACACTTTTTCTGATCTACATAAATGACCTAGTTACTGAACTACCACATGGCATCAAAGTGGCAATGTATGCAGATGACTTGGTAATGTGGTGCACAGAGGAGTATGCAACAGTGGCCCCCAAATTGCTACTAAGATCTATGAATGCACTGAATTCATGGACAAATAGATGGTGTATCAGCGTCAATACAGACAAATGCAGTACTACAATTTTCACACTCTCCCCAAAACAAAAAGCAGGAACCATCTACATAAACAATGAGCCTGTAAAAGAAGACATACAAGCTATATATCTCGGAGTTATATTGATAACAAACTATCTTGGAAACAGCAGATAAATAAGGCAACCCAAAAAGCAAGGAGGAAATTGGCTATTCTAAGAAAGTTGTGTGGAACCACATGGGGTGCGAGTGGGAAAATACTCAGTAAAGTTTACCAACAGAGTATACGCCCACATTTAGAATATGGATCATCCGCATGGTGCTCAGCATCAAACACCACATTGCAAGAACTGGATAAAGTACAAAACCAGGCACTTAGGGTCATCACAGGAGCAATGAAATCAACACCAATATTGGAAATGGAGAAATTGTGGAGGATACCAGCACTGAGAGAACGGAGAGACACAAAGGTGCTGATACAGGCAGAAAAATGTGTATGCATGCCGAGACATCCAATGAAGGGCCGATTCCAAAATCTTGCATTGGGACGACTTAAGAGAAGCAGTTTTATCCACCAAGCCAAGCGTATTAGTAGACAAACACCAGACATGCCAAGAGTTGTTAACCCCTTACTGCCCATACCAGAACAGACTCCCTGGACAGATGAATCAGGATTATCAGTTCAAATACGGACAGAAGTGAAAGGGATAGGTGACAAAGAAGAACAGAATAGTCTACAGCGGAAAACAATAACTCTCAATTTCCTGGATGAAGAATACCCACAGGACCTATGGATCCGTGTGTACACAGATGGATCAGCACATAATGCAGTAAATAATGGGGGAGCAGGTGCATATATAGAGTACCCAAATAACACTAGGGATATGAATAAAATAGCAACAGGGAAATATTTTCACAATTATGATGCAGAAATACAAGCAATAAAGTTGGCAATAGGAAAACAGCTGAACAGTAATCTTAGCCCACAGCCTGTAGTGTTTTTGACAGATGCAAGATCAGTACTCCAGGCACTACAATCCAGAAAATTACCACATCTGCAGACCTTATTGACTGAACTCTGCAAGCACCACAGGGTTGCCCTGCAGTGGATCCCGTCTCACTGTGGAATACCAGGAAATGAGAAAGCAGATCAGTTGGCAAAGGAAGTTTCAACAGTAAGGTGACCATATTTTTGAAATTCCATTCCGGGACGGAATAATTTTACTTAAATTTTCCACCAATAAAAATTATATTTCTTCTTCCTGTCATTTTCAAGTGAATAATACATACATTTTAAAACATCTAATAATATAGACCAGGGGTGGCCAAATGGCGGCCCGCGGGCCGGATCCGGCCCGCCAGCCTAGTTTTCTTGGCCCGCGAAGCTCCACGGACTTACTTCATTTTTTACCCCTAATAGCGGATTTCTCCTGGTTTTAATCCGTGTCGGAGTTAACTCTTCTATCGTTCAAGAATACACAATTTGAAAATCTCTGTCAATTTCTCGCAACAGCTAGATTGGCAACATAATTTCAAATAACACACCACACACACACCACACACACACACACACACACACACACACACACACACCACACACACACACACACACACACACACAAACACACACACACACACACACACACACACACACACACACACACACACACACACACACACACACACACACACACACACACACACACACACACACACACACACACACACACACACTGCACAACTAATGGTGCCGACAATATTCAAAGTCTTTGCTTCGAGTTGGTACCGCAAAGTTGCTTTATTGTCAGTGCGGTGATAGCGTCAGATCTTTGGCTCAACATTTGTCGTCTGGACTTGTGGTGGCTCTTTCATTTCGCGGTAAGGGGTTAATGAGGTTGGGAGGGACAGGGGGTGAGGGGACTTCGTAGCTCTAATTCTGTCTTTGAAGTTACATTCAAAATGTTTCACTGTTCGCCTTCATTCCCTTTGATCCCATCGTCTTGTCTTGTCCATAAAATGACTGCAACGTGTTTATTTGGTCACAATCTTTTGATTTCATTGTCAAACACAAGTCTGTGTATAACTGTCAAATCTGGACTTATTTTCGATAGTGGACCAACATTCTGTGACTTTTAACTTTGATGTGAGATTTTGTATTAAATCATGTTAAAACGTAGAAAAGTTGATTGTGAAAATCGCATATTTAAACCTGAATGGGAATTAGATTATTTGTTCATCTTCAATAAGGATAGTAAACCTCAGTGCTTAATTTGCGTTCAAGTGTTAGCCGTTTTGAAGGAATATAATTTAAAACGGCACTATGCCACACATCATCAAAACATGTATGAGAAACATAGCATTGAAGCTAGGAAGCTTTTGGTTGAACAGCTGAAGACAAAGTTGAATCAACAGCAAAGTATGTATACAAAGGGCAATAAAATTAAAGAGTCATCGATCATTGCATCATATACAGTTACCTATGAGCTTGCAAAATCTAAAAAACCCTTTACTGACGGAAATTTTGTGAAGAAATGTGCGATTCAAATGGCAAAGGCATTCGATCAAGAAAAAATAGCCAAAGAATTTGAATCTGTGCCTCTTTCAAAACAAACTTTAGCCAGAAGAACAGAAGACATCAGTCTGCAACTGTCTCAAAGTTTAAAAATCTTGTATTGAAAACTGCTCATATTTTTCGCTCGCGATTGATGAAAGTACTGACATCACTGACACTTGCCAGCTTCTTATTTTTGTTAAAGTTATCCAGGAGGATTTTACTGTTATTGAAGAATTGTTGAAAGTTTGCTCTTTGCATGACACTTGTAGAGGGACAGACATATTTTCTGCAGTTCATAGTGCCGTAGATGAAGTAGGTGGTTTTGGAAAGTTGTCTGCAGTGTGTACTGATGGTTGCAAAGCTTTTATTTGTTCAAATACTGGTTTTGTTGGACTTCTAAAGCAAAACAAAATTAACGTACCTACATTGCATTGCATAATTCATCAAGAGGCCCTTTGTGCAAAGTCCATAAATCTAAAAGACACCATGGCTACTGTTGTGAAAATAACAAATTTGATAAGAGGAGGACACCAGTCTTTAAATCACAGGAAGTTTTTATCATTTTTAGAGGAAGTAGATTCTAGCTACGGTGATCTCCTGCTTTATACAGAAGTAAGATGGCTTAGTCGAGGGAAATGTTTAATAATATTTTTTGAACTGAAGAATGACATTTATGAATTCCTGCGAGAGAACTTACCATGCTCCATTGATCTTCAACATGCACTCAAAGACATTAATTTCCTTCATAATCTGGCATATCTCACAGACATCACACAACATTTGAACATATTGAATTTGCAGCTACAAGGGGAAAAGCAAACCATTTTCAATTGATGGGATATGTTGATGTTTTTAAAAAGAAGCTGAATCTATTTAGACTTTCTTTGCAAAAAAAATGATCTGTTCCATTTTTCAAGTTGTAAGCAGTTGTTGTCAGAGATAGAAAGTGCAAACTTCAGTAAGTACGCAGCTGACATTGAACATTTGATTTGTGAATTTGATCGACGATTTCAAGATTTTGAAATGTTTCGTCCGCAAACGGAACTTTTTAATAACCCAATTAAGTGCACAGTGGAGTGCCAGCCATCAGATCTTCAACTAGAGTTGTGTGACCTTCAGTGTGACCCCTTCCTCAGTACTGTAAAGGCATTAGGAGCTGACTTCTGGAAATTGCTACCAAATGAACGTTACCCGTGTCTGAGAAAATGGGCACTAAAGATGTGCTCTATATTCGGCAGCACATATCTCTGCGAGACAACATTCTCTTCCATGAAGTTAATTAAATCTAAGACCAGGAAACAGAATGACCGATTCGACATTGTCCCATACTCTCCGAATCGCCACGTCAAAAATGGAAGTGGACTTCAAATCTCTGGTGGAAAGCTGTGACAAGTCACAATCGTCGCACTGAGACATTAAAGGTAATTTTAAAATGAATAATTAATGGATTTGTTACAATTCAAATATGTAGTCAAAGTGCAAGCATTATTTATATATTACTATATCGCATAGGTCCCTACTGTCATTTTTGACGATATTCTTAAGTGTGGCCCGCGGGTCTTGGCCTTGGCTTTAATCCGGCCCTCGGGCAACCTTAAGTTGGCCACCACTGATGATATAGACCTACAATACGCTATGAGGATAATCAGGAGGTATAAAAAAACACAGTGATACTCACTTAAATTGAAGGTGAAACAGAGATGCTGTACTTTTCAGATTAGTGAATTTTCTGTAAAATATCCTTCTTTGTATGCAGCATCTTATAAAATTCGACACATGTTCCCTCATAGTTCACTTTGGTGATCAACATGGCTTTTGAAGTTTCAACACCTAGTTGTGTTTTATCATTTGTCCACAAACTGTTCATCAGAGAAAACACTCGTTCTGTTGCAGCATTTGTTCCAGGTAGACACAAAAAGAACTCTGCCAACTTCAGAATATGTGAAACGGGCACATGGTTGTTTCTGAAGTGGGAAGCTAGTTCAACCCAACGCTGCCCTGGTCATGTTTTATTAAGACTCCACTCACTAATGTTTTTGTGAAGTAACGAACTGTTTCATGTAGACATATTCGTCATATATTTCATTTTCTGGAAAGTCGACTGAAGGCACTGTTTGACTCACTAATGATGAAGACTTCTCAATATCTTCCCAATTTGGTGTTCTGTTCAGCATTACCCAGCTGTAAGACTCTAGGTTTTGAAAATTATTGAAGCCCATTTCTTCAAATAACTTAATGCTGTTTCATAAAATGAAGAAACACTGGCGTTAAACTTTTCACATCATCACGTGGAAATCCTTCCATTTCCAGCTTTTTAAGGATTATCTGAACTCTTGATGGCAAGAAGCCGTCTTCCAGGTTGGACTCCAAGATAGCTTTCAACCTATTGATGTTGTCAATGTCTTCAAATACAGTGACCATCTGTCCCTCTACTTTCTGCACTGCTTCGTGGAAAGAGGATGCCTTATTGTGAACCAAAATAAGCCATGCCTCAGACAGTGGGTTTTCAAAGAATTCCTGTATAAAAACTGGGCATCTGTCTTGAGATTGAAAATATGATTTTAGAGGCAGGAACATGTAAAGAACCCTTTCAACAACAGGCACGAGCGCAAGCCACCTAGTTTGTGCATAACCTAAAATCATCTGGAAGTCTGTGTCGACAAACTGACAAAACTCCTTGAGACTTTCAACTCTAACTGTGTATGATTTGAAGTACAGATACATTTTGCAATAGTCATTTCAACATCAACAGGCAATTCGTCTGCAGCTGCTCGAACAGTGTTGTGGAAAATATGGCAAGCACACCCAACACCTATCAAACTATGTCCAAGGTTTTCTTTCAGTTTTGTGAAAACATTGTTCTGTCCTTTTCTTTCAGCGCCCCCAAAATTAGAATTTGTGTTGTCTGCACATAATCCAACTACTTTCAGTTCTAAACCATTTTCAGTTAGACAGACAATAAGAAAACTACCTACTATATCAGATGTTTCACCCGGCAATGACTTCAACTCTAATATTTTAACTTTCAGTCCCTTATTGCGATCAAAGTATCTGACAAGCAAAGGAAAAATCTTGATTTCTTGTGGTTGGAGGCATCTGTCAGTATGGAGATAAATGTTACGTTTTCTAGGTCACATCTCAACTCGTTTAGAGCATGGGGTATGAACACATTCCGAATAATAGCTTCTGTTTTCGTACGTGCACAAGCAAATGTTGGTTCTAAAGTTACCTGAAGCAATTTTGATGTGCAGTCCATAGATCTAAACGTGTGATTGTGCATCACTGTATGATATGCAAAGGCACCTTCTGTAGCAGCTAACTGTTCTTCTTTGTCACCAACCTGTTCAGCTCGAAAAATATTTGTCATCGACGAGCTTGATGCAGCAGTAGGGACGGCTCTCTTATGTTTATCACTATTTATGTGGCTCTTAATATCACCACGTCCACTATGGTTAATAGTAAACCCGGATGAACATATATTACATCTTACAGTGAAGTCTGATGACGATGTAGACTTTTTTATAAAAGGGTATTCCTTTTGTAAATCTTGATTAAAAACTACAATTTGCTTCGGTGCCATTTTTTGCGAAAGTGAAAGTGAAAGTTAGTAACACAACGAATATATACGAGATTTAAAACTAGGAGCGCATTCTACTGTTTTGATATTAAACAAAATTGTCTACACAGCAACGGAATAATATTTTTTTAAATTGAAGAAATGTACGCCGTATACCAAAATGGCAAAATTGGTAAACGTTTGTGTCCCAGATTATTTTTTATCAAATCCGGGACAAAAGCTAAAAAATATGCCAAAATCGGGACAAAACCGGTACGGGAGCTAATCCGGGACAAAGGTTAAAAAAATGTCAAATTCCGGGACTGTCCCGGACAATCCGGGACGAATGGTCACCTTATTCAACAGGCACACAACTAGATACACCAGTTGCATACCATCATAAAAAACAGATAATCAAATCAATCAGAGGTCCACAAGCCCCAAATCAGGATGCCTTTCAAAATATGAATAGATATGAACAAGTTATCATTATACGCCTAAGAACAGGACACAATAGACTCCATAGTCACATGTATACAACATTCAAGATCGGCACATCAACTACTTGTACATGTGGACAGGCACCCCAGACTGCTGAACACATACTTCAAGACTGCACTGAATATAGTAGACTGAGGAAAATCCATTGGCCCATAGATACAACACTACAGACAAAACTATATGGGCCACTGTAAGAATTATAAAAGACAGTAACATTTATACAGGAAACGACATTGCTGATATAGACAATACTTCAGGCAAACGAAAGATAGATAGATAGATCATCATCGAGTGCCGTCTCCGCAACGAATGTTAGTTACCATGGATCGCCATCCCACTCTGAATCTTGCTTTGATGTTGCAGGTTGTCATAGATTGACTTGTCCATCTTTTGATGATACTCGTCCATGTTAGTCTTGGCTACCTCTGAATCTTTTCCCTTGTATTTTCCCTTTCAATATTACTTTTAGTAGGCTGTTGTGTCTTTTAACGTGCCCCAAAAATTTCATTTGTCTTGTCTTAATTGTATTTAGTAGCTCTCTTTTTTCATTTTAGTTGTTTTAAACTTCATCGTTTTTTTCTTTTCCCTCCATCTAATTCCACCTATTCTTCTATATATCCACATTTCAAAGGCTTCAATTTTCTGTTCTGTTTTCTTGTCTAATGTCCGTGTTTCTGCACCATACATTAATATTGAGAAAAAAGTAACATTTTGCTATTCTTAGTTTAAACCCTACTGTCATTTGTTTTGTTGTTAGTACTGTATATTTTTCATGGCATTAAAACTACTTGTTGCCATACCAATTCTTTTGTTTATTTCAATTTTACATTTTCCATCACTGGTTATAGTATGTCCGAGGTAGTAGTAGCTCTGAACTGTCTCCAGATGTATTCCTTCAACTGTGATAGTCACTTGCAGGTCTTGAGAATTTTTTTTGATTATGATCATAGTTTTAGTCTTTTTGATATTCATATCTAGTCCATATTTTTTGCTTGTTATGTTTATCACATTAAGCAATTGTTGTAGGTCTTTATGATTTTCTGCTACTAGAACAGTATCATCAGCATATCTTAGGTTATTGGTTATCTTTCCAGTAATGTTTAGGCCTGGCATCTCTGATATGTTTATAACATTTCCTCAGTGTATAGATAGAACAACGACGTTAATGGGGACTTCACAGCCACCTCGTCTGGTAGGGAGCATCATGTGTTACAGGTGACACCCGATCGTCATCAAGCTAATGTATGCAAGATCAAAAATAAAGAGACACTAGCAATAGGAACTTGGAACATTAGATCAGCATTCCAGGTTGGAAAACTAGAAAACATCAGTCTAGAAATGAAGAGAATGAAATTGAAAATCTTGGGACTAAGTGAAATAAGATGGAAAGGAGTAGGATTATTACAACGCTACAGTGGAAATGTAATTTACTCTGGGGGAACCACACACGAAAGAGGAGTATGCATCATGTTACATAGAGAAAGTAGCAAAACTGTGAAAGGATTTTGGCCAGTATCAGACAGAATTCTAGTAGTAAAATTGAGAGGCAGACCAATGGATATCAACATAATTCAAGTTTATGCACCAACAAGTAATAGCGAAGCAGAAGACATTGACACTTTTTATGAGGAGCTAGAGGCGACCATGGAACAGTGTAAATCCCAAGAAATAACTATTATATCAGGGGATTTCAATGCAAAGGTAGGAACAGCTAAAGTGCAAAATGTGACTGGGGGCATGGCCTTGGAGAGACGAATGATAGAGGGGTAGAGATTGATAGATTGGGCAAAGACACATGAAATGATTATAGGCAACACCTTGTTCAAACAATACCCTAGGCGACTATGGACATGGCAAATTCCAGACAAAAAAGTACACAACCAAATTGATTTTATACTGGTACAGAGAAGATTCATGAATGGGCTAACATCTGTTAAAAACAGGCCAGGAACAGATTGCAATAGTGACCATGTACCAGTAGTTGGAAAGATAAGGATACAACTGCGGAAGGCACAAAAATCACCAAGAAATATAATATTAGAACTAGATATGCTAAGAGTAGATAAACCGTGAGTGATAAGTACAGCACGATAGTACAAAATATATATAATGCTATTGAGAAAATACAGGACATCCAGGAACAGTGGGAAATGCTCAAACAATCGATTCAACAAACATCAAAAGATGTAATACCAGTGACTAAAAGAATCAACAAAAAGAAATGGATGACAGAAGAAATATTACAACTAATGGACGAAAGAAGAAAACATAATAAAGAATAACGGACATACAAAATATTGCACAATGAGATCCAAAACAAATGCAGAGAAGCAAAGGAAGGATGGTTAAAACAGAAATGTGAAGAAATGGAAAAAAAAACAATAGAAAGACTCAAAATGTA